>VZQC01011538.1:657053-695924 GCA_009823505.1 Rhizomys pruinosus
ATAGACAAGGGAGCGGGAAATTGGGAAAGGTATAGGGGGAGGGTAAGGCAGGGCAATCAGTCAGTCCGGCCATCGGCGCCAGGGAGGCTGCCTTGCAAGATAGTTGAACAGGGACATCTGGCTGGAGCATCCTGTGATCTTTTTGCACGTCCATGGGAAAAGCTCAGGGTGTCAGCTCACATAGCCAACTTTATTGAAGGCCAGTTTTATTGCAGGCAAGCAAGGCAGGAAGCCCCTCTGCATGTCTGCACTTCCATGGGAACAGTTCTCAGAGTTAACCCTTTATGGGCAGGCTTACAGCTCCTTACACAAGACCCCACCCCAAAGAGCCAGTTTCTTTCTCAGCTGAGAGCTGAGGACTTCCTGGATCTACCAGTGGACCTATGCTTCTGGTTCCTCTGACTCATGGCTCATACGTCCTTAACTCACTTGTCAGTTTTATTGACCAGCAGGTCCTTGCATCCTAAACTGACTGGTGGTCTTCATGAAAGAATGATTAGGAGCCGTACGACTGATGGTTCTCAGGTCAGACCACATCAGACTTGACCAAAATGGTATAAATGATAATTATTCAGACAGGAAGCCATATGATGATGTCATCCAAATGAACTAAATATCTTAAAATAAAGAGACCAAGATTGGTCTCTAGAGTGCCCACAGGAATGGAGGAATGTAAAGAGGGACCAGTTGTAAGGGAACAAGATAGACTCCATTTTTCTATCTTGTGGAAATGCACCATCTGAGAAACAGCCCCCATCCTCAGATTCCAGGAGAAACCACAGAATATCTCAATAGTTAACAGGGAAGGACCAAAGGTTGTTTGTTGAAATAACTAACAGGGAAAGACCGAAGTTAAACATGTTTGCTCTTTGGCCAGGATGTACTCAGTGAGTAAAATCCCCCCCCCATGGTGCCACCAAAGCTGGCAGATGGCCCCAACCTATCAGTCTAAAAATCATGCTTCTTCAGTCCCTATGAATCAATAATAAAATGCCAAAACTGGAAAATTCCCCGTTTGCAGTTCTTCCTTTTAAAAGACCCAGCTTCAGGACTTCTCCCAGCCTGCTGTCAGGAGGGTGGTGGTCTAAGCTCAGCTTGAATTAAAAAGACTCTTTGCATTTACATCAGAGCTGTGTGTCCTGGTGGTCTTTTGGGGGTCCCAGTGATCTGGGCATAACAGGGTCTCCCTATAGCCCCAGCTGTCCTGGAACTCACTCTGTAGACCAGGCTGGTCTTGAACTCAGAAAGATCCGCCTGCCTCTGCCTCCCAAGTGCTAGGATTAAAGGCGTGCGCCACCATGCCCTGCCAAGGCACAGATTTTTAAAAATCCACGTGTAGCTAGGCTTGGTGGCACACGCCTTTAATCCTAACATTCTGGAGGCAGAGGCAGGTGGATCTTTGTGAGTTCAAGGCCAGCCTGGTCTACAGAGTGAGTTCCAGGCCAGCTGGAGCTACAGGGAGACCCTGTGTCAAAAATACACACACACACACACACAGAAATCCAAATGTATCTTCTTAATTCATTACATAGTCTAGTGCAGGATACAGGTGCATGGATGTACATGCAGGCAATACACTCATACACATAAAATAAAAATATTTTTATAAAAGTGTTTTAATTTCTGGGGGCTGGAGAGATGGCCTAGCGGTTAAGAGCGGCGACCGCTCTTACAGAGGACCCGGGTTCGATCCCCAGCACCCACATGGCGGCCGAGAGCCGTCTGAAACTCCAATTCCAGGAGAACTCCAGCTCCAGGGGAATCCGAGACCCTCTTCTGACCTCCGCGGCATTGCACGACACGGGTGCACAGACCTGCATGCAGACAGTACATTGATACACATACAGAAATTAATAATAATTAAAAAAAAGTGTTTTAATTTCTAAAGCGGCATATAACCAACCAAACAAAAGCTCTTTGAGTCTTCAACCATTTAAAATGTGAAGACATTTGAAGCAATGCATTTAAGAACTGCTGCTTCAAGTAGTTTGGTTTCCTTCCATAGAAACTGTTATTTTATTTACTTATTTATGGTTTTTGTTGTTGTTGGGTTTTGAGACAGGGTCTTCATGTAGCACCAGATCACCTGGAACCCTCTATGTAGACCAGGCTGGAAGGGTTTTTGGAATTGTGTCTAGATTATACCACCAGATAGAACAGTTAGACCCATGTGGTTTACTCCATAGTTTGGTGGACTGGTGTTTTTGTAAATTTGTTTTATAATGATGTGAAATATTTACTTGGTTCTAAAGCCAAATTTATGAAATTCTATATAATCAGATAAGTCGAATTTCCACTGTTTGTTCCTGATCCCCTGTCCTCATTCTTCCCCTCCCCTTTGAGTCAATTTTATTTTTTTTTTTTTTTTTTTTGGTCTTTTTCGGAGCCAGGATCTCCCTGCAGCCCCAGCTTGTCCTGGAACCTCACAATTGTTAGACCAGGCTGGCCTTGACTCACAAAGTATCCCTGCCTCTCCTCCCAAGTGCTAGGATTAAGGTGTGCGCCACACGCCCGGCCTTGAGTAATTTTAAAAACTCAGTTGTTTTCACTGGGCTTGGTGGCGGCAGCCTTGTCCTAGCACTTGGGGAGGCAGAGAGGCAGAGGGCCGAGGCAGAGGCAAGCGGCGAAGAGGCAGAGGCAGCTGCGCAGGCAGAGGCGAGAGCAGCCGATGCATGAGGCAGAGCGCAGAGCAGAGGCAGGGGATTTTTGTCGAGTTCAAGGCCAAGCTTGGTCTACAGGTGGGTTCCGGGTACCGATGGGGCCACAGGGCGATCTGTCTCTAAATGACCAAAAAAAAAAAAAAAAAAAAAAAAAAAAAAAAAAAAAAAAATCAGTTGTTTTCAATCAGGGTGTGGTGACACACACCTGTATTTCTAACACTTGGGAAGTGAAGGCAGGAGTATCAGGAGTTCAAGGTCAGCTTTCCCTACATAGCAAGTTCGAGGCCAGCCTAAGCTACATGAAATCTTATCTCAAAAAAATTATTTTTTCCTTTCCTCTCTCCCTCCCTCCCTTCCTTCCTTCCTTTTTTTTGGGGGGGGGAGTATCTTTTTGAGACAGGGTCTCCCTGTAGCCCCAGCTGGCCTGGAATTCACTATGTAGACCAGGCTGGCCTTGAACTTTAGTCCTGAGCACTGGGACTAATAATCTATATCTGGGTGTGGTGGGAAGCAGAGGCAGGCGTATCTCTGTGAGTTCAAGGCCAGCCTGGTCTATAAAGCGAATTCCAGGACAGCTGGGACTACAGAGGGACCCCTGCCTTGAAAAAGACCAAAAAAAAAAAAAAAATTCTAATATAGTCTAGAGGTTACTCCACAGTAGCACATAGAATACTTTTAAAAATGGCAGTAGCGTTCTATTATTTTATTGTATCCTAATTTTTTTCAGCTAGTCCTCTAATGAGGAATTTGGGAAGTAATTTCCTGTGTTTTGCTATTATAAATGTGCTGTAAGGAATATTCGTGCACATCCTTTCATGTTTTTACCACCGTACCTTTGGGACAGACTACATGAGGGAATGCTGGATCAAAAGTGAGTGAGACTATGCCTTCTTCCCAGATACTAAGCTGCTTTTTCCTTGCCATAAAGAGGGAAAAAAAGCTAGCCCCTCAAGGTCACCTTAGCCAGTTACTAATAGGGCTGGGAGTTAACTTTAACTGTCACTGTGCTCTAGGTCAAAGAAGGGAACTCTAATGTAAGGGAGGATAAGCAAATATACACTAAACTCATATGCCTGTCCTTCCGGCCTTCCGTCCAAGTTTTAATCAGAAGTCCAGGTGCGGATCTGTCACACTCTCTGCCCTTCCGGCTAAAACCTAAGGGACACCCCCTCCTGCCCATAAACCGGGATCCTAAAACCAAGATCCTAAAACCGAAGGGTTCCGTGAGGAGTGGAAGACTTCACGCACTCAAAGATCCCGGATCTGCAGGCGCCGCAGAGGCGTGCCCCGAATGTGACGTCATCACCGCGAGCCGGTACCCGGCGTCCTCGCAAGGTCGCTCACCAGCGGGTGCGCGCATCGGCGAGTGGCCCTGGGTTTGGGGGCTGTGTCTGTCTGTCTGCCGCTGCGACATGACGGGGTACACGCCTGACGAGAAGCTGCGGCTGCAGCAGCTGCGCGAGCTGAGGAGGCGATGGCTGAAGGACCAGGAGCTGAGTCCCCGGGAGCCCGTGCTGCCCCCGCAGTCGAGGTGGCCCCTCGAGAGGTTCTGGGATAACTTTCTGCGGGACGGGGCCTGGTGGAAGCGCTCGGTGAGTGACGCGCCTGGCGTCCCGGTTCCCATGCCGAGTCCCGGGGCTCAGCCCGGCCACCCTCCCCGCGCTGTCACGTCTAGGACCGACTCTGCTCCTAGCCAGCCGGCCCCAAGGGAGGACCGGTTCGGAGCCTAGGGTTAGCCGGGACGCTGCCGTGGGGGAGCCCGCCGCCCAGGGCTCCCAGACACTGATTCTTGTGACTGTAGATCTCATCTCTCGGAGAAACAGGAAAGAATTGGCTGCTGCTAAAATGTGTGGTTTTAGTATTTGAGGACACTTTGGTAAGGTCAAGGGGATAGAGACCAGCTAGCAGCGCAGCTCAGCTACTGAGGGCACAGTGAGCCCCTAGCGGGTAGTGCAGCCTCAGCCATTGCACCTCTGAGAAGCTTTACTGTTTGAATGCTTTGTTCGTCAGGCCGCGAAGTTCTCTTAACCAACAGTATAGACTTTTAACTCAGGATTTAACTTATTTTTTTACATTTCATTCCTGGACTTTCCAGGCAGACACCTCCCCCCGCTCCCCATTCAGGGACTGTATCTGGCTTTTCTTTTAATTTTCTTTTCTCTCTCTCTCTCTCTCTCTCTCTCTCTCTCTCTCTCCTTCCTTCCTTCCTTCCTTCCTTCTTTCCTCTCTCTCTCTTTTCTTTTCTTTCTTTCTTTTCTTCCTCCTCCTCCTCCTCTTTCTTCCTTCTTCCTCCCCTCCCTCCCTCCCCTTCCTTATTTTAAATATATGAACATTTTGCCTGCATGCATGTAAGTGCACCATGTGCATACAATATCTGTGTAGTCCAGAAGAGGGTGTTGGATTGGGTGGTTGTTAGCCCCCATGTGGGTGCTGGGAACCAAACCCTGGATTCTCTGCAGGATCAACCAGTGCTCTTAATCCCTGAACTTTCTCTCCAGCCCGGAAAGGATTTTTAATTTTCAGGATTCTGGGTATTTTCTTGGAGTCATTTAATTAAGTCACATCAGTGATGAATGATGACTACTATGTCAGAATGGCTTTGAGTTACAGACAGTAGTATTAGGTAACCTTGGGTTCTTGGTATCTGTGTGTCTGACATTTCACTGAGGGTTTTACCATCCTTCATTTCTTTATTTCTGTATGGTACAATCAGTTCTTAATACTCATTTCAAGTGTGAAGTAAAAGAGGCTTATAAAAATTCAGTAAATTACTCATTGCAAAGCTGGGAATTGAAGGAGTTCATTTTGAAATCCACATGTATCTGATATCTTAATTTGTTTCATAGTCTAGTGCAACAGAAATTACTGTAAATTTGTCTCTGAGAAGGGGATATTACAAAGTTATGGTGGTAAAATTCCCCTCTTTAATTCAAGCTGTCCCCCTCTCCTTGTGTTCCTGATCACTTGTTGATTTTGGCAGTTACTGGTGGTAAGATGATTGCCTAGCTAGTGATTTAAGGAATTAGATAATCATTTGCTAAATTCCATCTCACTACAAGTGAATTTTTTCTTAGACAACCTGTACCTGTTATATGAACTCTAAAATATATATATATATATATATATATATATGAACTCTAGATTTCTTTCCCCTTAAAGAATAAATATGTAAAAAAAAAAAAAGAATAAGTATGTTTCAGACAAGTTGGCTGCCATGAAAAAGTTCTATTTTTAGTCCTCTTGTCTTCCTGTTTAAAAAATGTAATGTCAGGGAGGCTGGAGAGATGGCTCTTCAGTTAAGAACATTGGCTGCTCTTGCAGAGGACCAGGGTTTGGGTTCCCAGCACCCACATGGCATCTGACTACCGGCTATAACTCCAGTTCCAGGAAACCAATACCTTCTTTTGGTCTCTGTGGGCATTGAATGCATGTGTGCACTTACATACGTGCAGGCAAGATGCTCACATAAAATTAATAAAAAAGTTAAAAAGCCGTGTCAGTGAGTTTAGAGCACCTTATCTTAGTACAAAGTCTTGGTTTTTTTCTTAAACATATCTATTAATGCCTTACTAATGGAAAATGCTACTTGCATGAACCCTTGTTTGCTGTGGATTCTGTAGATGTCCCATAGAAAGCCCTAGCATTAGTGAAAATATTTTAGTGGGTGGGTTAGCCCACGTCTGTGAGGAAACATGCTCCCTGTAGAAGTTTGTGAAGCAATCATGACCTTGTTCATGGTGGCTTTATTTCATGTTGCTTATTGGTCCCTATACTTTGAAAACAGATGATCTCATGCTGGGAATGGTGGCACCTGTCTGTAATCCCAGCAATTTGAGAGGCTGAATCTAGAGGGCTACAGTGAGTTCCAGGCTATCCTGGGCTACATAGTAAGTTCCAGGCTAGCCTGGACTAAAGAGGGCCCTTGTCTCAAGATAAATCAGTGAATTAACAAATTAAAACATGGGCCAGGTGTGGTGGGACATGTCTTTAATCCTAGCACTCGGGAGGCAGAGGCAGGTGGATCTTTGTGAGTTCAAGGCCATCCGGGTCTACAAAGTGAGTTCTAGGACAGCTGGGGCTACAGGGAGACCCTGTCTTGAAAAGACCAAAATAAAAAAATAAAACATGGGATATTTATTTTGTGTATTTTTCCTGCAGATCTTTAAGGTATACCGGTCCAGTCTCTTGGCTGTTACTACTGTACTTATACCTCTGTGGGTTGTTCATTATTACGTCAAATATCACGTGGCTGTAAGTATGCTTCAAATACGTACTTTTCAGAATTTATTTTTAATATTGTCCAAAATAATTTCCTGTGCTCGAGTAAATAATCTGCCACTTTAAATTAATTTTGAAGTTATTTGAATCTTTTTATGTAAAAAAGTTTAATTAAAATTATGTTCTTTTAAAGGCCAGGCTCAGTAGTGCACGCCTTTAATCCCAGCATTCAGGAGGCAGGGGCATATGGATGGATCTCTATGAATTCAAGGACAGCTGAGGCTACAGGGAGACCCTGTCTCAAAAAGATTAAAAAAAAAAAATAGGTTTATGTACTAACCCTTATTCTATTTTATAGAGTTGCATTTCCTTGCAGTAGCGTTTAAGTGATCATAATATCTAAACGTAGAGTCCAGAGCAGGAGGTGGAAAGATGATTTCTGCAGATTTTTTTCAACATAGGTCAGATACATTCTATCTTTTCATTGTCCCATTTTCCTTTCCTTTGTTTTATCTTATTTTTTCACAATCTTCTTTCTTTTTTTAATGCCAGGCTTTTTAAAATTTTTATTTATTTTTGTATGTGTATGAGTGTACTGTCTGCATGTAGGTTTGTGCACCTGTGTCGTGCAATGCCGTGGAGGTCAGAAGTGGGTCTCGGATTCCCCTGGAACTGGAGTTCTCCTGGAATTGGAGTTACAGACGGTTCTTAGCCGCCATGTGGGTGCTGGGGATCGAACCCGAGTCCTCTGCAAGAGCAGTCGGTGCTCTTAACCGCTAGGCTATCTCTCCAGCCCCTCACAATCTTCTTTCTTTAGAATTTAGTATGTCCAAAAACTTGAACTTTTTCACTGAAAGATCTTGCATAACAACTGAGTGGAGCCAGTGGACGTACTTTGAAGGCTGGGATGCACGGTGTAGTTGGTGCTGCTATTGGATCCTAGGCAGGGGAGGAGGTGTACAGTGTCTGGGATGGTGAGGAAGAGGGAGCAGCAGTGCCTTCCCTGTGTGGACTGTTGGAACTCAGATAGTGGAAAGGGGCTTTTTTTTTTTGGTCTTTTCAAGACTGGGTCTCCCTGTAGCCCCAGCTGTCCTAGAACTCACTCTGTAAGACCAGGCTGGCCTTGAACTCACAAAGATCCACCTGCCTCTGCCTCTCTGCCTCTCTCTCTGCCTCTGTGCCTCTCTGCCTCTCTGCCTCTGCCTCTGCCTCTGCCTCCTGAGTGCTAGGATTAAAGGCGTGCGCCACCATGCCCAGCATAAAAGGGCATTCTTATGCCCAGTTCCAGGTTTTAGTTCTTGAAAAGGTTGCCAGAGGGACAAGACACTTCTAGTTAATGCATTCTAGATGTGGTAGGGAAGCTACACCAATGAAACTTCCATGGTGTGGTAGTTTAACAAGGTCTACATACTGGTGAAGAAACCAATTGACATGCCAAGGTGGATGGGGGGTTCTAATGTGTCGTTCAGTGCCTGCAGAGGTTCGATTCCCTGGAACTGGAGTTACAGAAGATTGTGAGCCGCCTTGTGGGTCTTCTGCAACAGCATTCATTGACTGGACTAATAACTAGGAGGCTATTGTACTTAGAGGGAGAGAGTAGGTGGAGGACAGCCAGGCAGCCGGGGGTCAGGTCATGGAGGGTTTAGGATCACATCAAGGACTCTTGTCTTTTTCTATAAGAATTACAGAACTTTGACAAAGAGGTGATCCATGTTGAGAGGACCACTGTCCCTGCATTGTGCAGGGCCTGAGTAGAGTGAGGTGACCAGTAGGTGCTATTGTAGCAGTCCAGGTGACACATGATGGAGGCTTGGGCAAGGGTGGTATTATTAGGGGGTGGGAAGCAGTTATATTCAAAGTTGGCACAACAGGATCTGAGAAGTTGAGGCTTTTGGGGTTTAGGACTGAGACAAGCGACATTTACTAAGAAAGGGGAACGTGGGGAGGGAGGAGCAGTTTGGGCCTGGGGAAGAGTAATTAAACGTTGAAACTGGTTAACTTTGAGATGCCTATTGATAGCTCAGAAGGGGTGCTGAATAAATAGATGTATGCCTCTGGAGTTCTGGGAAAGTTTGGGGCTTACATTAAAATTTGAGATATGCTATACTTTTTTGTAGAGGAAATTCTAATACTATAATTAATACAGAATTATTTTTGTTGCAGACCAAACCATATGCCATTGTTGAGAGGAAACCCAAAATATTCCCGGTAAGTCTTGGAACTCTTGATTTTTCTTTGTACGTTACTCTTCCTTTCATCCCGCAAGTGATCATTAGATTCATTAGGCTAACATTATCCTCTCTTCTGACAGTTTTAAGTGTTTGATTTGTGTATCACTGTAGGGGGTGGGGGAGAAGGAGAGGGATAGTATGAAGTAGCAACTGCAGTTTACAGTGGGAGTGGACACTTCGGCCCTCAACCTTGCCTTACGACCTTGACTACCTGTTTTTCATGGTGCCCATCTCATGCTGGGCAAAGGAATTAGTGGCATGAGGCTTTAATGCATGTCACCTGTGCATGGCGACAATTACTGAATTTCTATTATTTCCAAACTTTTAATTTCTTGTGGCTTTGTGCTTCCAGCTCTCAGTCTGTGAAGTTAAAACCTAGTCATGTGTTTAAAACTTTATGAATTTGTAAACTGTAAAACTAATTTTAAAAATGAATTTTTTTATGTTTATGAGTGTATTACCTGCATGTATGAGTGTATTACCTGCATGTATGTAAGTGCATCTGTGTTATGCAGTGCCTGAGGATATCCTGGAACTGGAGTTATGGAAGGTTGTTTGCTTCCAGTGGGTGCTGGGAATCTAACCTGGGCCCTCTGCAAAAGCAATTACTGCTCTTAATATCTGGGCCATCTCTCCAGCCCCAGGGTTCTTTCATTTTTTTTTTTTTAATTTTATTTATTTTTGTGTATGAATGTACTGTCTGCATGCAGGTCTGTGCACCTGTGTCGTGCATTGCCACGGAGGTCAGAAGAGGGTTTCAGATTCCCCTGGAACTGGAGTTCTCCTGGAATTGGAGTTACAGACGGTTCTTAGCCTCCATGTGGGCGCTGGGGATCGAACCCGGGTCCTCTGCAAGAGCAGTCGGTGCTCTTAACTGCTAGGCTATCTCTCCAGCCTGAGTTCTTTCGTTTTTAAAATAATACTAATCTTTTGGTATTTTTTATTGTTAGTAAGGTGGTTGTTTAGTATATTAAAACATGGTCTTGTCTATTCCTAGTTACATATAGTAAATTAACTAGCATACCTGTAAATTCTGAAATTTCAAAAAAGAGAATTCAGGGTCTTTATTGCTTCACTTCTGGAGGGCATATTTCATAGTAATCAATTACCTATTACAACAAGGGATTCTTAGGGAGAACCATCAGAATTGGCTAGCTGTCCCTGTTAGAACTCCATTTTAGGAAATGGTAGGAGGCTTCTGTTCTTATGTATGATGTATAAACGTCCAGCCCCAGGTAGTCTCAGAATAGAACATTATCTTGCTGGTTTCATTAGTTGGGTAATTAATTTTATGTTTGCTTGCTTACTTATATATTTAATTATGTTTATTTTGCCATTCTTGTTCAAAGGAAAAGGCTCTGTTTAGAAGATCACATTAGTGATTTTGTAGCATTATAATTCTTTTTTTTTTAACTTTTTTCCTGTTCCTATGCCACTGACCCCTTTGATAATCTTGCCTTTTGAGAAACTAAAGAATGTCCATTTGCTTTAATAGAATAGGCAGTAACAAGTTGCAAGTCTCTAGCTTAACAAAATAAGTTTCTTTTTAAAAAATTTTATTTATTTTTTATGTATATGAATGTACTGTCTGCATGTAGGTTGGTGCACCCATGTTGTGCATTGCCTCGGAAGTCAGAAGAGGGTGTCGGATTCCCTTGGAACTGGAGTTAAAGATAGTTCTCAGCCGCCATGTGGGTGCTGGGAATCGAACCCAGGTACTCTGCAAGAGCAGTTGGTGCTCTTAACCACTGAGCCATTTCTCCAGCCCCACAAGTTTATTTCTTACTGAAATGACAGACCAGTGTAGAACTGGCAGCCCTCCTCAGTCTTAAAGCCTAGTACAAGTTTGGATGGTGCTTCAAACACAGTGGCTGGGATGTCTCAGGATAGTTTTAAAGTGTCGGGGTTGGGGTTGGGGATGCAGTTCACTTGGTAAAGTGTTTACCCACTAGCATGCTTGAAGCTCTGGGTTAGATTCCTAGGACTTCAAGTGTGGTGATGCATGCATATAATCTCAGCACCCAGGAGACAGTGATTGAGGCCAGCCTGGGCTACATGAGACTGTCTCCAAAGAATTTATGCCAGGAATGGTGGCGCATACCTTTAATCCCAGCACTGGGGAGGCAGAGACAGGTGGATCTCTGAGTTCAAGGCTAGTGGGCTGGCCTACTTAGTGAGACCCTGTCTCAATGAGTTTACTTGAAAAAAAAATTTTTTAAAGTTTAGAAGTAGCTTACCTTGCTTCTTCTCAAATCCTATTAGTTTGGATTCATTCACTTTTCCAATTGTCCGTGTGCTCTTTGCCCTTTCCCAGCTTTTTCCCAAAGATTCCATGCATGGGATCTTTGCCATAGTTCATCCTTAGAGTCACCAAGTAACTTTTTGGCTATTTCTCAAGGAGAGGTCCTAAGAGTCTTATTCCAGCTCTGCTGTCATTTCTAGTCCAAGTGTCCAGGTGTCTGTCCAATAGGTCTGTCAGATTTGGATGAGCCTTCTTTAGGTTTGAGGGTCAGTGAAGGCAAGGCAGCTGTGTCTCCTCCCTTCAGCCACGTCTGCTGTTCAGTGGTAGAAATTAGATAGCGCAGCAGTCTGGGGCCCAAATTTAAAAGGCACTCATTCCTCCAGACATCTCCAGATGTGCTGTTGAGCAAGGTGTCACACTTGATTTTATTCAAAATCTTTTCTCTGGCTTCAGGAGCTCCAACTTGGGTCCACCCTTGTCCGACAATCTTGCCCTTTTATCCCTAAACCTAAAACCTATACACTGTGTCAAGCAGTCTTCTTAGTCTTTTGTTTTCAGTGGTGGTGAGCTCTTTTTCATTGCTTTGACATGTTCATTTCAAGCATGCCCACATTCGTTCACTCTCTTGGGTGGAGCATCAAATTGGCTTCCTAGGGAAGGTCAGGTGCCCAGGTTTGGAGCTTATGGCACAGTGAACTTGTTTGCAGTTGCTTTTTTTGTTACAAGTTTAAGTCATTTATTCCAGATTCTGTTGATTTTATTTAATTAATTAATTTTGAGGCAGGGTCTCTTTGTAACCCCAGCCAACCTGGAACTTACTTTGTAGACCAGGATGGCCTTGATTTCACAGAGATCCTTGCCTCTGCCTGAGTGCTGGCAATTAAAGGCATGGGCCACCACACTCAGCAGTTTCTGTCCCTTTCATAAGACATTCCTACAGTTTTCTGGAAGAAACACCCTTTTTCATTGTTCTTCCTGGTCCCTGGCTCTGTCCGTTTTTTATTTTTTGTTGTTCCAACCTAGATCATATCTAAATAGATTTGGGAAGCCTTCAGAATAAAAGCCTGCCTCCTGCTCACAGGTTGAGTGCTAAAATTATTTCAGATATTTACAGGAATCTATAAGCTCTGTTATTTTAAAAAATCATCTCTTTAACATTTGGCCTGTAAGGAAAGGAAAATAGCAGATGGCATTAATCCGTTAGCTCCGTTCCGTCCCACGTACTTCAGTAACTGTTCTTGCTGTAGTTACCAGGTCCTCTCATTTCTTTGTCTCCCTGGCTCTGCCTTCCTCAGCTCAGTGGCAGCTGTTGGAAGCCACCAAGCCACCTGAAACAGACTGGTTTAAAGGTCATCTTCACTTATCTTATTGAAGCTTTAGGACTGAGTCTTATTGCTGAGATTAATTGGTCACTGTTGCTTAAAATCTCATGTATTGATAACTCATACTGTGGAGGGATTCAGAAGCAATCAAAATGCTCTCTCTCCCTCCCCCCTCCCTCTCCCTCCTTTCCCCTCCCTCTCTACCCCTTCTCCCCTCCCCCCTCCCTCCTTCTCTCTTGAGTCAGGGTCTCCCTGTAGTCCCAGCTGGCCTGGAGCTTACTATATAGACCAGGCTCTTATGAATGTCATGTTACAAATGTTTTGCAGTTAACAATTGCATCACATGTTCTGGTCTCTGATGTTCATAGCATATGGGGTCAGTCTTGTCTAGATGAATGTCAGCATAGAAATTGCCTGGTCCAGCTTCCTCTTTCTGTATATGAGGGAACCATGGCCTGCTCTGCTGAGGGTTACGTGGCTAATTAGCAGACGTGCTGGAGCTAGAACCTGGATCCGTGATGGCATTTCTGTTTGGAGTGATTTGTCACACAGACATTAGAATGTGAAGTTGGACAGTCAACACCTAGTCCACTGCTTTTCGTTCAGGCCATTTTAGCCTCCTGTCTCTCAGATGCTCCTGCTTGCTCATTTGTCAAAGCCACCAAGGATAATCTTCTTTAGGTGTTGTAAACAGTGAACAAGAAGATATATGAAGAACCAGACACCATGCATGTAAGAAGCGCCCTCTGAACTGTAACTGTGAGACACCATTGTGGTTTTCTGAGAAAGGGCAGCATGCATCAGACAGGTCATGAGTGCCATCATCTGCTTCTAGTTCCTGGTGGATTTCCTCCCCTTCTCTGCTTGGGTTCCACACCAGTATGAAAAGGCACTGTGGGGCAGGCATCACATTGGGAGTCTCTCAACACAAGGGGTTTCCCCACCGCGCCACCATTTCAGCCTGGAGAAGCTTGTGTGTGTGTGTGTGTGTGTGTGTGTGTGTGTGTGCGCGTGTGTGTGTGTGTGTGTGTGTGTGTGTGTGTGCGTGCCCCAGGGAATTGCTTCTGTGTATGTTTGTGCGCATGTGTGTGGGTACCTGTGCATACTCCAAGGGCTGACACTGAGTGTATTCCTTGGGTGGTCTCCACCTTACAGTTGCAGAGAGGATCTCTTGCTGAATCTAGAGCTCACCATTTTAGCAAACTGGCAGCCAGCAAGCTGCCCTGGAGGCTCACCCCTGCAGCACGTGCTGCCACACCTGGCTTTTCACACGAGTGCTGCTGATCTGAACTGAGGGCCTCAAGTTTGTGTGGTGAGCAGTTTATCCACTGAGCCATCTCTCCAGCCCTGGAGAAGCCATAGTTTCTTCAGCATGTAGGAATAAAACCCGTTGCCTTTCTAGATTATTCCAGTAAGGTAAGAGTGCTTGCTTGTTGTTCTTGTAGAGGATCAAGTTCAGTTCCCAGCACCCATGCCAGGCAGCTCATAACTGCATGTAACTCCAGCTCTAGGGGATCTGATGCCCTCTTTTGGCCTCTGATGGTACTATACCCCCCCCCCCCACACACACACTTTAAAATAAAAATAAACTGAAGGTTGTAGGTAAAGTGGGACATTTTAAAGATTTTTAAGTTTTCATATTTGTACTTAGCACTTTCCTCTAAAAGATGGCAAACGTTAGAAGACCTAAACTATTGGATGCCGAAAATGAATATTATTTCCATTTGAAAGACCTTCAGTAACTTTGTTAGTAAAATTTTCACTGCTGTGGCAAAATACCTGTGGAAACAACTTAAAGGAACAAGCTTTGGTTCAGCTTCAGATGGTGGGCAGGGGACAGAGGGCAACAGGAAGGACTGGGGTCAAGATGTCCCCTTCAAAGCACACTCACGTGACCTGCTTCAGCCAGCCAGACCCTGGTTCCTAGTAGCTCATTCAGTCTGAACTCAGCCGTGAATTAGCCCACTGATGAAGTTAGCACCCATGGGATACAGCCAACTCTCAGTGGGACACGAGCTGGGGACCAGCCCTTAAACGTTAGCCTGTGGGGGCCCCTCAGAGCCGCATGATTGCAGTGCCTGAGGTGATCTGCAGATGTCTTCTGGTTCTGTTACCGTACATTCAAACATTCTTGTTGATCTCACTAAATATATTTTATTATTTTTATTTTATGAGGGTAAGTGTATTGCCTGCATATATGGAAGTGCACTCATGTCATACAGTGCCCATAGAGGTCAGAAAAGGGCATCGAATCCCCTGGAAGTGGAGTTATGGACGGTTGTTAGCTGCTATGTGGGTGCTGGGAACCAAACCCAGGCCCTTTGTGAGGGCAGCCAGTCCCTTGATCTCAGATTTTTTATTTTTTTGGGGGGGTCCTTTTGAGACAGGGTCTCCCTGTAGCCCCAGGTGGCCTGGAACTTACAGAGATCCACCTGTCTCTGCCTTTAAACTTGTGCTAGTGTTAAAAGTGTGGGCTACCACGCCTCGCTTTAGATCTTTTTTTTCTCAAATGAGCTACTTGTTGCCTGGGCTTGTTTCTTACCTTATCAAGGCAGCCATTTTGTCTCTCTTTTTTATTTGTATGAGTGTATTGCCTGCATGTGTATGAGTGAGGTGCACAACAGGTGTGTTGTACAGTGTTGGGGACAGAGAGGGTGTTGAATCCCTTGGAACTGTAGCTAAGGATAGTTGTGATCCACCATGTGGGTGCAGGGATTAGAAATTGAGGTTATTTGATTCAAATTCTTCAGTGAACGTTCCCCAGATTCTTGATGAAGAATGATCAACCCCCATGATCCTGGCTTTAAAGCCCACGAATACCCCTTGACCACATACTTTATGTAGGTTTGGAAGATACTGGGACTAGCTGTGTGTAGCCAAAGTTTGCATCCTGTGTTCAACATCTAAGCCCAACACAGAACTGGTGGCCATTTGCTCAGTGCTTTCAGTTGCTGGGAGTAGACTATCTCCTTGTTTTGAGCTGTTGTTTCCTTGCACCTCTTCTAAAGCCTGTGTTTCTTGGGCCAAACAAAATAGACTATTCCGGGGCCAGGTGTGGTGGTGCATGCCTTTATTCCTAGCACTTGGGAGGCAGAGGCAGGTGGATCTTTGTGAGTTCAAGGCCAGCCTGGTCTACAGAGTGAGTTCCAGCACAGCTGGGAGGCTACAGGGAGACCCTGTCTCGAAAAAGACCAAAAAAAAAAAAAAAGACTATTCCTTGTCACCTTGAGAACATACCTTTCATGATGTTTCTGGTTGTGTTTCTGAATGAAGCTCATGATTTAAGATTGTGAAGACTGGGCAGTACTCATGGTTAGATAGGTACTCTTTTGTCTCGGTCTGTAGTAAAGTGAATGCTAAAGCTTAACTAGCTTTTCCATGCAGTGTCTTATCAACATGGAGTAGAGAACTGTGCAGACTTCAGATTTTTCTGAAGCCTGTGGGTGGAGGATGGGAGAGTTAGATGGAAAGAGTAGAATTCCAGAGTGTTATTGTGATAAGTATGTTTATTATCTTATTATGCTAATGGTTTCACAGTTGTGTATTCATGTCAAAATTATATTGTACAGTTTGAATATGGAGTTTATTATGTCTATACCTCACCAAAATGTTCCACATTTTATTTACTCTTCTTTTTTTTTTTTGTTTTTTTTTTTTTTTGGTATTCTTTTTAGACAGGGTTTTCACCTTGTAGCCCCAGGCTGGGCCTAGAAATCGCTCTGTGACCCCTGGCTGGCCTGAACCATAAAGATCCACCTGCTCTGCCTCCCGAGTGGCTAGGATTATAAAGGTTTTGTGCGCACCATAGCTGGTCTTTAATCTAATTCCTTAAAATCCAAAGTCATTTGTTAAATCAGAAGATTCCAGTAAATCTTGTTTTTTTCAGGTTTACATTGTTATGACAATCTAAAGAGCAGTTTATTACAGGTCGAAAACTCTATCCAAATTTGAGATGATTTTGTTAAACTTTTTTTTTTTTTTTTTTATAATTTTTTTGAGACAGGGTCTCCCTGCAGCCCCAGCTGTCCTGGAACTCTCTATGTAGACCAGGCTGGCCTTGAATTCACAGAGATCTGCCTGCCTCTGCCTCTGAATGCTGGGATTAAAGGCGTGCCCCACCATGTCCAACTTGCTAAATATCTTAACCTTTTGTCCTGAGCATATACTGAAATGATAATATTTTTACAATAAAATCTATATTTGCTAAGATTTTTCTATTAAATAGTTATTTGTTTTTCCTAGGGTGATACAATTCTGGAGACTGGAGAAGTAATTCCACCAATGAAAGATTTTCCTGATCAACATCATTAAAGATGACTTAAAAACTTCGGAGTTATGTAACAGTCCAGGTTTAGGCCTATAATGCTATATTTACTGAGTGCTTCCTAGACAAGTAATAAAGTTTGCTCTCTGAGAGGTGTTTATGCTTCTTTCCAGACACTGCACAATTTGAGATGGAAGGATTTAACAATAATAAAATAAATGAACAAATTGTAACATTAACTACTTTGGGGGTTGGAGAGATGGCTCAGCTGTTAAGAGCACCAACTGCTCTTGCAGAGGACCCAGGTTTGATTCCCAACACCCACATGGTGGCTAAGAACTGTCTTTAACTCCAGAGGGGAATCCAGCGCCCTCTTCTGACCTTCGCAGCATTGCAGGACACGGGTGCACCTACTTACAGACAGGACACTCATACACATAATAAATAAAAATAAAGAAAATACGAATTTATAAAAAGATTAACTACTTTTTTGGCCATTTGTGATAAACTGAATGCAGCAAAGTATTTAGGCACATCGTAGATTTGTTTTCTTTTTTTGGTCTTTTCGAGACAGGGTCTCCTTGTAGCCCCAGCTGTCCTGGAATTCGCTCTGTAGTCCAGGCTGGCCTTGAACTCACAAAGATCTGCCTGCCTCTGCCTCCCAAGTGCTAGGATTAAAGGCGTGCGCCTCTACGCCCCGAGATTTGTTTTCTTACACCATACTTATTGTGATTTGGTGAGAGGATACCGAAGAATGAAATGTTGCATTAAACCACTGTAATAACAGAAATGTTATGCTTTTAAAAGGCTTCCCGAGTTTGGGTTTCTTGTCTTGTTTTGAGACAGGGTCTCACTATCCCTGGCTGGCTTGGAACTAGCTATATAGACCAGGCTGATTGATCTCAAACTAATGATACCCTCTTGCCTCTGTCTCAGGAGTGCTAGGATTAAAGCAGTGTGTTACCTGTGCCCATTCCTGAGACACTTGTGAATAAGTGTTTGGGACACTAGATTGGAAAGCTTGTCATTCTATGGCCTAATATAATACAAAACAGGCTATCTATTGGAAAAATTAGCATGTTAATGCTTACGACAAAAGAGGCTGGAGAGATGGCTCAGGGCGTAAGATCACTGACTGCTCTTGCAGAGGACCTGGGTTAGATTCCCGGCACCCACATGGCAGCTAACAGCCATCTGTAACTCCAGTTCCAGGGGATCTGACACCCTTTTCTGACCTTCTAGGGCGTTGCAAGACACAGGTGCCCTTACACACACGCAGGCAGTACACTCAAACACAAAAGTGCAAGAAATAAAATATTTTTAAAAGACTATGCAATTTTGTATTGTGAATTTTTTTTTTTAATTTTATTTATTTTTGAATGTGTATGAATGTACTGTCTGCATGTAGGTTTGTGCACCTGTGTCGTGCAGTGCCGCGGAGGTCAGAAGAGGGTCTCGGATTCCCCTGGAACTGGAGTTATAGACAGTTCTTAGCCGCCATGTGGGTGCTGGGGATCGAACCCGGGTCCTCTGCAAGCACAATCGGTGCTCTTAACCGCTAGGCTATCTCTCCAGCCCCGTGAATTTTACTTTAAAGTCTATGTAGGTGCCAGAGAGGTTTGAGGGAATCTAGAGCTAGTTGTTGACAATTAAATGCAGGATTACAAATGTTCATTCATTCATTCATTCATTCCGAAGATTTTGTCTGGGAAGTCCTTTTTTAGCTGTCGTCGAGCAGCTACTGTTGATGCATAGATGACAAACCCCCAGGACAGTAAGACGATCGCGAGCAGCAACTGAAGGGGAGAAAAAGCAACGCGGTAAATTAATTCGCGGTGTGTGCCAAGCTCCCACCTGGTTACCAAGGCCCGGGTAGAGTAGAAGCTTTACTACCAAAACAAACCCAGCCTGGCGGCACTTGGGCCCCCACAGGCCTGACGTCAGGGGCGGAAGAGCATATCCTCCAGGAAGAGGCGGAGCCGAGGGCTGGGCTGGAAGGCTCGATTTAGGAATTGGTTTGGGAGTTCGGAGCGCCTAGGAAACAGTTGGCCTTCTGCTGGCCAATCTGGGGCTTCGGTACGCTGGAGCCCCGCTGCAGTCGACACCTACCGTACAGTAGATCCAGTCCAAGCAGCGGCGACTAACGGGCCTCATGGTAAGGCGGCGGTGGCGGCGAGCGGGGACCAGGAAAGCGCGGGCCCTAGAGTTCGCTGGCGGGCGGAGCCTGCGGGACGGCGGCCATCTTTCTGACTGGCCGGGGCGAAGTGCGCCTCGCAGAGCGCTGTCCAGCCGGCTTCCGCCCGGAGTTGGAACGTGTCACGTGACTAGGGCCTAGCCCGCCTTTCAGGCTGGAGATGGCTTTAAGGAGAAAATTGTGGATAAGATAGCTTTCTAGCCGGGCGTGGTGGCGCACGCCTTTAATCTTAGCGCTTGGGAGGCAGAGGCACGCGGATCTCTGGGAGTTCAAGGGCAGCCTGGTCTACAGAGTGAGTTCCTGGCCAGCTGGGGCCAGGCTCAGAAAGAAAAAAAAAAAAAAAAAAAAAGCAGCTTTCTAGATTGCGGTTGGAGAGGTGAGCATTTCTCACCTAGTTTCCTCCTCAGTTGCAGTGCAACCTTAACAAAAAAGTATGCCATCGTGTGCACGCAAAAGTTTGAAAACGACCAACATTTCGAATATTCCGCTGGCGCCTACCGCTGCCAGAATAAAGTGGCCCTCCCGTCAGCGGGGCGGGTGGACTGTCGTGTGTTCAGGAGCCGCATAAGCGGGATGATCCGCTGTGTGACTGCATACTCGCTGACCTCTACTTGATCCCTTAGCAGTACGACTGCTTGAGAATGCTGTCGTTGGGGACAACTAGTAGTGTCTGAACAGCTCGGCCCGCGCTCTCGGCGCGGCCTCCAGCCAGTAACACTGTCCGGGCGGCCGCACGCCCGGAACCCCAGCTGGAGGGGGCGGTTGGCCCGCGAGCCGGGTCGGGTCCATCCGGTGGGTGTTAGGTGCATATCGGCATAGGAACGGGCAGAGCAGGCCTCGGGAGGAGCGTGCCGTTGGGGGAAGACCCCCGCGTGTCTCCCCACCTTGGGGAGGACCCTCTCGGGGAAGCCCAGGGTGCCGTTTGGACTGTCGTTAACCCACACCCGGGTCCCATTACGGTGAGTTTCCTAACTCCAACCCTAGAGAAAATTTGAGGGACTTGTCAAGTTTGAGGTTCAGTGAGTCGGAGACAGTAGTGTTTCCACGGTCGGTAGGGAGCGAATGTTGGTTTGTGCCCTAGTGTAGCTCCAAGGATTCGTGACAACCGTGACAGCAGGTTCCCGGGGTCTCGCTCCCTCCACTTCCCTCTCCCCCACGTCCCACTCCCTCCCAACTCCCCACTCTCCCCCCAACTCCCCACTCCCTCGGACTCCGCGGTGGGGGAGGGGCGTGCTCGGGCTCCGCGCTAGGCCCCGCCCCCGGCGGCCGGTTGCCCGCGGAGCATGCGCTGTGCGCGCGCGGTTCTGTTTTGATGCTCTGGCCGGGGGTTGGGCTGGGTCTTCGCCCCGCCTCCAAACTGCCTTTGGTGATGAGCATTCTACGTCACAGGGGTCGCAGCCGCCGCCGCTGGGGTCCCCGCTGTCTCGCGAGGAGGGTGAAGCGCCCCCTCTGGCGCCTGTTGAGGAGGGGAGGCGCCGCAGTCGCCGGGTCCGCCTTCGCGGTTCCTGCAGCCACCGACCGAGCTTCCTGGGCCGTCGAGAGCTGCAGTCCAGAGGTCCTGCCGGGCCTGCGCCCGCGGCCTCAAAGGTGAGTCCGGCGAGGAACAATGGGGCACAGGGGTCGGCAGGGTCGGGGAGCGGGGCCGGCAGGCCAGCGCTGTGACCTGGGCCTTGCAGTGGGCCGGGGCACCTGTGGATCGGAGCGGGTGGGCAGACGAGGGGTGCGTTTCCACCGGGGCGCGAGCGTGGCGCGATACTGGAAATAGTTGGGTCTCCCTTCAAACAGTCGGGCTGCAATGTGGCACTGCCACTGAACGGAGCGTGACCTTGGTAGGTCCCGGATGTGTCTGTGAAATGGGTACACCAGTGTAGTTACGTAACGCACATGTGTTGCTGTCTAGCGGGCTGCAGTTCACATAGTGGAGTTGCCTGTGTGTTGTTACAGACCAGCTCATCTAGTTAGTGCCGCTTTCCCCGTGGGCTGCTGATTTGGAGTCTGGAATGGGGCAATGCAAAGGTGGGGCACATAGAAAGTGAAGAATACCAAGTAGACTTTTGGGAAGGTCATTTTCCAGATGAAAAATCCAGAAACAGCTGTCTAGGATGCTAACGATGGTGAGGGTGTTTTGTTGTCATGGGGAGGATTGTTGGTTCTGGTATGTTACATGAGATGCAAAGCTATACAGTCTGCCTCGATCAGTTGTGTTTATCTGAAATGAATTTATTTCCCAGGGAATAGTTCTCAAGCAAATCCTTAAGGGTTTTTTCTTTATGATTTGGGACAGGGTCTCGTGTAGCCCACTGGCCTGGAATTCCTTATTATTCCTTGAACTTCACATCCTCCCACCTCCATGTCCCGAAATGCTGGGATTGCAGAGGTGTGCCCTGGCACCTGGTTCCAGGCAGCTGAAATAATATTCATTCTCTCTCTGTTCTTTCTTTCTTTTTCCTTCCTTCCTTCCTTCCTTCCTTCCTTCCTTCCTTCCTTCCTTCCTTCCTTCCTTCCTTTTCTCTCTCTCTCTCTCTCTCTCTCTCTCTCTCTCTCTCTCTCTCTCTCTCTCTCTC
Source organism: Rhizomys pruinosus (assembly GCA_009823505.1). Lineage (NCBI taxonomy): Eukaryota > Metazoa > Chordata > Mammalia > Rodentia > Spalacidae > Rhizomys > Rhizomys pruinosus. The sequence continues at coordinate 678,749 of VZQC01011538.1, forward strand.
TCTCGGTCTTTTTGAGACAGGGTTTCCCTATAGTTAGTTGTCCTGGAACTCACTGTGTAGACCAAGCTGGTCTGGAACTCGAGATCTGCCTGCCTCTGCCTCCCAAGTGCCAGGTCAAAGATGTGGGTCTCCACGACCAGATGAAATTATATTTTTTCTAAGCTCTATTCAGTAGGTCCCATGACTTTTGATGTTGGTGATTAAACTGTTACTCTAGCAAGGAGTGTAGCAATCTAGCAGATTGCTTTAACACTTGTCTTTCTAGCTATCCACTTGTGAGCTTTGTTTTCCACTTTGCTTAGGTACATTAAGTATAATGATACTGATTTGCACTATTCTCTAGGCCCCTATCAAAGTTAAGGTGGTGATCACTACCAAAAATAAAACTATCCCATAACTTGGGCAGACAGTATTGGGTTCTTGGCATGCATCAAGCATAGCCTTAACTACATATTTACATGGATTGTATGTCTGTACAATCATCTTTTTTTTTTTCAAGTGGCTGCTAATACTCCATTTTAGAATTGACAATATTTAAAATTTTGAGAACAAAACCTTCCTCTTTGTCAGAGCTTGGTTTGGGGGACAAAGCATGCTAAGAGGTCGTGATTCTCGGTGTTAATTGGTGCTGCATTAGAATTAACATCGCTAAAGTTTGGTCAAATGATTGACTTCTGTGTCCAATAATCAAGGAATACCATAGAAGATGACCTTTGTTTGTTTTTTGAATTTAATTTATGGCTTAGATTCCACCTTCCTCATTCTGTCTCACATTTTCTTCTCTCACATGCGTGACTGTTGATTGTCATAATTTGGGGAAATTTCAGATATAAAGCGTTTCAAAACAGCAGAAATTAATTTGTAGTTCTTATCTATAGAGTTCAAGGGTAGAGAAACATTTACATAGATTTTTCTAGAACATGGAGTACAAAATAAAAACTGGTCTATCTTTCCCACCTAACTCCAGAACATCTCCTGCAAATCTACCAGTCGTAATCTGTTTCTTAGTTATTCCAGTTCTGTGTTTTAATTTGTATTTTTTTTTTATGTGTATGAATGTACTGTCTGCGTGTAGGTTTGTGCACCCGTGTCGTGCAATGCCGTGGAGGTCAGAAGAGGGTGTCGGATTCCCCTGGAACTAGAGTTAAAGACGATTCTCAGCCACCATGTGGGTGCTGCGGATCGAACCCGGGTCCTCTGCAAGACCAGTCGGTGCTCATAACCACTAGGCCATCTCTCCAGCCCCCTAATTTGTATTTTTTAAATAGCTTTGTTGAGATTTACATTTCATCCAAAAAGGCCACTTGCTTGAATTTTGCTTTTGTGCATTTATCAAGTTGTATAATCATTATCATAATCTAATTGTGGAACATTTTCATTATTCCAGAAGGAAATCTCATTGTCAGCATAAATCTTGCCATCTTTCTAGACACTTTATATGAATGGTAGTATGCAGTATGTGGGCTTTTATATTTTTTTCATTTATTGTAAGGTTCATCCATGTTATAATATATCATGATGTACCTCAGTAATTTTATTGCCCAACAATTGTATCTATAAATCACTTTTTTTTTTTTTTAATAACCCACTGAGTCCAATTAGCACCTGTGAGCATGGAGTCATCACAGGGCGTGGACACCCTACTACTAGCTACCCCCAAAAGAAAAGTGACTCAGCACCCATCAACTGCTTAAGGGTGTTACCTTGGGAATTCCTCCTTCTATGCTGTAGTCTTTAACTGGCTTGATCTTGTGCAGGTAATCGCAACACTGTGAGTTCATATGTGCTGCAGCCCTGACATTTCCGAGGGACAGCATGTCATGGCGCTCCACTGCATCCTCCAGCTTTTACATAGTTTCTGCCTCCTGTTCTTTTTTCTTTTTTGGTCTTTTTGAGACAGGGTCTCCCTGTAGCCCCAACTTTCCTGGAACTTGCTCTGTAGACCAGGCTGGCCTTGAACTCACAAAGATCTGCCTGCCTCTGCCTCTGCCTCCCGAGTGCTGGGATTAAAGGCGTGGCCACCACGCCCGGCTCACGTTCTTGTTTGGTTTTTTCCTCCTGAGCCTTGATGTAGAGGTCCTGTATTTCGAAGGCCATTTGGTTTGACTTCCCCGGCCATGGCTTTTGACCATGTTTACAGTACCAAGCCACCTATTAATCCATCCGTTGATGGACATTTCAATTTCTACTTTACAGTCACTAATGCTTTGAATATCTCATTCCATCGCTACTTATGTTTCTGACTAATACTGTGTTCTTTTGTCTGAGACAGGGTCTCTCTGTAGTCCCAGCTGGCCTGAAGCTCACTATATAGGCCAGGCTGGTCTTGAATTCACAGAGATCTCCTTGCCTCTGCCTCCTGAGTGCTGAGATTAAAGGCATGCACCACCATGCCCAGTTAAGTTATACATTTTTGGTGAATTAGATGTTGAGTAAACACTAAAATTTTCTGTTCCAAATAAACAAAATATAATGCATTATCTTGAAATTCACTAGTTTCTGTTTTTATACTAACCCATTTATACAGAGGGGCCAACCAAAGTCAAGTTAATACAGGTTTCTCTGGTTCATGGAGCTAATTTTAGTTGAAACCTGGTCTTAAATCCATGCTGTCTGATATTCTTTTTAGCTTCTCTTTTTAATTTATGTGTATGCATGTGTTGCTTGCATGGAGGTAGGTTCCCCCTTGTTGTGTGATACCCTGATGCCTGGGGAGGTTAGAAGAGAGTGTTGGACCCCTTAGAACTGGATCAACAGGTGTTAGCTGCCATGGTGCTGGGAATTGAGCTCAGGTCCTCTGCAAGGGCAGCTGTTGCTGTTAACGGCTAAGCCATCTGTACAGTCCCCCTTTTTAGCTTCTTTTATTATTTCCTATTTCTTTCCTCTGACCTCACCCACCCCCATACACATACTCTCTATGATCCTTTAAATAACTATATTGGGGGAGGGGGTGCTTAGTATTACGTATTTGCAATTCTACTTTCCAAAACCTGTTAAACTGACCTGGTGTAAACTAAGAAATTAAAAGGAAAAAAAGAAATTAAAAGAGGGGTTGGACAGATGGCTCATCAGTTAAGAACACCGACTGCTCTTGCAGAGGACCTGGGTTTGATTTCCAGCATTCACATGGCAGTTAAGAACCGTCTTTAAGCCAGGTGTGGTGGTGCATGCCTTTAATCCCAGCACTTGGGAGGCAGAGGCAGGCAGTCTCTGAGTTCAAGGCCAGCGTGGTCTACAGGGCTAATTCCAGGCCAACTGGGGCTACAGGGAGACCCTGTCTCAAAAACACACAAAAAATAAATAAATAAAATAAAAAAGAAGAAATTAAAAGAAAACAAAACCAGTCTTTAACATCTTAGTGACTCCTGTGGATGAAGATGATAAGAGACAGAAAACAGAATTTTAAGATAACTTATTTTTTTGTTTGAGGAGTAAAAGAAAAGAATAAGGAAGGTTGGGCCTAATGGCTCTCACTTGGATTCCAACTTTCAGAAGCAGAGGCTGCAGAATTGCTGAGAGTTTTGGAGGCCAGTCTGGTCTAGGTAGTGAGACCTGACTCAGAACTGAAATATAATAACAGAAGATGTTGCCAGGCGTGGTGGCGCACACCTTTAATCCTAGGACTCTGAGGCAGAGGCAGATGGATCTCTGTGAGTCTAAGGCTAGCCTGGTCTACGTAGTGAGCTCCATGCCAGCTGGGACTATAGGGAAACCCTGTCTCAAAAACCAACAGAAGTAGTTATGGAAGGCTTAGTTAGCATATTTAGAGAGGATGAGGGATTGAAGATCACAGTGCAGTAGCAGCAGTCAGTGCTTCTCATAGCAGTGTAGAATCCTGATTGGAACCAGTGTTAACACTTAGTGATTCCTGGGAGCTGGTAACTGCCCTAGGATGCTTTCACATTAGTCTTCACTGAAAGATCCTTTTCAGTGAATCTTGCACTGAAAACTTTATAATTGATTTGAACAGCTAAACTTTCTCATATGTTACTTTATAGTTTGTTTGTTTTTTGGTCTTTTCTAGACAGGGTCTCCCTGTAGCCCCAGCTGTCCTGGAACTTGTTCTGTAGACCAGGCTGGCCTTGAACTCACAAAGATCCACCTGTCTCTGCCTCCTAAGTGCTAGGATTAAAGATGTGCACCACCACCCCAGGCTTCATATGTTACTTTATAAAAGCTATTTTAGAAAAAGTAGATACACTGTATCATCATACATAAAATCAGTAGAACATAGTGTCAGGCATGGGTGTATGAAAAATACAAAACTATGGGGGCTGGAGAGATGGCCTAGCGGTTAAAGAGCGTCGACCGCTCTTACAGAGGACCCGGGTTCGATCCCCAGCACCCACATGGCCGCAACTCCAATTCCAGGAGAACTCCAGTTCCAGGGGAATTTGAGACCCTTTTCTGACCTCTGCGGCATTGCACGACATGGGTGCACAGACTTGCATGCACATTCATACACATACAGAAATAAAAAAAGGGGCTGGAGAGATGGCCTAGCGGTTAAGAGTGCCGACCGCTCTTAGAGAGGACCCGGGTTCGATCCCCAGCACCCACATGGCGGCCGAGAACCGTCTGAAACTCCAATTCCAGGAGAACTCCAGTTCCAGGGGAATCCAAGACCCTCTCCTGACCTCCGCGGCATTGCACGACACGGGTGCACAGACTTGCATGCAGACAGTACATTGGTACACATACAGAAATAAATAAAAATTAAAAAAAAAAAAAAGAAAAAAAAATTTAAAAAGAAAAATCCAAAACTATACGTGATAACTTTCATTGAGGGTGCAAAGGGCTGGGAAAGGAAGATAATTTCTTTTTTTTTTTTTTGGTGGGGGGGGTGGGTTTCGAGACAGGGTCTCCCTGTAGTTCCAGCTGTCCTGGAACTTGCTCTGTAGAACAGGCTGTCCTTGAACTCACAAAGATCCACCTGCCTCTGCCTCCCAAGTGCTAGGATTAAAGGCGTGCGCCACCACGCCCGGCTGGAAGATAATTTCATTTAAAGATATTTATGTACTATTTGAGAGCTTACTACATACCGGGTGCCTTTCAAATGACTTTTTGCCAATCCTTATGAATCTGGAAGGCAGATTCTGTGCTCATTGTCCTACAGGTGAAATTAAAACACAGTAACAGAGTGTGGAAATGGATTCAGTCCTAGGAAATCAGATCTTAGAGCTTGTGCCTTTAAGCTTTATATTATTATATTGCCTTTTGTATTAAACCATTCAAGTATTTTCGATGAAGTGTGTTCCAAAGTATGAAGTATTTTTGTTGAAATTCATGCAGTTATTATTTTATTAGGTTACTGATGTATTTCTTTCCCTTCTACAGATAATGGCTTCAGCTACAAAGGAATTTAAAGTGGACAACTTTTCACCTAAAGCTGGCACTAGTAAATTGCAGCAGACAGTTCCGGCTGATGCATCTCCTGATTCTAAGTGTCCTATATGCTTGGATAGATTTGACAATGTGTCTTACTTAGATCGCTGCCTACATAAGTTCTGTTTTCGTTGTGTACAGGAGTGGTCAAAAAACAAAGCTGAATGTCCACTGTGTAAACAGCCCTTTGATTCTATCTTCCATTCTGTGAGGGCTGAAGATGACTTCAAGGAGTATGTCCTAAGGTCCTCATATAATGGCTCTTTTACCACTCCTGAGGTTCCACGCTTTCGCTACCGTACAACTATGACAAGAGAACGAAGTGCTTCTGTTTACTCACCTAGTAGTACTGTGAATAGAAGAACAACTACCCCACCAGATAGCGGAGTACTGTTTGAAGGGTTAGGTCTTTCAGGAAGATCCAGAGATGCTGAAATTCCTCAGTTTATGAGACAAATTGCGTTAAGGAGACCAGCCACTGCAGATGAAAGATCTTTGCGGAAAATTCAAGAACAAGATATTATTAATTTCAGACGAACTCTTTATCGTGCTGGTGCTCGAGTTAGGAGTATTGAAGATGGTGGTCGCTATAGGGATATTTCAGCTGAGTTTTTTCGTAGAAATCCAGCTTGCCTTCACAGATTGGTCCCTTGGTTAAAACGTGAACTGACAGTTCTTTTTGGAGCTCATGGATCTTTGGTCAACATTGTCCAGCACATCATCATGAGCAACGTTACCCGCTATGACTTGGAGAGTCAGGCCTTTGTGTCCGACTTAAGACCATTTTTGCTTAATCGAACCGAGCATTTTATACATGAATTTATTAGTTTTGCTCGATCTCCTTTTAACATGGCAGCTTTTGACCAGCATGCTAATTATGATTGCCCTCCTCCTTCATATGAGGAAGGCAGCCATTCCGATTCTTCAGTCATAACAATATCACCAGATGAGGCTGAGACCCAAGAGATAGATATTAATGCAGCTGCTGTTAGGCAGGCACCATGGGATGATGAAACTCCTGGACCATCTTACTCAAGTTCAGAGCAGGTTCATGTTTCCATGTCTTCCCTTTTAAATTCTTCCGACAGTTCAGATGAAGATCTGGTCACTGAAGGAGCCACGTCTCAGATACAAGGAGCACAGACCAATGAAGACTTAAATAATGATAGTGACTCATCATCAGATAACTGTGTCATTGTTGGCTTTGTCAAACCACTAGCTGAAAGGACCCCAGAACTTGTTGAACTGTCCTCTGATTCTGAAGAGTTGGGCTCTTATGAGAAAGTGGAGACAGCGAAGACACAGGAACAAGAACAGTCTTACAGTTCTGGTGATAGTGGTGTTAGTAGGTGTTCATCTCCAAATTCTGACCTTGGAAAGGATGAGCGAATGAGTAAAGGCCATTCTGATTCTGGCACAAGAATCAAATCAAAGAAAGAGAAACACTCTACATCATCGTCATCTCCCAGAGACCTGAGCTCATCTGTGAGAGGAGACAGAGCATATTCCCCATATAATCACAGACACAGAAAGGGTGGAAGATCAAGAAGTTCAGAGTCATGTTCTCAGAGTAGAAGTGGGCATGATCAGCGGAATCATAGGAAGCATCACGGGAAGAAGAGGATGAAGAGTAAACGGTCCAGAAGCAGGGAGAGTAGTAGACCGAGAGCAAGAAGGGAGAAGAAGAGATCAAGAACCAGAGACAGCAGCTGGTCAAGAAGAAGCCAGACTCTTTCTCTGAGTAGTGGAAGCACAAGTAGATCAAGGTCTCGTAGCAGTGACCATGGCAAAAGAAGATCCCGAAGCAGAAACCGAGATCGTTACTATTTAAGAAATAATTACGGAAGCAAGTACAAGTGGGAATATACTTACTACAGTAGAAACAAGGACAGGGATGGCTATGAATCGTCATATAGGAGGAGGACTCTGTCAAGAGCCCATTATTCTAGACAATCTTCAAGTCCAGAATTTAAAATTCAGTCCTTTTCTGAAAGAACAAATGCTAGGAAAAAAAATCATAGCGAAAAGAAATACTACTATTATGAAAGACGCAGATCTAGGAGCCTGTCCAGTAGCAGGTCAAGGACTGCATCTACGGGACCTGATCGACCAAGAAATGAAAAGCCTGGGGGAAAGCGGAAGTACAAGACTCGGCATCTGGAGGGAGCGAATGAAGCAGCTCAGCCGCCGAGGGAGTTTGCCTCAAAAGTCAAGGATAGTCATTACCCCAAATCAAAATTGGATGGAAACTGTAAAAATGAGAGTGACAGCTTTTCAGATAGCCGATCATCAGATAGAGAGACAAAACACAAGAAGAGGAAAAGGAGGACTCGCAGCCTAAGTGTAGAGATAGTTTATGAGGGAAAAGCTACCGATACAACTAAACATCATAAAAAGAAAAAGAAGAAACATAAGAAGAAGCATAGGAAACACCATGGAGATAGTGCTTCTCGTTCCCCGGTGGTTATAACTATCGACAGCGATAGTGATAAGGACTGTGAAGTAAAGGTAGATATGGAATGTACCAATATTGATCTTCACCCTGTGCATAAGAAGACATTCATTCCTTCCTCAGAACCATGTGAAACTAAAGATGTTGTCACAATAGAAGACGAACTTGGTGTCCCGGACAAGGAATGCAACGATGTTACCGGACTTACTGACGACGTGAAGGATGCCAGGCGAACTATGGATGATAGTCTGCCACCAGCAGTCTCATTGGAACACATTCTTGATATAAGAGAAGAAAGTATATTTGCCTCTGATTTGGAGAACCAGTCCAGTAATGGATCTGTTCAAACTGAGCCATCAAGACAGTTGCCATCTCCACAGGCATCATTGTTGCCTGTATCTCTTGGTAGAGACGCTAACATGTCTTAAAACTGCCAAAGCATCTCATTGGTAATTCAGATGGTACAGAAAGAAAGGGGAGAGGGGAAGTCACCTGCCACAGTCTATTTGATGACTATTGCTGGAAAAACTTTACTTTTAAAAATACTTTTAAGTGGATTTTTTTTTTGTGTGTGTTAATTTGTAAAGTTCATTATTTGTTCAAAAAGTTATCTATATGTCCCATCCTCATAGGTATGCACTTTTAAGTGAAGAAATGTTGCTAGTCATTTATTTAAAATGTGGGGTCCTTTTTAAATAAAAATCAAAAAATTTACAAGTTACTTCATAAAGCCATATGGTATTGACATATTTTCATGGTAGTCAGTGAGTATTTTTGAATTTTCTTTTTTGAGAGTTATTCCGGAAATGTGTTATAAGCTGGAAGAATGCTTTTGGACAGTTATTTTTCTTAAAAGATTTGTATGACTCAAAACCATTTCTTGTGCTAAACTAAGACATTTTAATCTGCACAGGTTTATCTTCTGCCAAAAGAAAAATTTAGTATTTTCTTTATATACTTGTTTATCTGGACTGCCAGTCAAACAAATGTGTATTCAACAAAAGATGAAATAAAACAGTAACACTTTAAAACAAGAATTCAGACATTTTCCTGTGATGTTGCTTTCTTTAAGGAGAAGTTTTACTAGAGCCAAGATCTGAAAGTAAGTGATGAGTATTTACCCTTCTCGGTTTCAGTAGTTAATGCAGTTCTTTAATTGGTTTTTAAGGAGTATTTTGCTTGCTTGCTTCAGGAAAGCATAACTCTGAAATGTGACTAAAAACACAGCAGCGTGGACAGGTTGACTGACAGTTCTCTTATACAGAGTGGCTATGTTTGTCTTTACCTTGTTTTAGACAGATAAAATAGCTCTATATCCAGACTGGTAGAAGATTACCTATGACCTAGGTCTAAATTCAGGCTTGACTTTGCCTTCTGCAATCACTCACCCTTCAGCACAGGCTGATGTGACGCATGTTAGGTCTGTGTTAGGGTTGGTGGGAGAGCAGAGCATTAGTGCTCCTTGGCCTTATGGGCAGTAAAGATGCTTAATTAAAACAGATAATGGTGTAAGTATCACAGGCTGTAGTAACAAGTTCTCTGTGTTAATTTCCTTACAGAGAAAATAACGAGGACTTGATCTTAGGTGGAAATGATGTTTGTGTTATAATCAACAAGTTGATGGTAATTAAGAGTGGTTTGCGTGAAGGCAGGAAAGAAAATATGTGCAATGATCAGAAGGCGGGAGTGGCGCCTAGCATGTTCAAGAGACCAAGAAAGAGGCCAGTTGGCCAGAAGAGAGTGGGGGGGCAGGTTTGTAGGTCATGCTCACAGTTTGCTTATCTTAAAGGCAGTAGAAAGTGGTTTACATTTTTAGGAATCCAGGATAAGTGTTGGCAGTTTACACACTGAGAAATAATGGAAAGACTATAGCTGATCAAGGAATAAACTGTAGTTTCAAGATTGCTTTGTAGCTAGGCTTCTAAGTCATTTATTTAAAATGTGGGGTCGCAATGCTTTGATTCTTTACTACGTCTTTAGTCCTCCCGTCATCAGATCACTGGATCTGGTAGGGTTTCTGTTGTGTCTGTACCATCTTATCAGCCAAGTTTCTCGTCTGTCTGCACAGGGTCCACTTGCATCCACGCTTGCTTCAGTACAGTCCTTTACCCCATCTGTTTCTGAAGCAGCATGCTTCAAAAACCAGAAAAAAAATAAAATTTCATTTCTCTACTTAAAATCCTTCAGTAGTTCCCCCCACCCGTAAACAAACAAAAACTAGCAACATAAGGTAAGGGAAATGTTAAGATGGCCATCTTGGCATTTCTCTTACCTCAGTTGTCCTTGTCCACACTAGTCTGCCACGGTTCTCTGACTCACTATTACACGAAAGCCTTCATGCATTTTTCTTCTGCTGGGAATTGAACATCTTGGCTGGATTTTATGTTGAAGTGTGTTCTCTAACCCCCATTTTCCCCTGGCAGTGATTCGCTTTTTGAAAAGCCCAGGGTGCTTACCCAGCTCTCACATCAGCAGTTGATCTTGAAGTGCGTCTGTGCCAGCAGTCTGAGTCCTGTGACTGCTGTGTGCTCTGCTATATCCTTCTACTGCTGTACATAGAATGTTTAAAACAGTATGCAGAATTTCTTTTTTAGTTTTCAAAAGATTTTTCTGTATAATGCAAATAAAAGTGTACTGATGGAAGTAGGCACACTTGAAATCCTGTCACTAATCTAGCCATCATTTTAATGTATATATTTGTACTGTGGCTTTTTTGTGTTTTTTTCACTAGTGTGTTATCCTATTTTGTGTCTTGATCTTGCTGTTAATGTAATTTCATATTGCCGTGCTTTCCATATACCGCTTTAAAATGCATGCAGTGTATTCTTATTAAATGTAGCACAACCTTCATGATTGACCATTTTGACTTCTTTCCCCAGTAGTCAGTGAGGCTACTGTTTTTTTGGGGAGGGGTGTTGGTGTTTTTGAGACAGGGTCTCCCTGTAGCCCCAGCTGGCCTGGAACTCAGTATGTAGACCAGGCTGCCCTTGAACTCAGAGAAACACCTGCCTCTGCCTCTCAAGCGCTGGGATTAAAGGTGTGCACCACCACGCCCAGCTAGAGGCTATAAATAGTTTTAAAATCCTTAACTTTCCCCCATTTGTTGAGCTCACGTGTCTTACTTTCTTCAGCCTTCCAGGTGTTGGGCTGTAGTGCACTCCACTGCAAGAATGACATAACTGTCAAGGAAATAGAACATTGACACAGCAGTCTTGTGACTTACAAGTGTGCTTCCTAATGTCCTTTTTACTAATTCTTCCCCTTCTCTCAATTCCGAAAGACATTCATTTTTAAGTTTCAATCTGGAATAGCTCATTAACCCTTTTCCATCACATTGTTACTTCTGAAGAATAGGTTTTTTAGAATGACCTCTGGTTCTGATTTTTCAGAATATGTAGGTGGTGGTGCACATTTCTGGAGACTTGTCCATTTGTTGCAGCTTATTAATTTAGTTGTCTGGTTAGCTGGTTCGATTTTTTTCTACTTGGAATTTGTGGGAAGATAACTTTGAAATCCTGCAAGCATCCTGCTTGCTCCTCCTCAGGTTTCTCTGCCTACATTTAACATCTGATGGCTCTTGCCCAAGTCAGTCTTTACTATGATTATAAAATAGTAATTCTCTATATTTTGGATTTACTAGGTGGCATTGTTTTTATCAAGTAGACATTGTCCCTTCACTTATTAGTATAGACCCATCAATCCTTCTTCACTGCTTGCAGGTGTTTTTCCTTTTTTATTTAGATTATTTTCATAGTTGCCCAGTGAGAACATTTTCAAGCTGTCTTATGTATCCCTTTAATAGTCTGTTTTAGCACTGTTTCCTGGTGCATCGAGAACATTGCAGCGTAATCATTTATCTTCCTTTAAGTCAAGTATTTAAGGATCGTTCATCTATTTGTTGAGCCTTGAAGATAATTTTTTTTAACTTTTTTTTTTATTTCTATATGTGTATGAATGTACTGTCTGCATGTAAGTTTGTGCACCCGTGTTGTGCAATGCCGCGGAGGTCAGAAGAGGGTCTCGGATTCCCCTGGAACTGGAGTTCTCCTGGAATTGGAGTTCCAGACGGCTCTCGGCCACCATGTGGGTGCTTGGGGATCAAACCCAGGTCCTCTGTAAGAGCGGTCGGCGCTCTTAACCGCTAGGCCATCTCTCCAGCCCCTGAAGATAATTTCTTTAATGAATGGTATTAACATTGGTCCATTTATGTTAACTTTGCTGTCCTTAAAATAGAAAAGTATTCAAACTTGCTTGGCATATAAAGTTGTTTGACATCTGAAGTCTGGCTTTTTTTCTTGATTGCACTTGTTTGCACCACTGAGCTTTCCTTCATGCCCTTACCACAGGGAAATGATTCCTCTGCTTTGCTGGGCCTTTAACATTTGTTAGAATGGGTTGTTCTCTCACTTAACGTCTTCCTAGATTCTGAACTCAGCCCAGGCTTCTCTTGAATTCGGATCCCCAGCACCCATGTTTTAAAAAATTAAAAGCCAAGTGTGGCAGTGAGTACCTGTGGTCTCTACTGCCTGCCTGAAGCCGGGAGCTCCAGGCTCAGAGAAACGATGGCAGTGAAATAAGGCGCCTCTCAAAAGAAGTGACCAGAAGTCTGTCTTCTTGCATTCTCTTTTATATGGTCTACTTACTCCTAGAGAAATATATCCCTCCTTAGCTCTTAGTGTTTTAAAGGAGACACTCAGGAATTTGAGACACTGATCACCACAGACAGTGACACACAGTTACAAGCAGCTGGTGCTGCGACACGGGAAACTAGAGGAGTTCCACCTCTGTGCTCAAAACTAAGGCAGAGAGAAGGGAAGGGGAGGGTGTGGGCCTGCGTGGAGGGACTCATGGATACAGTGCATACACACGAGAGAAGAGATGGCCCTGACCCCTAAATGGAGAGGGTTTATAAGAAACGTGTATGCCCCAGTGGCCTTGTAAGTACATTGAAAGGCAATGAAGGGACTGTGTCCAAAGACAATAGAAAATGTTAAAGGGATATGGCAGCCTCTGGTTTGCAGCCAAGAGTGAAACAACTGCATATAAGGTCATATTAGGGGAATTGGTTTGACATTTGAATAGAGGGAGTAGTACTGCAGGAGCTCAGATCAGTGGACACGTGATGTAGTTGACATGCTACACAATGTAGAGTGCTGGTCATCTAAAGAAGTGATAACTTTAGTAAAATAGAGCAAGTTCATTTTATAGGGAGGATGGAAAGGAAAGGAACTGGAGTGTTGAGGAAATACTTCTAGAGACCTGATTAAGAAGGGTGGAGATGCCGGGCGTGGTGGTGCATGTAATCCTAGCACTTGGGAGGCAGAGGCAGGCGGATCTCTGTGAGTTCAAGGCCAGCCTGGTCTACACAGTGAGTTCCAGAACAGCTGGGGCTACAGGGAGACCCTGTCTTGAAAAGACCCCCCCCCCCAAAAAAAAGAAGAGTAGAGTATTAAGTTTAGGCAAGAAACTTTAAAAATGAGAAGGCAAGGCAGATCTCTGTGAGTTCGAGGCCAGCTTGGTCTACATAGTGAGTTCAAGGACAGCTGGTGCTACAGGGAGACCTTTTCTCAAAAAGACCAAAGAAAGGCAGGGTGTGTGTGTGTGTGTGTGTGTGTGTTGGGGGGGGGGGTTATGAGCCTGATCTTGTTGGCACAGGTCTGTAATGCCAGCTAGACAGCTGAGGGAGGGGGATCACACGTTTTAAGTCTAGCCTGGGCAGTTTAGTGCAGCCTTTTCCCAAAGAGATGATGTAGTTCAGTGGCACAGTGCTTGCCTAGAGAACATAAGGCCTTAAGTTAAAAACCCCAAGGGGCCCCATGTGGTGGCCCACACCTTTAATCCTAGCAGAGGCAGGCAGATCTCTCTGACTTCAAGGTCAGCCTGGTCTACAAAGTTCCAGGACAGCTGGGACTACAGGGAAACCCTGTCTCAAACACACACACACACACACACACACACACACACACACACACACACACACAAACTCCAAGGGAGGGAATGGAGAAATGGCTCAGGGATTAAGAGCACTGATGCCTCTTCCAGAGGACTCAGTTTCAATTCCCAGCACCCCCATGGTTGTTAACAACCATCTAGAACTCTAGTTCCAGCGGATCCCACTTCCTTTCTGGCCTGCATGGCATTGCATGACACAGGTGCACTTACATGCACATAAGAGAAATACTAAAAAATATAAAGGTATGGGGGGGCAGAGAGGAAGAGACTTGAACTTTTTGCAAGGAACATCTGAAGTAGAAAAGGTCGAAAATGAAAGCAATGAACCACTGATGAAACAAAGCTCTTGAGTGTGAGAGATGATCCGGAATTCAGGCGAGTGAGGTGGCTGTAGCCAGAAGCAGAGGCAAGTCACTTCTAAACTGCAGAGGGGACAAAGTCGACGCATGGAGCACATGCCCGAATGCCTCTGTTCCCGTGAATAGGGAAACTGGAATCAAATCAAGGGTCACGAGTGGGACTGGGCTTGAGGGAGTAGTCGGTGGCCTTTGAAGGGCACCAACCAGAGGGTTATGAGCAGATGGTTAGTGTGGAAGTGTACTTGAGGTGGGATACTTACATTTGTAGGACACTAAGTTTTGTCCTTTTGTCCTGCTAAGTACTCAAAACTGGAAGTAGAAACAACATTGCATGTATAGCGTGTATTCTGAATGATCCAATGGGTGAACTTGTTTGTGGTTGGTGCTCTGGTTGTGAGAAGTAAAGAGACAAGGACAGGACAGTTGAGCTGGTGTTGAGAGGATTGAGCTATTGATCTGGACTCTTGTAGGTCAAGAAGTAAAGTAAAGCCACGAGATGACAGTAGACTTGGAAAACAGACCAAAGGATTTGTTTTCTAGGGAGGTTCAAATAGATCTTCAGGGGCAGGAATAAGAAGACTAAGTCTTTTGGAGTCCCTAACCCTAGGCATGGTTGAAAGTGGGTGACTGAAATTAAAATGGGTGAAGGCGATTTGAGAGAGTGAGCTACAGAGCTGTTACCTAAATGAAAGATACTTTGTGATGGCAGGGGACAGGCTGGAGAAAATGGTAGGAGTAATTCTGTCACAGGTTAAACTTGTTTAGGGCTGGAGAAATGGCTCAGTGGTTAAGAGCACTGACTGCTCTTGCAGAGGACCTGGGTTTGATTCCTGGCACCCACATGGCAACTAAGAACCGTCTTTAAGTCAGTGTGGTGGCCACGCCTTTCATCCTAGCACTTGGGAGGCAGAGGCAGGCAGATCTTTGTGAGTTCAAGGTCAGTCTGGTCTACAGAGTGAGTTCCAGGCCAGCTGGGGCTATAGGGAGACCCTGTCTCAAAAAGACCAAATACTATAGGACACTGCAGTTTGCACCAGTGTGTCTGTATAGAAGTATCTCACACAATTCTCTGGAGCAATTATAGTGGCAAATTCTACAATTCATACTCAACCTTTTTTTTAATTTTTATTTATTTATTTATTTATTTATTTATTTTTGTCCTTTTTTGAGACAGGGTCTCTCTTTAGTCCCAGGTGGCCTGGAGCTCACTTTGTAGACCAGGTGGGCCTTGAACTCACAGAGATCCACCTGCCTCTGTCTCCCGAGTGCTAGGATTAAAGGTGTGTGCCACCACGCCTGGCTCAAACTTTCTTAAACCCTATTTTCCTTATTCTTTTAGTTTTCTCAGTCACAGATCTATAGTCCCTCAGTACCTTGATAAGTAATGGGAAAAATTTACTCGTTTTTATGTCGCTCTGCTGACGATTGTAGTTTTAAAGATGGCCATACCCCACTTGCTATTTTCAATACTGATGTGGACTCAGGTTTTGACTAAATACCAGCAAGTTTTTATGATCTTCCCTATTCACTTGCCAGCTGTGAAAGGAGATTTGTTTTGTGTGTGTACATGCGAACTACAGGTGCCTGTGGAGTCCAGAAGAGGGCATCAGTGTGTGTGTGTGTGTGTGTGTGTACATGTGAACTACAGGTGCCTGTAGAGTCCAGAAGGCATCAGTGTGTGTGTGTGTGTGTGTGTGTGTGTATACATGTGAACTATAGGTGCCTGTGGAGTTCAGAAGAGGGCATCAGTGTGTGTGTGTGTCTGTGTGTGTCTGTGTGTGTCTGTGTGTGTACATGTGAACTACAGGTGCCTGTAGAGTCCAGAAGAAGGCGTGTGTGTGTGTGTGTGTGTGTGTACATGTGAACTATAGGTGCCTGTGGAGTCCAGAAGAGGGCATCAGTGTGTGTGTGTGTGTGTGTGTCTGTGTGTGTCTGTGTGTGTGTGTACATGTGAACTACAGGTGCCTGTAGAGTCCAGAAGAAGGCTTCAGTGTGTGTGTGTGTGTACATGTGAACTACAGGTGCCTGTGGAGTCCAGAAGAGGACATCTGTATGTGTGTATGTACATGTGAACTACAGGTGCCTGTAGAGTCCAGAAGAGGGCATCAGTGTGTGTGTGTCTGTGTGTGTGTATACATGTGAACTACAGGTGCCTGTGGAGTACAGAAGAGGGCATCAGTGTGTGTATATGTACATGTGAACTACAGGTGCCTGTGGAGTACAGAAGAGGGCTTCAAGATTCCCTGGTGCTGGAGTTACAGGTGGTTGTGAGTTGCCAAATGTGGGTGCTTGGAACTGAACTCAGTGCCTTGGCAAGAACAATACATGCTCCTAATCACTGAGCCATCTCTCCAGCCTCATGAGCAACACTCTTAAAGGTGAGAATGCAACAATTAGGTTTGTTCTTAAGAAACAGAGATAAAAGAAAGCTTGGAGCCTCCTCACTGAGGCCTGTTAAAGAAACTGGAGGTCAACCCAGATGCCAGAAGGGCCTGGGCAAGAACAGTGACAACGGGATCCAGAGAAGGGGATGAATTCAAGACACATAGAGAAGGGGATGAATTCAAGACACATTTGAAATACACTAAGCAAAACTTGTGCATCATTTAATGGCCTCTGAGGAGAGTTAGTCTGGGGTGACTGGACTCATTTCCTTCCTTTGTGAGAGTCTGTTGCATGAAGACAAAAGTAGAAAAGGAAATACAGGACTAGAGATACTTTTGGGGGAGGATTGGATTTCATTTGAGCTGAACTTCCTAGAGCTTTGCCACACCATATAGTAGCTGCTGGCCAGTGTTCAGTGTGGAGCAGAGCCAGCATCACAGATGAGAGACTCCCCATCTAGATGAAGGCTCCAGGGGGGCCGGGAAAGAGCAGTGTGCCTTGGGCCAAGGGTGCCTAGCCACTGGAGAACAGGGTGGTACCAGAGCTTGAGGGAGGGAGAGCTACTGGAGAAGGGGGGGGGAGGGAGAGCAGGGGACACAGGGAGCTTGAGGGAGGGAGAGCTACTGCAGAAGGGGGCGGGGGG
>VZQC01011538.1:696953-787926 GCA_009823505.1 Rhizomys pruinosus
GGGAGGGAGAGCAGGGACACACAGGGAGCTTGAGAGAGGGAGAGCTACTGCAGAAGGGGGGGCGAGGGAGAGCAGGGACACACAGGGAGCTTGAGGGAGGGAGAGCTACTGCAGAAGGGGGCAGGGGGGGAGGGAGAGCAGGGACACACAGGGAGCTTGAGGGAGGGAGAGCTACTGCAGAAGGGGGCAGGGCAGGGGAGGGAGAACAGGGGACACACGGAGCTCACCTTAAGGAGGCTGGCAGCGGAAGTTTCCTAAAGAGGTGTTCATCACTTCCATGAAGTGTTCCATCTGGTCATACTTCTTTGACTTTTAATTTTATATCTAATGCAGATACAGTGCCTTGTATACAGAATCAAAAGGAAAAAAACCTAGATGATGGCATTAGCAAACAAGGACTTAGTTTTTGCAGTACTATGGATTGAAACTAGGGCCTTGGTGCATGCTAGGCAAGTACTCTGCCACTGAGTTAGAGCCCTCTCTCTTTTGAGAAAGAATTTCACTTAATTTCTTAATTTGGACTCGAACTCATTTTGTAGCCCAGATTGTCCTTGAAGTTAATATCACAGCCTCCCAAGAAGGCAAAATTGTAAGCCTGCCTCACCAGGCCTGGCTTGGACCTTTAGAGACACTGTTAGAAATAGGTACACATACTTGGAGCAAAGGACCCGCTTCCAGGACAGATCTGATAGTAAAGGACCCGCCTCCAGGACGGATCTGACAGTAAAGGACCCATCGCCAGAATGGATCAGAGAGCAAAGGACCCACCTCCAGGATGGATTAGAGAGAGAAAGAGAAAAAGAAAAAAAGGAAAGAAGAGTTCAAGGCCAGCCTGGTCTATATAGCGAGTTCCAGGACAGCTGGAGCTAGCTACAGGGAGACCTTGTCTCAAAAAAGACCACAAAAAGGGGGGGAGTACTATATATTAAACCTCACCCACCCGTGGCTCAGGGATCGTTGCAGAAGAGGGGGGGCGCATGAGCATAGTGGCTTACAAACGACTGGAAGCTTTTACATGTGCAAGTGTTCTTAACCCCTGAACCACCTCTCTAGTCCCTCTTTTTTATTGAGCATTTGTACATCACATACAACAGTTCCCAGTCAAGCCCTGCTCTCCTCTGTGCCCCAGGAATATCTGAAAGATGGCAACAGACTATTCACAGCAAAGCTTAGCACGCTCCATTGTGTGTCTTGTAACAAAAAGGGAATTTCTAACACTGGCACACAGGATGGCATGGAACAGATGGAATTATTTGGTTATAAGGATCTTTTACCTGGTGAAGTACAGTATCAATTTCAAGTGAACTGAGGTAAGTTAAGGATGCATATTGTAATTCTTAGAGTAACATACATGCACACACACATATGTACATATGTGTATGGAGAAGGATATATGATTAAATGATATAAAAGTAAAATTATTTGAATAACTCAAAGGAATGGAGGTGCAAAATAATAAAATCAGGTGCAAAATACAGCAAAATCAAAGCTTTGAATTTACACCAATAATTAAATGTAAATTAAATGTGTTTAATGCACCAGTTAAATGGCAATAGCTAACTATATGCTATAGACTAGAGAGGCCCTTTACATGTTACCAGAGAGGACAAAAGCAATAGGGTAGAAAACTACAACATGCGGGTGGGGTGGGGGTAAGGGAAAGGGAAATATGCCTGAACTGAATTGGAAAATGATGTATGAAATACACAAAGCATCAATAAAAATAAAAAATAAAATTAAACAAAGAGAGAAAAAAAGAAAACTACAACATGCAAACAGTAAGCTCAGAGAACTGCTGTGACTATGGGAATGTCACATGATGTAGTTTGAGAGAAGGCCTTTTCTAATCAGTGCATGCCAATGGAGGCTGGGGACAACGTTCCTGTGACATCATTCACAGGAATACCATCCCCATCTTTTGAACAGAATCATCACCAGCCTGGAGCTCTTCAGTTAGGCAAGACTGGCTGGCCAGAGAGCTGTGTCCACTTCCTCTGAGCTGGGCTTATCAGCAGGCACTACCGCATCTGGCATTTTTATTTTGGTTCTAGGGACTGAGTGCGGGTCCTCTCGCTTGTGTGGCGCACCTGCCCAAGCCGCCATTCTTACCTGTCTCTACAATGTTTATCAAGCCATCCATATGCTTGGGCCCTAACAAATTTTAGTACATTTCAAAAGGCTACAGTGTTACAGTATATGTGATCACAACAGATTAAGAAAATTCCCAGTAAAAGTAAGTTACTTGAAAAATAAGCATGGTTATTTTAGAAGTTAAAGGAGAAATCCCTGAAAGTAGCACATCAAGATTTGTAGAAAAGTAGGGATTCTCAGCTGAAAAAACAAAACTTAAGATTTAAATTATTTTATGCTGGGGAAAAATGTATAAAATCTGTGATCTAGAATCCTGTTTTATGGGGCTGGAGAGATGACTCGGTGGCTGAGAGCACCAGCTGCTCCTGCAGAAGAGCTGGGTTCGGTTCCCATCGCCTACATGGCAGCTAACAACTGTCATAACTCTAGCAATGGGAATCCAATGCCCTCTTCTGACTGCAGGCATTGTATGACACAGGTGCACTTACACACATACAGGCAATACACTCATACACATAAAATAAAAATAAAAAATATTTTAGAAACCCATTTTAAGTTAGTAAAAGAACAGCAAATTAATGGCAAGTGGAAAAAGAAAAACCAATATTTAGAGTAGGACTCAATGAAATATAAAATAGAATAACAAGAAATTTATCAAAATGAAACTTGGTTTTCTGAAAAGATAAAATCAGTAACTGCCCAGCACAGATGAATGTTTTAAAAAGTCTTAAAAAGTATTAAGTATGGAAGGTCATGAACAACTCATGCCAGTAAAGTCAGCAATCTACAAGGAATGGTCAAATTCATTATTTCAGATGTTTGTGTTGTGTGAAATTTTTAAGTGTCTGTCTAAGTAGACAGTGATTCATGAATCGAAGAGCTCCAAGCTAGAAGCAGTTCAGAGCTCTGCCAGTGTGTTAAAGGGAAAGTTATTGTTTTAGGAAGACTCCACAGCAGACCAAAATGATTTGATTGGTTCAAGGCTGAGGTCGCCTTATCGCGACCCTGTCTGTGAGCAGTTGAGGACGGTGGTAACGGCTGAGGACCTGGGATTGGCCAAGCTTGTCTCCTTTCTGTTTTGAGGGCCTTGTTAGAGCTGCTTCACACTAAGGGCTTCTTGTTTAATTATTTTAATATTTGAAAATCACAATTTACCCAAATTGATTCAAGATGAAATTATAAAAATCTGAATAGCCTTTTATATAGTAAAGAAACTGAATCCATTGTAAGGAAACTCCAGACAAAACTCCCAGCCTAAGTGGTTTTCTTTGTGAATTCTGTCAGTATTTAAGGGGCAGGATGATGCCACCCTTACAATGACTCATGATGTTAGCATGAAAGACATTACAAGGAGATCGCAGACCAATATCCTTCATGAACACAGCAGCAGCAGCAGCAATTTATGGAAATACTAGCAGACTGAATCCAGAATACACAAGACCAAGAAGAATTTGGATGCTAGGGATCAGTGAGGCTGGGCAGGGTGTCCCCACCTTTAATCCCAGCACTCAGGAGGCAGATGCAGGCAGATCACAGTGAGATGGAGGCAAGCCTGGTCTACATAGCAAGTTCCTTGCCAGCTGGGGCTATGGGAAGATCCTGTTTCAAACAAAAAAGATAAGAGAAAAAAAAAAAAAAGCCAGGTATGGTGGCACACGCCTTTAATCCCAGCACTCAGGAGGCAGAGGCAGGTGGATCTCTGTGAGTTAAAGGCCAGCCTGGTCTACAGAGTGAGTTCCAGGCCAGCTGGGGCTACAGGGAGACCTTGTCTCAAAAACACCCAACCCCCCCAAAAAAGCCCCCCCAAAATCAAGAGGCAAGCATGGGGGCTCAGGCCTGTAATCCCCTAGGCAGAGATGAGAGAAGCAGATCAAAGGTCATCCTTGGCCATGGGAGGGGCCCAGTTTCAAAACAAAACAAAACAAAACAAATATCGATCAATAAAATTTGGCATGTTAGAATATGTATATGATCCCCTCAATAGATATTATATTTGGAAAAATATTTGAAAAAAATTCACCTTTATATGACAAAAAATTGTCAGCAAACTAGAAATAAAACAATCTGTCAAAGAACATATAAGAAAAACCTATTCTGGGCAGGATTAAAGGGAAACAGTGTTTTTATTTCTCCATGGAGGTTAATAATAAAGCATATCAAGTCTCATCATGTTTTACTCAGCATTATGTTGCAGGCCTCAAGGTGACATAAAAGGAAATGAGGGTGGAGTGCTGGCTGAGCAGTTAGGAGCACTGACTGTTTGCAGAGGACTGACTGCGGTTTGATTCCCAGCACCCACATGGCAGCTAAGAACTGTCTTTAGTGTTGGGCAGAGGCTAGAGGATCTCTGAGTTCAAGGCCAGCCTGGCCTACATAATGAGTTCCAGGCCAGCTGGGGCTACAGGGAGACCCTGTCTCAAACACACACAAACACACACACACACACACACACACACACCAAAAAAAAAAAAAAAGTAAAGGAAATGAGTAAAAGCATGAAGATTGGAAAGGGAAAGCACAAGGGGAGGAAACTTGTGAAAGTCAAAGTCATGAAGGAAGAAGGAAAACTGGATTCACAGATGACCGACTGCTTACCAGAACAATCGAAGGAATGTGCAGAACAATTAATGTTCCATGACACAAGATCAACAGACAAAATTCACTTGTATTTCTGTATGATAGCAACAATTTGAAAATGAAAATTCAAGAAAAATTCCACTTATATTTCTATTAAACACTTAAGAATCACCCCCTCTCCCCTCCAAAATACTCAAGGCTGGGTGTGGTGGCACATACCTTTGATCCAGCACTCAGGAGGCAGAGGCTGGAGGATCTCTGTGAGTTCAAGGCCAGCCTGGTCTACATAGTGAGTTTC
The DNA here is from genome assembly GCA_009823505.1 of Rhizomys pruinosus. Classification (NCBI taxonomy): domain Eukaryota; kingdom Metazoa; phylum Chordata; class Mammalia; order Rodentia; family Spalacidae; genus Rhizomys; species Rhizomys pruinosus. The sequence continues at coordinate 701,920 of VZQC01011538.1, forward strand.
AGGACAGCTGGGGCTACAGGGAGAGCCTTTCTCAAAAGACAAAAACAACCCCCCACCCCCACCCCAAACAGAAACCAACCTAGAATAATACAGTCTTTATACTGAGAAGCAAATTTGGAGGGCTGAGTACTAACATTTCACGAGTCACTTAAGATCTACAGTAACCCAGAGGAAGTGGTAGGTATTGTTACAAATGTTAGGAAATAGAACAGGATGAAATAGATTCCAAAATGGATCTGCATATACATGCAATTTTTTTTTTTTACAAAGGTCCCAAAGCTTTTCAATGGAGGAAGGACAAGTTTCAACAGATAGTGTGGGATCAGTTAGAAGTATGGGACAAAATGAATTTGGACATCTGTGTTAGAGAACAACAAAATTAATTTGAGACATAGACCCCAAAGTAAAAGCTAAAAATATAAGGGCTTTAAAATAAATATGGGTAACTTTGTGACCCTGAGAGGAAAGAAAAAGCAATAGGGAAAAATAAATTAGATTTCATTAAAAGTAAGTGTTCATCAGGGCTGGAGAGATGGCCTCGCGGTTAAGAGTGCCGACCGCTCTTACAGAGGACCCGGGTTCGATCCCCAGCACCCACATGGTGGCCGAGAGCCGTCTGAAACTCCAATTCCAGGAGAACTCCAGTTCCAGGGGAATCCGAGACCCTCTTCTGACTTCCGCGGCATTGCACTACACGGGTGCACAAACCTGCATGCAGACAGTACATTGATACACATACTGAAATAAAGAAAAAAAAAAAAAAAGTAAGTGTTCATCAAAAGACAAGAAGATTAAATTTGGGATATGTATATATTCAATTTTTTATATATCATATATGACATATGATCATTTTGTGTCCAACATACAAACGCACATATGCACACACACACACACACATGCACACACACACACACACACACAAATCAGGTACAAGATAGGAGCAGCTGCTTTGTAAAATAAACTATCTGGTTAGCCAATACGCACATAAAAATGTGTCCAACATCATTAATTATACAGGAAATTAAAAAAAATTATACAGGAAATTAAAACCACGATAATGATCACTTCACACTGAAGTTTGTGCCAGGCATGGCGGTGTAGCGTTTAATCCCAGCACTTGGGAGGCAAAGGATCTCTGTGAGTTCAAGGCCAGCCTGGTCTACACAGAGTTCCAAGCCAATGGGTTTTTATCTGTTGGAGTTCCTTAATCCTGCTGTGGGGTTGGAAACTGTACGGTCAAGTGGTGATAGTTTCCTACCGAAAGTTTAAACCTACAGCTACTGCAGGGCTCAGCTGATCTGGGGGAAGTGGCTCCAACTGTATATATTTTTCAAGATGCATCGAATTACACATTGAAGTTGGCATTTTACAGTGTCTAAACTTAAAGGCGGTGCCCAGGAGGTGCTGTTGGATTCCTGTGTGTCTGCAGTTTCCAGGGGTTAAAAAACTGCATCCCCTCCCCCCAGGGCGACTGGTTTCGGTTTTGATTTCCTGGGTGGTTAAAGAGCCTTTCCTGGCTCACTCAGAAAGTCCCTCCAGCTGGCCCGCTGCTCCGCAGCTCCGCGGCGCACAATCCCATCCTGGCAGCATGACCGCGGAGCAGCGGCGGAATCTGCAAGCATTTGTAGACTATGTCCGGAGGATCCTGGACCCGACCCACATCCTCGTCTACATGGGCGACTGGCTTGGGGAGGGTGAGTGGTCCCCAGCGCCCACTCTCCACTAGAGATTTGCGGTCCTGTTCCCCACCCACTTTCTTGTCATTTCGGGTGACTGACCTGGAGACACAGCATCAGGCTTTGGTGGTCAGGATGGGGACGCAGCTCCAGCAGGGTGGAGTCATTTGTTGAAGGCGCAACCCCCTTCTTACTTTCAAGGCTGGGAAAACCTACTGAAACTGTTTATTTCTATTAATATTCTAGGCTGACTGTGTGCTTAGCATTGTGCCGATGCGGGAGACAGAAATACGGCGACCTCCTTAGTTCGCCGGACAGAGCAAGGCTTAGAGAGCAAAGCCTGGGGTGAAAGTTGACGTCCGGACCCAGAGGGTGCTGTTCACTGGAAGCTTGAGGAGGCTTCCATCTAGCTGTTGAGACTTGGCGGATAATAGCCACTTCCTAAGTTGTACTGAGTCTTTCCATTAAAGAAAAATGACCAGAGGGTTTCCCCAAAGGCGGTGGGAGTCCAGATGACGAGATCTGTGAGTGCCTTTTCACTTTACTAATGCCTACATGTCTTTCCTCTGTTTGGCAGTTGTGCCCATGGAAATGGCAGGTGATTTTGGGTGCTTGCTTGCGCTTCCAGCCCTACTCCGCAGGCTGTGCGGGGAGGAGGAGTGTAACAAGGCTTAGTGCACCTGGAGCTGGGACCCTTTGGAGCTGGGCTAGAAAGGCATCCTGACTGCCAAACCCACACAACACAGCTCTTTTGGGATCCTTGGGTGACCCAGACAAGCTTTGGCGACCATTCTTTCTATTAGTAATTCCTTAGGTTGGCACACATGTGCCATCTGGTACTTTGCGTCCATTCATTCTACTCTCCTGTGGCCCCCCCGTGTTCCCTGTTCCCCTCTGGTGGGTTTCCTTCCTTCTCCCACGAAGTCCCGCCTTCTGCTTTTTCATTGCTAGTCTTCCATTACTCTCTCCATACCCCACTTATCATCTTGTCCTGTTTTAGTTTATGATCTATATACATGTGTAAATGCACACATATGTAATTTTAAATCTGGGTTCCATAGATAAGAAAACATGGATGCTGGGTGTGGTAGTGCACGCCTTTAATCCCAGCACTCAGGAGGCAGAGGCAGAGGCAGGCGGATCTTTCTGAGTTCAAGGCCAGCCTGTTCTACAGAGTAAGTTCCAGAACAGCTGGGACTACAGGGAGACCCTGTCTCGAAAAGACCAAAAAAAAAAAAAAAATAGTGGCATGAATGTTATGGGCTAACCAACCATTTGCTGGCTGGATTGGGGACTCCTCCACAGTAGGGAGTCCATGCCTTGTACTGTAAACTTGGTCAAAAGCTTACAGCTGGGGAGGTCATAATCCCTAGGTGAAAAACCTTAATCACTACTGTTTTGCTCAATGGACATGTGAAACTGTCTTCTAAATATTTATGTTGATAATCATAGATTAGTGTTGCTCTCAGCCTTGTTTAAAGAAGCTTCTTTTTGCAGTGGGCAGCAGTTAATGTAGAAACTCATGACGGGTCAAAATGCTAAGAATGAGTGGGTGTTGAATACTCAGCCCTAAACTTGACCTTTACATCATTTCCTCCAATCCCTACTCCCCAAACTCAGGGAACATCAGAGAATCAGGAGCCAGAAAGAGTGTAAAAGCCAGGGCTGGATAGGTTTCTACATTATACTGATGGGACCTAGCGTTCAAAGCTGAGCACCCCACTCGAAAAACATACGATCTTTTTCTTTCACAAGGGAGGCTACGCATGAGCAGACACTTTAATTTCTTCGATTCCGCAATGCACATCTCAATCCTAGGACCAGCTAAGAAATTTAAGACGATACTCCGTCTTTTCACTATTTGTCTCCATTGAGACTCCTGCTATCCAAGACGGGAGTAGTGATTTACAGTACTTTTTCTCTCATTCTTAGGGGACTCACTACGCACTGCCGCCAGTCACTATGCATACAAGCTATACCATTACGCGAGTTGCATGTTTCACCGACATACATAGCGAGACTCAGTACTAAGGCACACTCACTACACATTAATTTAAAACAAATGTGGACTTCCTACTGTGTGATAGGTATGAATTCACACTCAATAACCTACAGCCACCAACACTGTAGAAGCTGCTTGGTCTCTGCTCACGTTGTTCTCTATATAACCATTCGAGCCCACTTACTCTTTGTAATTTTTTTATTTATTGATTCTTTATTTTTTTTTTTTGTCTTTTGAGAACAGGTCTCCCTGTAGCCCCAGCTGTCCTGGAACTTACTCTGTAGGACAGGCTGGCCTTGAATCACAGAGATCCACCGCCTCTGCCTCCTGCCTCAACTGCTGGCATTAAATAGGCGTGCTATCTGTCGAAGCCAAGGACTAGCCCGCGGTGCATCGCCAGCTATTAGGCAAAGCGCTGTGAGAAGTGAAGCACAATCCTTAGCTCGGGAGACAAGTGTGTAACCTCCATTATTTGATATAAGCAAATAATGATTAGCTGCCCTCATAAGTATGCGCTGAGTGTTCAGTCCTTCTAGGCTGCATACTATTAAGCTAGTGTAGATCAACTGTTGCGTGGGGCTAGGGAGTTTTGAGTGGTTGTGACATTCCAAACTCTCATCCAACACCTGGAAATTGTGGGGTAGCCCGACTCAATTTGCAGAAAAAATATAGGGAGAATAGAAATAGTATTTGAGTCTTCTAGTTGGTTGCGGGGATCGGTGCTTGCCTCAGTTCGATTGCTGCTTGGGTAAATGTACTTCTGTGGAAGTATATTGTCTTGATTAGTTGAACAAGCCAGCTACGGTTGGTGCCCACCCCTGGGCCAAGTATTGCCCGCTAGTAACAAAGATTATAAAAAGAAAAGACTTAGAAGCCCTCATTAACACCATAGATTTAACCAGGGTCCTCCGATCATTTCGCATTCAACGAATGGTTCTCCACCCAATCCCTTTGGTGCCCGAAGGCGGCGCGTCCCTGTGGGCTGCCCACACCCACCCTTTCATACCGTAGCACTTTGGAGGCAGAGTGGCAGGCCGGATCCTCTGTGAGTTCCCCCCAAGGCCAAAGCCAGCGTCTACAGAGCGCCCCGAGGTTCGCCCGGCCTACACGCGCCAGAGTCCCACGACACCGCCGGCCTGCTTCCCTGCCTAAACCTCATGAACCAAAAAAACACCCACAGAAGTGTGTTAAAGAGTGCATGGACTTATTTCACTTAGCATAATGATTCCAGTTCCATCCATTCTCCAGCACATGTCATGATTTTGTGTTTCTTTATGGGTGCATAACATTGTATTGTGTATGTGTACTGCATTTTCCCTCTCCATTTGGTTGATGGACATGTAGGCTGGTTCTGATTCCTGGCTATTTTGGATACTAGAGTGATAAACATGGATTGGTATCTGTAGTATGTGTCCTTTTTTGGGTCTTTTTGAGAGAGGGTTTCTCTGTAGCTCCAGCTGTCCTGGAACTCACTATGTAGACCAGGCTGGCCTTGAACTCACAGAGATCTGCCTGCCTTTGCCTCCTGAGTGCTGGGATTAAAGGCATGCACCACCAAGCCCAGCAGTATGTTTATTTTTTTATTTCTAGATTTGTAAGGACTTTAAAACTTTTTTAAATTTATTCTTGTATGTGTATGAATGCACTGTCTGCAAGTAGGTCTATGCACCCGTGTTGTGCAATGCCGCGGAGGTCAGAAGAGGGCATCAGACTCCCCCAGAACTGGAGTTAAAGACAGTTCTCAGCTGCCATGTGGGTGCTGGGGATTGAACCCTGGTCCTCTGCAAGAGCAGTCGGCTCTCTTAACCGCTAGGTCATCTCTCCAGCCCAGAACCTTTTTTTTTTTTTTAAAGACAAACTTACTGTGTAACTCCAGATGAACTGAAACTCACTATGTAGACCAGGATGGCTTCAAATTCACAGAGATCTTTCTGCTCTGCCTCCCAAGTGCTGGAATTGAAGGTGTGTACCACCATGCTCAGCCTATAAGGGCTTTTACCATGAACGGTTATTTAACTTTGTCTTGGGCCTTTTCAGGTTCAGTTGAGGTGAACCTGTGATTTCTGTACTTAAGTTTATGTCATGGTTTGCATGTTGAACGAAACTTGCATCCCTGGACTGAAACAAACTTGATCATACTGTGTGATCTTCCTAGTGCATTCTTGAATTTAGTTTGCAAGATAAATCTGGTCTCCTACATAGTAACATAATGGCTGGTCGAATGGAAGATCAAGTAGCAGGCAGCAAAAACATAGCTGTAAGCACCGAGTTTAGGAATGAGACAGACTGACTCAAAGAAAAGATTGTGGGTCTGGGAATCTGGGGAAAGTGACACAATAGGTTGCTGTTATGAGTTGAATTGTGCTCCACAAACATGTATGTTGGAGTCCTCATTTTCAGTACCCCAGAATGTCATCTTTTTGGAGATAGGGTCTTTACAAGGCAATTGACTAAGATAAGGTCATATGGAGTACGGTGCGTCCTTCATCCAGTGTGGCTGGCATGCCTACGGGATGACAGCCATGTGTAGACACAGAGACCAAGAAAATGCCATGTGAGGAGAGACAGATCCTGGGACAGTGTACCACAAACCAGATGAGGAGAGGGCAGTAGAAGACAGCAGTGGTCACTCTTGTGGGCGGTCACAAGGACGGGAACAGTAATAGAAGACAGCAGTGGTCACTCTTGTGGGTGGTCACAAGGACGGGAACACCAATAGAAGACGGCAGTGGGCACTCTTGTGGGCGGTCACAAGGACGGGAACACCAATAGAAGACGGCAGTGGGCACTCTTGTGGGCGGTCACAAGGACGGGAACAGCAATAGAAGACGGCAGTGGGCACTCTTGTGGGCGGTCACAAGGACGGGAACAGCAATAGAAGACAGCAGTGGTCACTCTTGTGGGCGGTCACAAGGACGGGAACAGCAATAGAAGACAGAAGTGGGCACTCTTGTGGGCGGTCACAAGGACGGGAACACCAATAGAAGATAGCAGTGGGCACTCTTGTGGGCGGTCACAAGGACGGGAACACCAATAGAAGATAGCAGTGGGCACTCTTGTGGGCGGTCACAAGGACGGGAACAGCAATAGAAGATAGCAGTGGGCACTCTTGTGGGCGGTCACAAGGACGGGAACACCAGTAGAAGACAGCAGTGGTCACTCTTGTGGGTGGTCACAAGGACGGGAACAGCAATAGAAGACAGCAGTGGTCACTCTTGTGGGCGGTCACAAGGACGGGAACAGCAATAGAAGACAGCAGTGGTCACTCTTGTGGGTGGTCACAAGGACGGGAACACCAATAGAAGACAGCAGAGGGCACTCTTGTGGGCGGTCACAAGGACGGGAGCACCAATAGAAGACAGCAGAGGGCACTCTTGTGGGCGGTCACAAGGACGGGAACAGCAATAGAAGACAGCAGTGGTCACTCATGTGGGTGGTCACAAGGACGGGAACAGCAATAGAAGACAGCAGTGGTCACTCTTGTGGGCGGTCACAAGGACGGGAACAGCAATAGCTGCCAGAGCTGGAAGGGGCAGGGAAGGCATTTTCCTGCATCTGGGGGGGGGGGGGGTGAATGGTTGTCAACACCTTGATTTCAGACTTACAGGCTTTTGGTTTGTGAAGAGATGCACTTCCATTTTCTTAAGCTACTTGGTTTGTAGCAAAGTATTCTTGTAGCCAGGGCGTGTGAAAGGTAAATCTAGATCTGTTCCTTCGAGCAGGACTGCACAATGGCACAGATTCTTTGGAAAATGGTTTAGCAATTCTGTACAGTGTTTCAAAATGGAATTCCTACTTTCTTCACCTCCCCCCAGCAACATCTGCGCCTCACTGTCCCCCTCTTTCTGGTTCTTTCTTTTCCTTTCCCTCCATGTATCCTTGGCTCCCAGTGTTACATCAGGATATATACTCACCTACAGGGGATTGGTGCCACAGTCCGTAAATGAGGGAGAGCACGCATCACTTGGTTTTCTGCCTCTTGTTACTTCACTTAGTTTCATCCATTTAATGGAGAATATCATAATTTCATCTTACTGCTGAGTAGTACTCCATTGTGTAGATGTAGCACATTCTTATCATCCATTCATCAGTCGTAGGACATTTAGGTTGTTTCCATTTCTTAGCTACTGTGAAGAGAGAAGCAACAAAGAGAGTACGCCTTACTTAAGATTTCTAGATGTGCTGACTAGACTCCAGTGGATGAATTTGCACAGAAGGACGTCTGAGTTCAAAAGCTTGACTGGATAGGACTTAACATGGATGATGTAATGCATGAGTTCTGATGGGGGGGAATGGGACATGGAGGGGGGCCCTAATTTTGATGAGGAACAATTATATGAAATATACAAATGCTCAATAAAACAATTAAAAAATGAAATTCCTATATGACCCGGAAATCTCAGGTCTGCACCTAAGAGAAATTAATATATGCATTTACACAAACTATCCACAACCATTCATAGCATTCCTAGCCAAATGTGGACACAGCCCAAATGCCTGTTGACTGACAAATGCGCAAGTACGGTGTGGTGCATCCATGCAATGGGATTTCATTTGGCTTATGGCATTCTTCTACTTTTTGTTAGAGGAGGAATGATAGCATGCTACAAGGTGGATGAGGCTTGGAAACACTGTGTTAAGTGTGTCCTGGTGATGGCTGGGGATGGAGCTTGGAGGCAGAATTCTGGCTTATGTGCCCAAGGCCTGAGAAATCCAGAACTGCTAATCTATGAAGTTAGTGATTAGTGATTGTTGGGGCTAAGGAGAGAGGGAACAGAGTGACTGCGAGTGAATGGGTGTCATAATCATAATTTATCATTACCCCATTTTAGGAGATGGATTCCGAACTTTATTTTTTATTTTTTTTTTATGTGTATGAATGTACTATCTGCATATAGGTTTGTGCACCCACGTTGTGCAATGCCACAGAGGTTACAAGAGGGTGTCGGGTTCCCCTGGAACTGGAGTTAAAGATACTTCTCAGCCGCCATGTGGGTGCTGGGAATTGAACCCAGGTCCTCTGCAAGAGCAGTCAGTGCTCTTAACCACTAGGCCATCTCTCCAGCCCAATGTTTTATCCTTTTAAATAACAAATTTTACTGTTACCAGTAAAATTGAAATGAGAGTCTTCCTCTCTTCAACCATTCAGTTTATGTTTGAGAGCCTCTTAGCCTGCCAGGCTCCTAATCTTTGAAAATAAACTGAAAGCCACACTGACAAGTGGCTTCCTCCTTTGGAATCTGTACACTGTTAACCATGGGAAAGGGGAAATTACTAATTGTGAGGCCACATGAAGACAGGTTTGGTCACTACTCCCTAGATATGGAGTTAGTATGAAAATTCAGAATGAACATGCGCAGGTGGCTGGTGTCTCACTGTTTCTCTTCAGCTCTTCCTCTTTCTGCGTTGTTGATGTTGTTGTTGTTGTTGTTATATTTCCCATTCTCTTAGCAAAGACTAGGACAAAATACCATGAGAGAATCTACCGTTTCTTATTTGGAATTGCTCACTGTGCCCACTGCAGTTGTTACTGATGGCCCGAGCACCCTCACTCTCTTGGCCCAGCAGATGCTTTAACATTTTGAACCAGAGAGGAAGTTGGTCTGCTGTGACTTCTGTTTTCTCTGGGGAGACTTTTCCTTTCTTATTTATTTATTTACTATTTTTAAATTTTATGTGTATGAATGTATTGCCCGCATGTGTGTAAGTGCACATGTGTCATGCAAAGCCCAGAAGAGGGCCTCAGATCCCTGGATCTAGAGTTAGGGTGGTTGGTAGGCACCATGTGGGTGCTGGGAATTGAACACAGGTCCTCTGCAAGAGTGGCAAGAGTGGCCATTGCTTTTTTTAATATTTTTTTTAATTTTATTTATTTATTTTGTATGTGTATGAGTGTACTGTCTGCATGTAGGTTTGTGCACCCGTGTCGTGCAATGCCGCGGAGGTCAGAAGAGGGTGTCGGATTCCCCTGGAACTGGAGTTCTCCCGAAACTGGAGTTTCAGACGGTTCTCAGCCGCCATGTGGGTGCTGGGGATCGAACCTGGGTCCTCTGCAAGAGCAGTCGGTGCTCTTAAAGCGGTTAAGGCCATTTCTCCAGCCCCAGTGGCCATTGCTTTTAACCGCTGAGCCACCTCTCCAGCCCCAGGGAACACCTTTTTCAAATGCCTTGACGAAATTCCTCTCCGAGAGTGGGCTCTCAGACTTGCACAGGAAATGAGAGGTGTCTGTACAGGATGGAAAGTGTGTGTTAGTGGTGAATGGTCAGCCTGGGGCTTCCTGAAGCTCACTCCAGGTCTGTGACTCGTTCTCACCCCGGCCCCACTTGCGGTGGCCTGGCCTGCTTTCCCCCTCAGCAATGAGCAGTTCCGCAGTTGACTTCTCATCCTTGCTTCTGTTGTAGATGACGTGCAGCACATTCAGGCGGAGAAGAACAACAAAGGCACGATGGAGGCCGCCTCGCTTTTCCTGCAGTGCCTGCTGCAGCTCCAGACAGAAGGCTGGTTCCGCGCCTTTCTGGATGCCCTGTACCACGCAGGTTGGTTCATTCTTGCTCACAAATCAGTTTTTACTCTATTATGTCAGAATGCTGGAAAGCAGGAAAGGTATTAATGTTTAGATATTTGCATATAGATCATGCCTCATTTTCTGAGGAAATGGAAAGACTATTTTCAGGTAGATGATATAATTGTCTATCTGGAATTTCCAAAGACAAAGAATTATAGCTAGCTAATGGGAGAGGTTAGCAGAATTACTAGCACACCAATATAAGAGAAGAATGCATAAATACATTTATAATGTTTATACAATGGTCCATTATAATGCAGTGAAGATGCGTGAACGTCTGTGGGGATGACTACGCAGTAGAATCATAGGCGTACAATACTGAACTTGTTTTGTATGTGTCTTTTTGAGACAGAGTTTCCCTGTAGCCCCAGCTGGCCTGGAACTCACTATGTAGACTAAGCTAGCCTTGAACTCATAGAGATCCGACTGCCTCTACCTCCTAAAGGCTGGGATTAAAGACATGCTTCACCATGCCCAGCAATATTGGACTTTTAAACATCATAAGATATAGGCATAAAGCTCCATATAAGTTAAACTAAGTATATATGGTATCATGAGGTAAAGAAATGCCATGTGACTATTAAAAATATATCAAAAGAATGATCCATTAAATACAGATAGTGTTATTGCTGGTGGAGAGAAATGGTGGGAAACAGAAAGCTCACATGGTGTTAGAAGATTCCAGCTCTTGAGTGGAATTCTAGGCTATGTTTGTACATTTTAGTAGCTCTTATGATTGTCATGTTACAAATGTTTTGCAGTTGGGCCAGGGCATGGTGAACCACAGTCAATCAGCCAGATGCACAGCCCATCTTTATACCCTACAAACTGAAATTAGTTTTATATTGTGAAATTATGGAAACAAAGAATATTTTGTGACACATGAAGATTGTATTGAGACAAAATGTCCAGGGTCTGTAAACAAAGCACTTTCGAGAGCACTTATACCAACCCATTTGTTTCTGTTTTGCCTGTGGTTGCCTTTACACTACACTATTGGAGTGGAGTATCAATGGCAGGCCCACACGGCTCACAGAGCCTGAGACATTTATTACATGGCGCTTTACAGCACAGGTTTTCTGTTACTCAGAGCTAAGAGCACTGCAACCAATGCTGAGCTCTACTTTTATAAATGTGTTTTGTTCTGTTTTTTTTTTTTTTGGTCTTTTTGAGACAGAGTGTTCCTGTAGCTCTGGTTGTCCTGAAACTCTGTAGACCAGGTTGGCCTTGGACTCACAGAGATCCATCTGCCTCTGCTTCCCAAGTGCTAGGATTAAAGGCAAGTGCCACCATGCCCGGCACATGTGGGTTTTTTTTTTGTTTTGTTTTTTGGACATGGTACATATTACAATATATGGGTGGGTGATTTATGTACGGTATTAAGAAGCTTAGGCTTAGAAGTATTTTTCCCAAATAAATGTGTTTTTTTTTTACTTGCTGAATTGTAATACCTTTGAAACAAATTTCCTGATGGAATGTAGCAAATATACGAAATAAATATAAACAACAACAAACAAACAAACAAATGTTTTGCAGTTAACAATTGCATCACATGTTCTGATCTCTGAAGTTCATAGCATATGGGGTCAGTCTTGTCTAGATGAATGTCAGCATAGAAATTGCCTGGTCCAGCTTCCTCTTTCTGTATATGAGGGAACCATGGCCTGCTCTGCTGAGGGTTACGTGGCTAATTAGCAGATGTGCTGGAGCTAGAACCTGGATCCGTGATGGCATTTCTGTTTGGAGTGATTTGTCACACAGACATTAGAATGTGAAGTTGGACAGTCAACACCCAGTCCACTGCTTATCGTTCAGGCCATTTTAGCCTCCTGTCTCTCAGATGCTCCTGCTTGCTGATTTGTCAAAGCCACCAAAGGATAATCTTCTTTAGGTGTTGTAAACAGTGAACAAGAAAACATATGAAGAACCAGACACCATGCATGTAAGAAGCGCCCTCTGAACTGTAACTGTGATGAGACACCATTGTGGTTTTCTGAGAAAGGGCGGCATGCATCAGACAGGTCATGAGTGCCATCATCTGCTTCTAGTTCCTGGTGGATTTCCTCCCCTTCTCTGCTTGGGTTCCACACCAGTATGAAAAGGCACTGTGGGGCAGGCATCACATTGGGAGTCTCTCAACACAAGGGGTTTCCCCACCGCGCCACCATTTCAGCCTGGAGAAGCTTGTGTGTGTGTGTGTATGTGTGTGTGTGTGTATGTGTGTGTGTGTGTGTGTGTGTGTGTGTGTGTGTGTGTGCGCACCCCGGGGAATTGCTTCTGTGTATGTTTGTGCACATGTGCGCATGTGTGTGGGTACCTGTGCATACTCCAAGGGCTGACACTGAATGTATTCCTTGGGTGGTCTCCACCTTACAGTTGCAGAGAGGATCTCTTGCTGAATCTAGAGCTCACCATTTTAGCAAACTGGCAGCCAGCAAGCTGCCCTGGAGGCTCACCCCTGCAGCACGTGCTGCCACACCTGGCTTTTCACACGGGTGCTGCTGATCTGAACTGAGGGCCTCAAGTTTGTGTGGTGAGCAGTTTATCCACTGAGCCATCTCTCCAGCCCTGGAGAAGCCATAGTTTCTTCAGCATGTAGGAATAAAACCCGTTGTCTTTCTAGATTATTCCAGTAAGGTAAGAGTGCTTGCTTGTTGTTCTTGTAGAGGATCAAGTTCAGTTCCCAGCACCCATGCCAGGCAGCTCATAACTGCATGTAACTCCAGCTCTAGGGGATCTGATGCCCTCTTTTGGCCTCTGATGGTACTACACACACACACACACACACACACACACACACACACACACACACAGACACACACACTTTAAAATAAAAATAAACTGAAGATTGTAGGTAAAGTGGGACATTTTACATAGCACTTTCCTCTAAAAGATGGCAAATGTTAGAAGACCTAAACTATTGGATGCCGAAAATGAATATTATTTCCATTTGAAAGACCTTCAGTAACTATGTTAGTTAAATTTTCACTGCTGTGACAAAATACCTGTGGAAACAACTTAAAGGAACAAGCTTTGGTTCAGCTTCAGATGGTGGGCAGGGGATAGAGAGCAGCAGGAAGGACCGGGGTCACGATGTCCCCTTCAAAGCACACTCACATGACCTGCTTCAGCCAGCCAGACCCTGGTTCCTAGTAGCTCATTCAGTCTGAACTCAACCGCGAATTAGCCCATTGATGAAGTTAGCACCCATGGGATACAGCCAACTCTCAGTGGGACACCAGCTGGGGACCAGCCCTTAAACGTTAGCCCGTGGGGGCCCCTCAGAGCCACACGATTGCAGTGCCTGAGGTGATCTGCAGATGTTTTCTGGTTCTGTTACCATACATTCAAACATTCTTGTCACTAAATATATTTTATTATTTTTATTTTATGAGGGTAAGTGTATTGCCTGCATATATGGAAGTGCACTCATGTCATACAGTGCCCATAGAGGTCAGAAAAGGGCATCGAATCCCCTGGAAGTGGAGTTATGGACGGTTGTTAGCTGCTATGTGGGTGCTGGGAACCAAACCCAGGTCCTTTGTGAGGGCAGCCAGTCCCTTGATCTCAGGGGGTTTTTTTGTTTTTTTTTGTTTGTTTGTTTGTTTTTTGGTCTTTTTGAGATAAGGTCTTCCTGTTCCAGCTGGCCTGGAGCTCATTATGTAGACCAGGCTGGCCTTGAATTCACAGAGATCTGTCTGCCCCTGTCTCCCAAGTGTGGGGATTAAAGTCATGTGCTACCATGCCCAGCTGGATCTCAGATTTTAAGAAACTCATTTTCTGCCCGGCGTGGTGGTGCACGCCTTTAATCCTACCACTTGGGAGGCAGAGGCAGGCAGATCTTTGTGAGTTCAAGGCCAGCCTGGTCTACAGAGTGAGTTCCAGGACAGCTGGGGCTACAAGGAGACCCTGTCTCGAAAAGATAAAAAACAAAACAAAACAAAACAAAAAAACCCAAAAAACAAGCAAAAATAGAAACTCATTTTCTTTCTTTTCAGGTTATTGTGGACTTTATGAAGCCATTGAAAATTGGGATTTCAGCAAAATTGAAAAATTAGAGGAGCACAGATTACTTTTAAAACGTTTACAACCAGAATTTAAAATCAGAATTATGCCACCAGATATACTTCCTGAAATATCTGAATGTTTAATCAATCAAGATTGCGAAGAAATTAAACAGGTAAATTAACATAAATGACTAAATTTGGAGGAAACAATTAGAATTTAGGATATGTCTTCTGCTTTTTGTACTGTTTTGGACCCTATTAGATAATTGAAACCCATCTAAGCCCTCATATGTAAGGGATTAGCCAGAATAGTTCTTTCATTATGAACTGAGTAATTTTTAATGTCATACTTTTTTCAAGTTTAACCTATTCTCAGCTAAAATTACCATATTATTTTTCTGAATAGTACTTTATGCAAATGTAAATTACATTGAACAGTATATCAAATGAAAAAAAATAGGCTAGCAGTTAAGCATTTATGCGCTCGGACATAAATTTGTTCCAATCTTAGCTCAACCACTTAGCCAGTGATGTGATCTTGGGCAATTCACTTAACTTCTCTAAGCAGCTGGTTCTTCATGCTATGGTAGGAGAAAGTGTATGTCATATTAATATGATATTTTTAAGGGTTAAATGAGATAATACTCCTAAAGTGCTCATGTTAGCTTGATACATGATAATATGAACATAGTACATTTTAGTTGTTATTAATAATAATAAAAATCATAGAAGTCGTACTCTGAAAATCCACCTGCTGCCATGTCGTTCTCCCTCCCAAATCTCTCTATGTGGGAAGGGCTGTCCCTTGGACTAACTTTTTCCCTGATATGGCTGATGGATATAAGAATTCAGAAGATGAGAAGGTTTGGTTGACACAATGCAATAACAAACCAAGGACAAAGCTGAAGGAAGGGGCGGGGTGTTGAAAAGCTCGTGCTGGGTGGAGTGAAAATGACGGTTACTAAGAGCCCCTGAGTTAGAGCTCACTGCGAAGTCACTTAATACTTGAAGCGGTATTCCTTTCCTTTCCTTTCCTTTCCTTTCCTTTCCTTTCCTTTCCTTTCCTTTCCTTTCCTTTCCTTTCCTTTCCTTTCCTCTCCTCTCCTCTCCTCTCCTCTCCTCTCCTCTCCTCTCCTCCCCTCCCCTCCCCTTCCCTCCCCTCCCCTCCCCTCCTCTCCCCTCCCTTCCCTTTCCATCTTTCTTCTTTCTTTCTTTCTTTCTTTCTTTCTTTCTTTCTTTCTTTCTTTCTTTCTTTCTTTCTTTCTTTCTTTCTTTCTTTCTTTCTTTCTTTCTCTTTCTTTCTTTTTTTCCTTTCTCTTTCTTTCTCTCTCCTTCCTTCCTTCCTTCTTTCCTTCCCTCTTTTTTCTCCTCCCTCTCCCCTCCACTCTCCTCCCCTCTCTCCACCCCTGTCCTCTCCCCTGTCCCCTCCCCTCTCCCCTTCCCTCCCCTCCCCTCTCCCCTCCCCTTCCCTCCCCTCTCCTCTCCCCTTCCCTCCCCTCTCCCCTCCCCTCTCCCCTTCCCTCCTCTCCTCTCTCCCCTCCCCTCCTCTCCTCTCCTCTCCTCCCCCTCCCACCCCCCCTCTTCCCTCCTCCCTTTTTTCCTCCCATCTCCTCCCCTCTCCTTTTCTTTTCTTTCTGAGATAGGGTCTTCCTGTAGCCCTAACTGGCCTGGAACATGTTGGACCTGGACCAGGTTGGCCTTGATCTCCCAGAGATCTGCCTGCCTCTGCATCCAGAGTTCTGGGATTAAAGGTGTGTGTCACCATGCCCAGATATTTGAATTGATATTTCTTTACTGAAAGCTCACAACAGGGAAACCTGAGGTAATTGATCAGTATACTGCACTTGTCTTAGATTTGCTCCACCAAGGGGATGATGGCAGGTGCAGAGAAGATGGTTGAATGTCTTCTGAAATCAGACAAGGAGAACTGGCCCAAGACTCTGAAGCTTGCTTTGGAGAAAGACAATAACAGTGTCAGTGAACTGTGGATGCCTGATGAAGGTGGGTTGTTCACGGAGCTCTGAGACGTGCTTTGCCCCTGCAGTCCTCCCCGGGGCTGGCCACGTCCTCCCCGTTGCTCCTTCCCATCAGATGCAGTTTTCTTTCAGATACTCAAAGCTGCATCTCCAGGAAAGCCCATGGAAATTGAGTTCTGGGAGGGAGGTAGCTACTCCCCATGGAATTAGTTTGGTTCAATAGAACTGCTGAAAATGAAGAACTACTGTCGTCTAGAATTAGCCCATCTAACCCAAAGAATTCAGAGAAGGCAGAGGGTGGCCTTCAATCTGAATATGGAGGACTAGACATCACATCGCTGACTACCTTGGCCAGTGGGAAGCCACCTGCAGTGGAGCAGAGCAGAGGCGAAGGAGGAATTTGCTAGAATCAAGTCAACTGTACGTGGCTTCTTGAAACCCCTGTGTCTTGCTTTAAAGCTGAGTTTGATAAACACCTGAGTGTCTAGTCTTTAGAACATAAATTGTTCTAGAAACTGTATCCTGGTTCAGGGGTTGGTTAGAGATGAAAGGCACGGATGTCTGCTAAAGCCAGCTTCTCTCCTGAGTGTGTCTGTGAATCTCTGCGATGTGTTCTTAAAATGCTGCCACTGACTCCGTAGGGCTCAAGGGGCACACTGCTAACAACTCCTGAGGAGGCTGGCTTGGTGGTCCTCGTTCTAACGTAGTTCTAAAGATACTGAAATCCAGACACCAAATGGAAACTTCTGAGAATGATTCTTTCTGTTTATTTAAGGAGTGAAAGGGGGGCTGGTGAGATGTCTCATTGGGTAAAGGTGCCTGTCACTAACCTTGATGACCCGAGTTCAATCACCAGGACCCACATAGCAGAGAAGATCAAACTCCTGAAAGTTGTCCTCCACACACTCACTATGGGTACATGGGTATACACAGACACACAGACACAGACACAGACAACACAGACAGACACCCCCCCACAGACACACAGACGCAGACACACATACACAGATACAGACACACAGAAATAGACATACACACAGACACATAGACACAGACACACACATAGACACACAGACACAGACAGACACACAGACACACACATACACACAGAAAATAAAAACACTAAAAGTTTTTAAAAAGCGAAAGAGTATGGTTCTAACATGTTTGGAAGAATGCATGAGCTCTGGTGGGGTGGGGGGCAGAGAGGGGGGCATGGGTCTAGATTTGATTTGTAATGTAATTTACTTTGTATGAAATGCACAGAGCTTCAATAAAACATTGGCTTAAAGAAAAGAGATTAAAAGCAAAAAAAGTATAGTTCTAAGAGCTCTTAGTGGAAATTTAAATTAAAATGTTTGTGTTACAACTTTATGGGGCTTTTACAAGCAAAACATTATCAGATTACATTAAGAGGCCAAAAAAAAAAAGATTCTAAGTTGTGGGTTTTGGTTTTTTTTTTTTTTTTTTTTTTTTTTTTTNTGTCTCACAAAGGTATACAAAGTGTTGATGGCAAGGCTGTTGAAGATGATGGGATGGAAGTATCTGGCATACAGATTTTCATACAGGAAGAGCCAGAGATCCAGAATCTTAGCCCACATTCCTGTTTACCTTCAGGTGCCCAGCCTTGCTCGTTTGTTTAATGGCGCTTCTCCAGTATGACGTGGCCTTTTGAAAGGGTTTTAAAAAGAAAACGAAGACCAGAAGGAGACTTTGTGTAGAGTTAGATACTTTTAATTAGAAATGCTAATGTCTTCTTTTGTGACTTCTGCTGCTTGATTACCCTGCCCCCTTCTTTGGTCTTTTTGAGAGAGGGTGTCCTTGTAGCTCCAGCTGGCCTGGAACTCAATATGTAGACCAGGCTGGCCTTGAACTCACAGAGATCCACCTGCCTGGGTTTAAAGGCACTGCCCATGCCCGGCGATTACCCTCGTTTTAAAGTCTTGTTTTCACTAAGAATCTATGTATGAGGCTTTATCAAAAAGGCAAAATCAGGCGTCCATAAGGTCCCAGAACAGCCTTGCTGTCTGTATGAATACTTCTGTTTATGAGTTCTGTTGGGTGGCAGAGTGCCTGGCTGAGGTCCAGCCTGCACTGTCTGAAGGGGAGCTCGTGGAGGCCTGGCGTCCTCCAAGAGGAACGGCATCCTCTCCTCCTTACGGTGCCTCATAAGTTTGCGGGGTCCAGGGAAGCCGCCTGTCTCTTGAAACTTACTTTCATAATAAAGAGAACGGAAGGTTGTATAATGTGCCATAATAAAAAGTGACTTATAAAAGAATATCAGGAAAGATATGAAAATGAATAATGAATAGTATTAAAAGAAAATGTGATTTTTTTTAAGAATAACAGAATAAAAAAAGGAAACTTATAAATTACTTCTGCAACCGAATGATACTAGGTTTTTGTCATTCCAGAGTAAAAGGAATATGGACTGCTTTTTCTATTTCAGACACATAAAGATCCTTACAAGTCTTTTAAGCAAAGTTGACTTTTCTTAACCTTTTGGAAATTCTCCCTTTCTTTATAAGAGGAGGTTATGGTCAGAGGTGATTTCCAAGTTTTTTCTGCCCCTAAACATCTTGTGTGATTCCTTGCTACTGAGATAAAGCCTCTGGTTATTTTCTTAAACCTTCTGGTTGTGCTGAAAGAAAATATTATTTGGGAATCTGAAAAGACATCCAATGTGCTTCCCCTTATCAGGAGGCTGCCCTGGGAATCCAGACTTAACAGCCTGCTTTGCTTCGGCCATCTTGGAGGGACTCGTGACTTTGTTCCATGTGGCAGTGTCCTAAATTAGGCCATTCTTGCTTTTCTTTTTTTTGGTCTTTTTGAGACAGGGTCTCCCTGTAGCCCCAGCTGTCCTGGAACTCACTCTGTAGACCAGGCTGGCCTTGAACTCACGAAGATCCACCTACCTCTGCCTTCCCAGTGCTAGGATTAAAGGCGGGCACCACCATGCCCGGCAGCTTTCCTTTTTCTTTATCAAGCTTCCAGGATTAAGAGAGATTTCTCTGTGGCTGCCTCTTTTTTGCTATTGATGTTTTGCCACTGAGAGAAAAGTATATTCTTCAAATCAATAGAGGAGGCAGAACAATTAATAAGGGGCAAGATTTCAAATCTTTTCAACAGGGCCTTTATTCCTAGAGTTGGAACTTAGGTCTGTGGAACTGTAGTCTTGCTGTGACTCCCCTGGTCACTAACTGTTTTGTTATTGTATTATAGAGGTGCCTTATAATAACTCGAATAGCCCACTGAAACCAAGAAATTACCAGCTAGAGCTTGCTCTGCCTGCTAAGAAGGGGAAAAATACAATAATATGTGCTCCTACCGGTAAGCCATGCCAGACTTCCAACATTTCCCTCTTTGCCTTGTTTTTCTTTTATTATTATGATACAATGAGGAAGTTGGTTTTGTCCTGTTCCACTGGTCATTGGGAAACCTGTCTCAGTGTACTTTAAGGAGAATGGACAACGGAATGGAAGTGCCCTCTTTTAGTTTGCTTTTCGTTCTGGCTATTTGAGTGCAAGCTACTTAGTGTAAAGCCTGTCACTGTTAGTCAATCTAAATAATCAGGTCATTTCTATTTCAATGGTGTTAGAGGTGCCAACAATAAATAATAAAATAGAAAATAAAAATAGCCATTCTAGAGAAATAGCTAACATCAGTTATGTTCTTTTTCTTCATATGTTAAAAGGCTGTGGGAAAACTTTTGTATCACTTCTCATATGTGAGCACCATCTTAAACAGTTTTCGAATGGACAAAAAGGAAAAGTTGTCTTTTTTGCCAATCAGATCCCTGTCTATGAGCAGCAGGCAGATGTGTTCTCAAGATATTTTGGAAGACTTGGGTAAGTATAGTCACCCCAACTTCTTTTTTCTTTTAGCTTCAGGTAACAAATATGTTTTATTTGGCTTTTGTTTTTGTTTTTGTTTTGTGAAGACAGAGTTTCATGTAGCCCAGGGTGGCCTCCAGCTCACTATGTAGCTAAGGCTGGCCTAGAACCTTGGATCCTCCTACTTCTGCTTCCTAAGAGCTGGGATTATGGGTGGCACTTCCATGTCTGGTTGCTCTGTGTTTTTAAAAGCTATGATTAAAAAAAACCATCTATGAAGCCGGGTGTGGTGGCGCACACCTTTAATCCTAGCACTTGGGAGGCAGAAGCAGGCGGATCTTTGTGAGTTCAAGGCCAGCCTGGTCTACAGAGTGAGTTCCAGTACAGCTGGGGTTACAGGGAGACTCTGTCTCAAAAAGACCAAAAAAAAAAAACAAACCATCTGTTCTGGAGAGACAGAGCAGTGGTTAAGAGCCATGAGCACTCTTGCAGAGGACCTGGGTTCAGTTCCCAGCACCCACATGATGGCTCACAACCATCTATAATTCAAGTTACATGGGATCTGATGCCTTCTTCTAGCCTCCAAGGATATTGCCACAGTAGGGATGCATTTACATACATGCAGGCAATACACTCATATACATAAAATTAGTAAAAAAATTTTAAAAATTATCATAAACTTGGCTTTTAGATAATGTAGATGTAATTTCTTCATGGATTAAAATCTTTTTATTTAGCTGTACCAGAATTCCTAGACCCTCATAGATTGCTCTTTCATAGTAAATGACCTGATGTTTAAACTTGACATTTAAGTGATATGTTGACCTCTGTTATATTTTATACCTCATTTGATATTCCCTTTTAATATTCATTTCTCTTGGCTATTTGAAAGAATAACATGTGTGACCAGTTATCGCTGGCTTGCCCCTCTTGATCACTTCTTCGTGTCTGGTTCTGTGAAGACCTTCACTGTCTCTGATACATTCTTTTTGAACAGAGAACCTCGTGAATTGCCGTTCTGATCTAGAACTTCATTTTTGTTTCCTTGTTCCCATCATGCTTGGTAATTAGGAATTGCTGTTCTTTCTCAGGTACAGAGTGATGGGCATTTCTGGAGCAAAAGCTGACACTGTTCCTGTGCAACACACAATTGAGAATAATGACATCATCATCCTAACACCCCAGATTCTCGTGAACAATCTTAAAAATGGAACCATTCCATCAGTGTCTGTCTTTACTTTGATGATATTTGATGAATGCCATAACACCAATAAAAATCACCCGTACAACCAGATCATGTTCAGCTACCTTGATCAGAAACTTGGAGGGTCATCAGACCCACTGCCCCAGGTACTGCATCACAGGGACTTCTCAGAAGAGCTATCAGCTCCTGAATCCTGTTCAGTTTCTCTTGTGTCACATTTGCATTTGCCCTTCCCAGGTTCTAAGTGTGTTTTGTACAACTCATTGAACAATTTTGATTGATTGATTCATTTATTCAGTCAACAAATAGTTGTTCCTTGGTGTCAAGGTGGCTTGGTTCTAGGTGCCCTCCTCACCAAAATCTACGATGCTTAAGTCTCTTGTATAAAATGAGATTGTGCCAAGCGTGGTGGCGCATGCCTTTAATCCTAGCACTTGGGAGGCAGAGGCAGGCGGATCTTTGTGAGTTCAAGGCCAGCCTGGTCTACAGAGCAAGTTCCAGGACAGCTGGGGCTACAGGGAGACCCTGTCTCAAAAAGACCAAAAAAAAAAAAAAATGGGATTGTGCCAGGTGTGGTGGCATATGCCTTCAATCCCAGCACTTGGGAGGCAGAGATAGGCGGATCTCTGTGAGTTCAAGGCCAGCCTGGTCTACATTAAAGAGCTCCAGGCCAGCTTGGACTAAAGGGAGAAGCCATCACAAAAAGACTAAAAAAAGAAAAAAGATGACATTGCATTTATATAAATTCTACATACTCCCTCCTATGTACATTCAATTATTTCTAGGTTACTTATAATGCATGGTGTATGTAAGTTTTATGTGAATAGTTGTTACACTGCATTGTTCAGGGAAAAATGATGGGGAAAATTTGTATATGTTTAATACCGATGAGGCTTTTTCTAAAAACGATTTTTGATCCATGAATCCACAGATATATAACTTGTAGATATGGAGGGTCGTGGGTTTTCATGTACCTTGGGCATCATTCAAGGAACTGGGATGCCCTATATAAAAAGATATAGTCCTGACTCTCAAACAACCAAATTGTACAGGGCTCCAGATGCATAATAATTCTGTCACAGTTTGTCATGAAGCATGCTGTTGGGACAGGTAAGGGGCATAGTTGGAGTATAAATGAAAGTGTGCTTGTGTGTGCTATGAAATTAAGACAAGACCTAATAGAAACGAGGCAGAGAGCAACAGGAACTTGCCAAGGAGACAGCTGCATGGTTTCCAGGAGGAGAGTCTCGTGTGTCTAGGGGCACAGAGGGATGAAAAAGCATGGTATGGTCTGGAATCCAAAAGCTTTTTCTCACTTCAGTATAGGGTGTAAGGTGGGAATAACAGATGATGAGGCAGAGTGGGAGAAGGAGGAGTGCTAGAACTTATAGTATAGACATCCCTGGGAACATCTGGAGGGTCCGGGTTGGTGGGCAAGTGGAAGGACTAGGCCCAGAGACAGCAGCCCCATGTCCCATCCTGTGGGAAGAGTCACTTCAGAGAGTAGTCTTTAGATGGGATGGGAAAGAAAGGGAATTCTTGGCATATAAATTCTTGACTGTAGGTGAGCTAGATGCTTTGCTGAAAATCAGCAGTCGACTGGGCGAGAAATGGATACCCTAAAGAATTCCTTGGCATATTGGGGGCTCAAATGTGGTCATAAACCATGAAGCATATGAAACTCTTTAGCTCTAATAATTACCCATTTCGGGAAGTGCAGGTTAAAACAGATGTAGTAAGGAACCCACAGCTTAGACTTCTCAAGTATTGTTGGTGGTAAGCAGACACTTTACTGGTGAGTTCACCGTTCAGTAATTGTTGGGTGACTACTGGAGGAAGTCACTGTCAATGACTTTCCCAACTTTACAGGTTGCTGAAGGCATGGTTCAGGTGCACGCAATGAATGTGACGTAGACACGGTTGGAATGGGCCGAACCTATTCCCTGATTTAGTATGATGTTCTCCTCATCGTGGGAGATCCAGGGATAAAGAATAGAAGCCTGCCTAGGTTTCCTTCCTGGCCTCAGGCCGATGGTATCTGGCAGATGAGATTTCTGTAGTGCTTTGCCCAACAAGGGTTTTCTGTTTGCAACGTCAAAGAGAATATCAAAAAGCAAATGTCAGCATGCTCCTTACAGGTCATTGGGCTGACTGCCTCTGTTGGTGTTGGAGATGCCAAGACCATAGACGAAGCCATGCTTTACATCTGCAGACTCTGTGCTGCCCTTGATGCATCCGTGATAGCCACAGTAAGAGACAATGTGGAAGAAATGGAAGAGGTGGTTTATAAGCCTGAAAAAAGTAAGTGGCATTTGGCAGCAAGTCCCTTGGGAGTTTGTAATGTTCTGCTACCTTTGCTTCGGAGATGCTGCATGAACTGTGACCCTGTATCTGTTTGGTAAAATGTATTTAACTCCAAACTGCAGAAACAGTCACGTTTCCGATCTTTCCCACTAATCGACCTCTTCCCCTAAGAAGAGGATGAATCTCAGATGTGGCCACAAAGGAACACATGATCCTGCTGGTTGTCTCTAAAACCCTCCATGGGCCTAGCAATAGTGTGAAATAGGTGACAAGAAACAAGAACATGAAACATGTTGATAGCTAGAGGCTGGCCCAACACCATGCCCGAGCAGATACTGTGAGGTTACCATTCTTCAGATGGTAATTGTGGTTTAAATGGTAAATTTATTACATTTATTATATTGTCTTCTGAGCTTCACCTCTGCATCCTGTAGGCCCAGCCAAGCTCTGTTCCCCTGGCTCTGCAAGCTTGTTCTGAGCAGTCTCTCTAAGCTTGTGTCCGTACCAACTCCTGTGCATGTCGGATGCTTCCTCCTTCCTTCTTCCCACACTTATTTTACAGCACTGTCTCCACCTGAGAAACTGATTCTCCTTTCCACTTGCTCCGTGATAGCCTTGCCTGTACCCGCACTGCAGAGCTCTCCTGTGATTCTCTGGGGCTAGGTGTCTATGGAAGGAGAATAGGAAAGCATGGACATCAGCCAGAGTATGGCATTTCCAGAGCCAAGAGGACAACAGATCTGGCTGAGCAGAGGAAACAGGAAAGCCAGAGTGAGAAGATGGGCTAGAGCTAGACCATGCAAGACAAAGCTAGAGCCAGCACAGAGAGGGGAGGGGGAGGGAAGGGGAGGGGAGCTGCCGGGAGCTGCTGTGGGCTCTGCAGCATCTGTTGTGTGCTCCGAAGCACTTTCTTTTTTTTTTTTTTTTTACAAACATTATTTTATTTTCTTTATCAAATCTAGACCTGTGTCCCCCCATCCCTCACCCCCAGAGCTCATGCATTCTGCCAAACTGCAACATGCTTTTCTATCTCTTTCTCAGTCTTTCTCTCAGTATTCTCCTAATGAGGAAGTTGACTGATTTGAAGCAGAAGTTCACTGTTCAGTCAGTCTTTGATGCAGTCCTTCTGTTGTTGTTGTTGTTTTCCAATATTGCACACTCCAACTGCTTTGGACAAAAAGCTCAAGGGGCCTTGCAGAAGAAATACTTACAGCTAGGTAATTGGCACTAGCATCCACAGATGAGGATACCATTCTTCATTTGTTTTTCTGGGACTGTGTTACTTCACTCAGCATATGTCCTCTAGCTCCAGCCATTTTCCTGCAAAGCTCTCATGATGTCTCTTTCTCTTACTGCTTGCATAGAACTCCATTGTGTAGATGTACCACATTTTCTCTATCCACTCATCGGTTGAGGGGCATTTGGGTTGGTTCCAGCTCCTTGCTATTGTGAAGAGAGCTGAAATAAATATGGCCGTGCATGTATCTCTGCCATGGGGTCGAAGCACTTTCTAGTGAGCTTCCGACCTCTGCTTTTCAGAGGTTGTAACAAAGGCAGAGAAAGATCTGGAAAGCGTACCTGACTTGTGCTGTCCCAGCTGCTCACTTTGCTCCTATGGCTCTAGTTTCCAGGAAAGTAGAATCACGGACCACCAACACGTTTAAGTCCATCATAGCTCAGCTGATGAAGGAGACAGAGCGCCTGGCGAACAATGTCTCTGAGGAAATTGGTAAGTCTGTGCTAGGTCAGTGAGATAAATCTCAGGGTTTGTGTCACCTCCACTGGGAATAGCCATATACTGTTCATTAGAGTCTTAGCTCAAGGCCAAGACTACATCCTGGTAGGGACTGACGTCCCATTCATTCCTCTTCTGAGCTGCTTTGGTTGTCAGCTCATGAGGCCTCTAGAGCTCAGACATCGCACACCTGGGGTTGCCATTCCCACACATAATAATGTGGGACTTTAGGTAAATTACCTGTTTTTCTGAACTTCCATTTCTTCATTTATAAAACAAAATGCTAACCTCATGAAGCTGTAAAAATTGAATGAAATTATGAATGTTAAGCACTTTGATTTTTTTGGTATATAGTATCCAGTACACAATCATTATATATGTGCATGTGTGTGTGTGTGTGTGTGTGTGTATGTGTGTATAATCATTATATATGTATATATGTTTATATACAGACACATATATACATATACATACATGTACAAAGCTCAGACTATTTCAGGAGAGATATCCTATTTAGAAAGAGTAAGAAGCCGGGTGTGGTGGTGTGGTGGTGCACGCCTTTAATCCTAGCACTTGGGAGGCAGAGGCAGGCGGATCTTTGTGAGTTCAAGGCCAGCCTGGTCTACAGAGCCCAGTTCCAGGAGCAGCGGACCCGTCTCGAAAACGACCAAAAAAAAAAAAAAAAAAAAAAGAAAAGAAAGAGTAAGAAAGAAAATTAAGGGATGAGGCATGTTAGAACCTTGAAATGATTGCAAACCTTTTTTTTTTTTAATCTCTAGGAAAGCTATTTCAAATCCAAAATAGAGAATTTGGCACCCAGAAATATGAACAGTGGATTGTTGCAGTTCATAAAGCGTGCATGGTGTTCCAGATGCCGGACAAAGAAGAGGAGAGCAGGATTTGCAAGGCGCTGTTTCTGTACACGTCCCATCTGCGGGTACGCTGACGGCAGACCTTGGTCTACCAGCTCTTGGGAGCAGCACTGTTCGGGAGCTTAGTGAGCAACCTTTCTACAAAGTTCCAATGAAGCAAAGTGTAAACATTGTCCCGCAGCATCAGCCTTGTTTGTTTCCTGAAATTTAGCAGCAAGTCAACCAGCCTGAAACAGCCCAAAGGACCCAAGGCCACCAGTGGCGTGCTCCGGCTCTCCTGTGTTTGACATTTGCAGATGTGTTTGACATTTGCAGAAAGCAGGGTGATGGTGAAACAGCACTGTTCTAGACACAAGACCAGTGACTGCTGTCTGTCGCCACATCCTGGCACACATGTGGTCTTACTCTGGTAAAGCCACATGCCTAGAGAATTTACAAAGCAGGTTAATACAGAAGGAACACCAGTAAAAACCTCGCCCCTGCTCGCTATGCCATGGACAATATTTTACAATGTATTTGTGGCATATTTTTGTGGAATTCTAATGTCTCAGTGGACGTTTGGTGGACATGGTGAGGGCCATTGTTCTGAATGGCACGTGTTCAATTTAGATGACTTTGAAATTTGAGGCGAATGCCTGAATTAGGACGCAGGCTAATGTCAGATGTTGATTTGCTTTTGTTTCTTGTAATATGCTTTTTCTCCTTCTTTTCCAAGGTGGAATTTTAGAATGCACAGTGTTTCTACCTGGTTAATATTTCTAGATAATTGAGAGAAAAAGAAACCAGCATTTTGTTAAAAGGTTTTATTAGCCAGGTGTGGTGGCTCGCGCCTTTAATCCCAGCACTCGAGAGGTAGACGTGGGTGGATCTCTGTGAGTTCAAGGCCAGCCTGGTCTACAGAGTGAGCTCCAGGACAGCTGGTACTAAAAGGGAGACCCTTCCTCAAAAATACCAAAAAAGGGAAAAAACTAAAAAAGAAAAAAAATGTTTTATTATAGAACCTTTAAAAACTCAATTGGACTATGTGAGAAACATTTTCTTTAGACTAATTCCTTACTAAGAGCAGCCGAGCTTCAGTATAGTGAATGTATAAAGTATTGTAAATGCTGAAACTCACTTTTATTTTAAACAGAAATATAATGATGCTCTCATTATCAGCGAGGATGCCCAGATGAAAGATGCCCTGAATTACCTCAAGCACTTCTTCCAGGAAGTCCGAGCAGCAGCATTTGATGAGATTGAACAAGATCTTACTCGGAGTTTTGAAGGTGAGGGTGTTTTCAGAGGTAGAAGCCACTGGAGCCTGGTGACTGAAAAGACAGCATGCATTGTACATCACGTGTAGCATGTGTACAGTTGCTGATGTGCAGGCCGTTGTCCTGGGTTTGAGGTATTGTATTATGGGGTTGTGATATAGCTCAGTGGTAGACAGGAGCTTAGCTATCGTCACACCTGACTTCAATCCCCAGTACTACAGACAACACAAAGCAAAGCCCTAAAGACAACCAAACAGAAACGTAGGAGTTCCTTTCTCAATGAAGGGAGCAATGGTTTGCTGAGTTAGATAATAGTTTTCAAATATGGGGGGAGGGGTATTTCTGCATTTTTATATTATTGATAAAGTAAAACTGTTAAAAATAGCTAAATTTAAGCTACATGTTCTTGTTACTTTCACAAATCTAGACTGACTGTCAACAGAGGATCAAGCAAGTATTATCTTGTTTTCCACCATAACTGATTACAAACCACCAACAAGTCATTGAACTAGTGTAAAAAAAGATGAACAGTAACATACTGTTACCTAATACTTTTACTATTTCTGTGCAGTAGGTACGCCACCTACCCCCATACATTCATATATATATATATACACACACACACACACACACGCATAGTTACTAGAGAG
This sequence comes from Rhizomys pruinosus, assembly GCA_009823505.1. Classification (NCBI taxonomy): domain Eukaryota; kingdom Metazoa; phylum Chordata; class Mammalia; order Rodentia; family Spalacidae; genus Rhizomys; species Rhizomys pruinosus. The sequence goes on from VZQC01011538.1 coordinate 729,997, forward strand.
ATTAAATAATAGTAAAATATAATAAAATAATTAGGAAACATAAAGAGACATATTACAATTATATAGCCTATGATCTTTCCATCTAACTCTCTTTAATTTTATTATTTATTTATTTATTTATTTATTTATTTATTTATTTTTGGTCTTTTTGAGACAGGGTCTCCCTGTAGCCCCAGCTGTCCTAGAACTCATTCTGTAGATCAGGCTAGCCTTGAACTCACAAAGATCTACCAGCCTCTGCCTCCCAAGTGCTAGGATTAAAGGCGTGCACCACCACGCCTGGCTAATTTTAACAGCCACATAGTATTCATATGAAACATATAGCCTGTGAACTATTGAACTGATTTTCAATTACTCGGCAATTAGTTTGGTTTCTACATATCATTTATATACTAAACAAGCTCACTGACTATCCTTGGAATCTTCACAGTTTTCTAAATATAACTATGTATCAAATTCCTAGATGTAGAATTACTTCATCAAAGAATGTGTGGACTTTCTATTGTTATATCACCTTTCTAATTTTTAAAACTTATTTTATGTGTATGAGTGTAGTGCTTGCATGCCTGTAAGTGCAGCCATGTTGTGTGAAGCCCACAGAGGCTAGAATAGGGCACTGCTCCCCTTGAACTAGAGTTACAGACAGTTGTCAGCCACCATATGGGCACTGGGAATGGAATCTGGGTTCTCTGGAAGAACAGCAAGTATTAACTGCTGAGCCATCTCTTCAGCATCCATCACTTTTAAAAGGACATACCAATTTAATTTAGCAGCTATTACTTGAAAATTCTGTCAGTAACTGAGAGGTTAACAAACTAACAGTTTGTTCTATAGTTTTGGAATTTCTAAACCTTCTTTTATAAAATGTTGCTGATTTGCAGAAAAGCTGGAAGAGCTAGAAAAGGTTTCCATGGATCCCAGAAATGAGAATCCTAAACTCAGAGACCTCAACTTGATCCTACAAGAAGAGTACCACTTAAATCCGGAGACAAAAACCATCCTCTTCGTGAAAACCAGAGCTCTTGCTGATGTGAGCTTTCGTGTGCAGGAGCTCTGCCCTGCTTCACTGGAAAGGCTGCTCTTTCCTCCCTGGGTGTCCATACATGTGTGGGTCTGCTTTGATCACCTATTTACTTATTCTTGCACGAGCACCTCACTGTCTGAATCATCCTCCATTAAAAGTCTTGGTACTGTACAGTAACTACTTCATCTTTTCTAAGACTGTCAGTCAAAATTTAACTTCTAACCATTATATAGATTTTGATTTGCATTTAATGAATACAGGTGAATGTCTTTTATATGCCTATTAGTTATCATCTTTCATAGAGGTTTTTAAGCCAGTTTAAAAAATATTTTATTATTTTTATTTTATATGTATGCATGTATTGCCTTGCATGTGTGTAAGTGCACCCATGTCATGCAGTGCTCAAAGAGGTCAGAAGAGGGCTTTGGATTCCCCTGGAACTAGAGTTATGGACAGTTGTTAGTTCCCATGTGGGTGCTGTGATTCAAATCTGGGTCTTCTGCGAGAACAATCAGTGCTCTTAACTGCTGAGTCATCTCTCCAGCCCCTTTATACCAGTTTTAAAATTGGGTTAATGGGTTAGTGATGCAGCTCAGTGCCTGAGCACTTGCCTAATATGCAAGAATTTTATCCTTAGCTTTAAGAAAAATTGGATTATCATCTTATTGTTGAATTTTTAATACTTTTTATAGTTTCAGGGCTACAGAGATAGCCTAGGAGTTAAGAGCACTGACTGCTCTTGCAGAGGACCCGGGTTCGATCCCCAGCACCCACATGGCGGCTGAGAACCATCTGTAACTCCAATTCCAGGAGAACTCCAGCTCCAGGGGATTCTGAGACCCTCTTCTGACCTCCACGGCATTGCACGACACGGGTGCACAGACCTACATGCAGACAGTACACTCATACACATACAAAAATAAATAAAATTTAAAAAAAATATTTTTTATAGTTTGGCCAAAACAGGTCCTCTGTGAGATGTGTGCTTTGTAAACATTTTCTTCTAGCCAGGTGCGGTGGTGCATGCCTTTAATCCCAGCACTCGGGAGGCAGAGGCAGGCAGATCTCTGTGAGTTCAAGTCCAGCCTTGTCTACATAGAGTTCCAGGACAGCTGGGACTACAGGGAGACCCTGCCTCAAAAAGACAAAAAAAATTTTTTTTTCTTCTAGTATAGCTTGCTGTTAATTTCCCTTAGCTGTGCCCCCTGCATAGTGGAAGTCTTGAGCCCAGTTTTTTTTTTTTTTTTTTTTTTTTTTTTTTTTTGGTCTTTTCGAGACAGGGTCTCCCTGTAGCCCCAGCTGTCCTGGAACTCACTCTGTAGACCAGGCTGACCTTGAACTCACAAAGATCCGCCTGCCTCTGCCTCCCAAGTGCCAGGATTAAAGGCGAGCACCACCACGCCCGGTCCAGTTTTGTTTTTTTTCTGGCTTTTGTTCATGGTATATCTTTGCTTGCTTATGGTCATAACGATTTTCTCTGTTTTTATCTAGAAGTTTTTGAATTTTTATATGAACTGTGAGGCATGCTTGAACTGGTTTCCTTTTTCTTTGGAATATGTAGATCTTATTGTTTCAACATTATTATCTTTACACTCAAGTCAGGGGACTTGCACAAGGATTAGAATACAGGACTGGAGGTCATTAAAGGCTGGCTTTGCTTGTGTTTTGTCGTTTTTAGTATTGAGATCCTGCATACATTTTGTATTAGTTTTTGTGAAATGGTATGTTAAAATATTTTCAATTTGTGGGCTAGAAAGATAGTTCACTTGCTAAGCACTTGCTGCTCAGGCATGAGGCCCTGAGTTTGATCCCTAGCACCATGGAAAGGCTGGGCGTGGTGGTGCTGGCCTGTACTCCTAGCATTGGGAGGCAGTGCTAGGCACATCTCTGGGCTCACTGGCCAGCCAGGCCAGCCTAATTGGCAATCCCAGGTCCTAAGGAGAGACTCTGTCTCGAAAAATCAACATGGAGAGTTCCTAAGTAACAGTACCAGAGGTTGACCTCTGGCCTCCACATGCCTTGGGCACAGATGCACGTGCAATCCCCCAACACATACACACATACACACATACACACACACAGCCCTACACACACACACACATACATACACACATACATATACACACACATACATACACACATATATACACACATATACACACACAGCCCTGTACACACAGATTTTATTTTTTTAATATATTTTTATTTTTATTAAACTTTTTCATCCATCATACATCATTTCTCAATCCAATTTAGACTCATTTCCCTTTCCATGCCCCCCACCCCACCCAAGTTCATGCATTCTGCCATACATGTCTTGCATCTTTTTCTTAGTCTTTCCAGAGTTTTTCTAGAGCAGAGGATTATTGTTTTGGGGAGATCCTCACTGTTTCAGTTAGTTTTTTTGTTTTGCTTTGTTTTTGTTTTGTCCTGGTTCTTTGTTGTTGTTGTTGTTGTTCCCTACAACTCATATTGCTTCAACGTATGCATACGCTGCATATACGTCACATCTATACTAAAATATGTCGTCTGAAAACAAACTGTATGTTATTTCCATATCATATTTCAGGATTCGCATTTTTCCATTTTGATTTTATATTACTCTAAAATATGAATACATACCCTGCACCCATATACCAAAATTCAAAAGTCTGAAAATAAATGGTAGGTTAATTCTAGAACCTGTTCAGGGATTCACAATATAAGAGCACAGTTGTTTTCAGATCACAAGGAATATAACATTAATATTGCTCAGTTTGCCTTACAACTAGGTACTTGGTTCTAGCATCCAAGGATGAAGGATACCATTCGTCGTTTGTTTTTCTGGGACTGACACACAGATTTTCAAATTGCAGTTGTCTGTTGCTAATATGTAGGTATAGAATTGATGTAGACGTACTGATCTTGCATCTCAAAATCTCACTGCATTCACTTATTCTTTTAACAGGGTCTCCCTATAGCCATAGCTGGGCTGCTGGAACTCACTCTGTAGATCAGGCTGACTTTGATCTCACAGAGACCCTCCTGCCTCTGCCTCCCAAGTGCTGGGATTAAAGGTGTGCACCACCATGCTTGGCTTTGAATTCACTTATTCTATGCACACACTATTCTGAACCATGTTTAATGACTTAAAATAGCTCGAAATTAAACCATAATAACAAAATTCTGTGCCAGTAGAATTAATTACTGCATAGATAAGGTTTATCAGTCTGAAATGCATCTGCATATTCACAAGTTTAATAACTAATTAAGTAAATTCAATTTAATGAATTTAATTAAAATTTAAGCAAGGTTTAAAGTTTACAAGTAGTGTTCAGCTGATTACTGCATTCATTTTTAGGCTTTAAAGAAATGGATTGAAGAAAATTCTGCACTCAGCTTTCTAAAGCCTGGCATACTGACAGGACGTGGCAGAACAAACCAAGCAACAGGTACTCATGTGTGATGAATTAGACTTAGGATACTGTGTATATACAATATCCCATACTCAGAAGTTTTTAATTTCTATCAGAGTTCAACCATAGAAAAAGGAAATTATATATTTATATGGGAAATTATATATTTATATATGATAGGAAATTTATATAGGAAATTATATATTTATTTATATAGGAAATTATATATTTATATATTATGTATTTATATATACTAGGAAATTATATATTTATATAGTGTGCATGTGTATTTACATAGAGTACACAGACATTTCTTTTCTTTTTTGGGGGGGTCTTTTTGAGACAGGATATCTCTGTAGCCCCAGCGGGCCTGGAACTCACTATGTAGACCAGGCTGGCCTTGAACTCACAGAGATCTGCCTACCTCTGCCTTCCAAGTGCTGGGATTAAAGGTGTGTGCCACCATACCCTGCTAGAGATTTCTTTTTTTTTTTTATTTTACAATTTTTTAAAATAAATTTTATTTATTTATTTTTTATGTGTATGAATGTACTGTCTGCATGTAGGTCTGTGCACCCGTGTCATGCAATGCTGCGGAGGTCAGAAGAGGGTGTCGGATTCCCCTGGAACTGGAGTTCTGGAATTAGAGTTATAGACGGTTCTCAGCTGCCATGTGGGTGCTGGGGATTGAACCTGGGTCCTCTGCAATAGCAGTAGGCACTCTTAACTGCTAGGCTATCTCTCCAGCCCCGCTAGAGATTTCTTAAAAACGAGTTGACTTAGGCAGTGGGGCTGGTGATGCAAATCTGACTGTAGGGCAGTTATCAGAAAGGGAACATCAATATATTCTAACAAGTTCCTAAGGGAGCAATAAAGGTTACTGTTTACTTACATCACCATCTGTGTGAACTCTGGGCACTTTTCCTCTTTAAGGACCCTGGGGTCTCCAGGTCCTCTACTGTAACCTTATCCTGAAACACAGATGAGGAGAACTGCGAGTATGGACAGTTCTTAGGAGTCATGTTTGGAAGAGACATGCATCACTTCTGTCTTGTCAAGTGAGAATTTAGCCACGGGCCCCACCCAAGTCCAAGAGGAGCCAGGACATGCAGTGTCCCAGCAGGAGAATGAAGGAGGGCTTAGTGAAAGGCTGGTGCAGCAGAACTGTGTCAGTCCAGAATTTCATCCCCAAGGGTCTGGCAGAGAATGATTCTCAGAGAACAAGTGGGGAGCAAATACCCAACAGCACATACCATGTGGGTCCTAGAGTTAAGTCAGGGAGTTTCAAGACCCCCATCTACAAAGTAGAATCATAACACTCTGTTAGCTAAGAGTTTGTGAAAGTTCTAATGAGTGAGTGTTTATAAAGATGTCAGCTATTGACTCCTATAGTGTGTAAAAGTGTTATTATAGCTGTTGATTTTTGTTAAAAGGTCAGTATCTCAGCATCTATATCTACATTTGGAATAACATGGCTAAAGCCACACAACTAATAAGTACTGAGCTGAGATTTCAACCCAGGTGGCTTTGTTGGTAGGGTCCCAGCTGTTAAAAGCTACCACAAAAGGCCTCTCCAACCACCACCACCACCACCACCACCACCACCACCACCACCACCACCACCAGAAAACAACAACAATGGCAATAAACCAAAATCAAGGCATAAGAATGGACGGCTCTGCCTGGCTTTGCTGGGAGATCATGATGTCAGAGCACCCAGCAGAGCACCCAGCATGTAGAAACGTTCCATAATTTGGAGCTAGTTTCTCAAGGGGAGAGTCCTCTCAGCGAGTTGAACAGCGTCCTCTTTATGTGACACAGGAATGACGCTCCCAGCGCAGAAGTGTGTGCTGGAAACATTCAGAGCCAGTGGAGATAACAATATTCTGATTGCCACCTCAGTTGCTGATGAAGGCATTGACATTGCGGAGTGCAATCTGGTCATCCTGTATGAATACGTGGGCAACGTCATCAAAATGATCCAAACCCGAGGTGACGTCATTCCCGTCAGGTTCCTCTTTTTGTCTGGCGTGTGGTATCTTTTTCCTTTTGGCCTTTCTCCTGTATGGAACTGTACAGATATGTGGTTGATGGCACAGTGGACTCTGTATCGGTTCAAAAGCTGACTTACTTGTCAGGATTGGTCTAGTCTTGCTCACAGTTGTGCCTCTTGTTCAGGGTGGTACTGCGTACTTGCTCCGCATTCGCTGGTCTATTTATGAAAAGACAATATCCATGAGCGCTGAGGCTTTGCTAGTCAGCGAGTGACCTTTCATCCTTCCATGGTTGTGGGGCTAGTAGTTGCCTGTATTCCGGAGCCCTCTGGTCTTCCCTGGACTACAGTCTTCTTCTCTTTCCCTTTGTTTCCAAAGGAGCAACTTAACCACATCACGTTTCCTGAGTGACATTACTGAGGATGTCCGTTACCATTCTGGTCTAGTTCTCATACTTTGTTCGTTGCTTGTTGAACAAATGGCCCACAGAGAGATGCTCTTCATTTAACTTCTCCCACTGCACATCGCCTCATTCATCAGCAAGAATAATCTGTCTGAATGCATGCAGTGGTGCTTACTATTTTCTACCTGCATTCTGGTGACTGCAAACCTCTGTTCACATCACCTAGAAGGCTTTGTTGGGGGGATCTATTTATTATTCACCTTCAAATGCTCAGGGTGTTGTTACTGAGGGCTCATGGTAGATTATTCTTAGACAGGTATTCCTGATAACATGGCTGCCCAATCCCACTACAACACTAGAGACCCTAAGAAATCTTGCTTAAGGTGGACCCCTGGTTTATCTGTACATTTAACATGCAAGTTGAGACCTGCACTTGTTTACTCTTGAGAATCAGTTTCTAGAAAGTAGAAAGTAAAATTCAGTGAACCAAAGTTCTAGGCACACTTCCCAACCTTTTTCTTTCTGAGACACGGTTTTCCTGGAGCCCTAGCTGACCTGGAACTCGCTCTGTAGACCAGGCTGGCCTTGAACTCACAGAGATCCACCTGCCTCTGCCTCCTGAGTGCTGGGATTAAAGGCGTTCACCACCACACCTGGCAAACACTTCCAACCTTTTGTGTACTTATTCTCATATAACATCAGAGTTTTACATTAAAAGCACAATTGCTTTCTGATAGGCAGAGGAAGAGCAAGAGACAGCAAATGCTTCCTTCTGACCAGTAATGCTGATGTGGTTGAGAAAGAAGATATGAACATGTTCAAGGAGAAAATGATGAATGACTCCATTTCAAGACTTCAGACATGGGATGAAATGAAATTCACAAAAACAGTAAGTCACAGAAATAACAGATGATCATGGTTGGTACCTTTAATATAGGTGTGTTTGTACATGTGTGTACATGTTTGCATGTGAGTATGTGCATGTGCATTTGTGTGTGTATAAGCATGTGTGCATGTGTGTGTTCAGGCATGTTTGTTTTTTGAGACAAGGTGTCAAGTAGCCCAAGCTGGCCTTGAACTTCAATGTGCTACCTAGCTGATAATCTCCTCATCCTCCTGCCTTAAGTGCTGGGATCACAGGTGTGCACCACTGTACCTGGCTGCCTTTTATTATATTGCACAGAATGTTTGATCAGAGCAACTTTGTTGCAGAGTAATTTTCCTCTTGGGGCAGGAAGTGTCCACAGCCTTGCGACCACGTGGGAGGTGCCCAGCGACCCTGCCCAGCCTCTGTCATTTTCAGGTTTCCTCCAGTAATTAAGGCAATGCAAGTACAGAGTTCTCCAGTCTGAGACTAGACCAGAATTTACTGGGATTGGCTACAAAGTGACATTTGGGAAGGGAACGCTCACTCCAGTTTACAGCTGGAGCCCCAGGTCAACATGGCTGCCCTTTCCGGCTTGACACCCTGTGTCCTCCACCTGAGCTAGTAAGTGGGTGGGGGTGGGGGGGAAGTCCAGCTTCATGTGGTGGGCTTTTTATATGTCTCCACCTCTCAAAGTCCCAGAATTCCATAGTTCCGTGCACTTTCTGTGTGAATTGCAGGAGTGCTCTCTGCTCTGCAAGCTTAGCCCCTCCCACTCAGCTGCTCTGCCTGGTGAGCTCATTTCAAAGAAAAATAACTTAGGTTTAGACTTTCGTTTATGGTTAGGCTTCTGTCCTGCAGTGAGCATTAACATTTATTGTTTTCAAGTGCCAGTGAGATTAAAATGCATTTTATTTATGTTAATAAATGACACCCTGTTTTCAGACCTAAAAAGCAAACTGACAGTTCATGCTGAGGACTGTTTAGAACTTTACATTGGAACTTACAGCTCTCCTTTGCGTCTTCCCAAATCTCTGCCATTCAGAGTTCTCAGGGAATAGCTCTAGGTCACCTGCGGGCTCTGAACACGAATGGGCTGGAACGGAGTGCTTTTTCAGATTAGCCTTTGTGAAGTCAAGCCTATACGCAGTGGATATGGAAACAGTGCATCTAAACATTTCATAAGTAATTTAGAATTATAATGGTTTCCCATAAATTAAAAAAAAAAAGCCTTCAGATCAAGTCTTGGCAGTGACCTTCATTTTATTGTAATCCCCTTGGTAACATAGAAATGTGGAGGTCAAGAAACACAGGCAAGAATGTGCATGTGTGCTTACACACTTTCTCCAGACCCTTTACAGAATTTTTCACCTCAGAACTTTGGAAGCGTTGAATACGGCAGGACTGGGAAACAGTGCTTTTCCTAACGTCAGAGGTTCAAATCCCCATCCTGTCATTTACAGTATGACCTCAGGCAGACACTCGTGTTGTTACTTCTGCGTACCATGAACAGAAGTCGTGGTTTTTCCACAGCAGCAGGGAGGGGGAGGGAGGCCGGGGAGGTAGAAATTCAGACCCACGAGAGGAGCTGGCAGGAACTTCACAGGAGGAAATAAACTTGATTTATTGGCAACAATCAGGACTTTTTATACTGATACTACCATGCTCCAGGGTGGAAAATGGGGGTTGGGGGCCTGCGGGACGGTTAGGAAGGTGCAAGCTGTCATGGCTCCCACCGGAACTTAGGATGTATTGATAGTACAGTACGGAGGGGCTGTGACCTATTCTCCGCCTGATACTTCAAAGGAGGGCCTTAGGATATGGAACCTCACTTTGGCGAACAGGTGATCAGCTCATCCTGGCCTTATAAAAAAGGTTTGTCAGGATGGTGAGAGCTGGATCCCCTATTGTGCTCAAGCCAAGTGGAGCCTCATCCCATCATCTCTGATTTATTTTTATTATTAATATTGTTATTATGTGTTTGTGGAGTATGTGTGTGTGTATGGGGCTGTGCTTGCCCATACATACATGTGTGGAAGATGAGGTTGACATTAGGTATCTTGCATTGTTCTCTTTTTTAAAAATATTATTTATTATTATTATTATTATTATTAGATATTTTTGAGACAGGGTCTCCCTGTAGCCCCAGCTGGCCTGGAACTGACTCTGTACACAGGCTGACCTTGAACTCACAGAGATCCCCCTGCTTCTGCCTCCCAAGTGCTGGGATTAAAGGCGTGCACCACCATGTCCAGATTTATTTATTATTTTTATGTGTATGAGTGTATTCCTGCATATATGTAAGTGCACCCATGTCATGCAATCCCCAAGGAGGTCAGAGGAGGGCGTCGGATCCTCGGGAACTAGAGTAATAAATGGTTTTCAGCCCTTATGTGGTGCTGGGAATCGAACCCCAGTTCTCTGAAAGAGCAGCCAGTGCTCTTAACTCCTCAGCCATCTCTCCAGCCTTGTTCTGTTTTGAAACATACTTTCTCAGCAACCCTGGAGCTCATCATTTTGGCTAGACTGGCTTGCCAGAGAGCTCTGGGGATTGTTCTGTCTCTGAGTCTCCACCCTGGACCTCAGTGCTGGGTTTACAGAAGCATGCTGTGTTGCCTGGCTTTTACATGGGTGCCAGGGATTCGAACTCAGGCCCCCATACTTGTATGGTAGGCACTTTGTACCTTTGAAGCTTCTCCCCAGGGCCTACTCTGCCTTTTAAGTCTTTTCACTCCTTGTTTGCAAAGTTGAGGAAGTAATGATTTTCAACCCCCTAGACATCTGTGCCTTGCTTCATATGGCACCTGATAAGAACATCTGTGCTTAAAACATTGGTTCAAGGCCAACCAGTGAGTTCCAGGACAGCTGGGGCTGCAGGGAGACCACGTCTGACAAAGAAAAAAAAATTAGTGTTGTTGGGCAGCAACTTGAAGCATAGTTTGACTTTTTTTTTAAATTAATTTTATTTATTTCTGTATGTGTATGAATGTACTGTCTGCATGCAAGTTTGTGCACCCGTGTTGTGCAATGCCGTGGAGGTCAGAAGAGGGTGTCGGATTCCCCTGGAACTGGAGTTCTCCTGGAATTGGAGTTTCAGACGGTTCTCGGCTGCCATGTGGGTGCTGGGGATCCAACCTGGGTCGGCGCTCTTAACCGCTAGGCCATCTCTCCAGCCCCAGCATAGTTTGACTTTGGAAGATAAACCTCACTACTCAGTAGACTAGCTCTGTAGTATGCATAATCTTAAAAGTTACAGTATCTGCGGGCATGGTGGCGCACGCCTTTAATCCTAGCACTCGGGAGGCAGAGGCACGTCGGGTCGGTGTCTTTGAATCACACGTGATCACATTCCACACGCTGTCCTTCCCTTCTTGGCTCAGCTCCAGGACTTGTCTCCTGCCTGCAGGCCCACAGCCTCTAGGCTTTGCTCTCACAAGAAGGGGGGAGGGAAAACCACAGGAGATCACCCGTGGAAATGAACGGACTCACATGCACTCGGAGAGCTGGGGAGGATAGGAACTCCGTTTATTTTCTGTCAGTGAACTCTATATATCTAAGTCTACTGTGCTCTGGGCAAGGAAGTGGGGGACAGGTGGAAGGGAGGGGTGAGCCAACTTGGTTCTAATCGGGGGTCTGCAGAGCTCCAGTTTGTGCAATAGGTAACTACAGGTGTGACATTTTGCTCAATACCTCAAGGGAACGGACCTGGAACTTTGCAGAGACAGGGCGAAGCAAGAATCATTGTAATATCCCGAATCTTCCCGCTACAGATAACTCTGGAAACCCACAGAGATATCAGGTAACTGGAGATCTTCCGGGACAGGCCTTACAAGTTCTCACTTCAAGCCACACACAAAATTTCATTCCCACAGAGGCAGGAGAATCTTTGTGAGTTCAAGGCCAGCCTGGTGTACAGAGTGAGTTCCAGGACAGCTGGGGCTACAGGGAGACCCTGTCTCAAAAAGGCCAAAAAAAAAAAAAAAAAAAGAAATGTGTTATGTAACCCCAAATTTCTATTTTAGAAATTTATCCAAAGGAAATAATGGAGTGAGTAATGTAATAATTTCACAGTAGTGAAAACTTGTCTTGAAACCAGGAACCTAACCCACATACGACCTTTTCTTTTTGAAATAGCGGTCTCAGTAGTGTCCAAGGGGGCTTCAGGTTCATGAGGTAGCTGAGGATGACCTTGAACTCTTGATCCTCCTACTTCTACCTTCCAAGTGCTAGGATTACAGGAATATGTACCACACTCAGCTACTACCACCTTTCTCCCCATTTACAAACAAACAGCCAACCACCACCACCACCACCAACAACAACAAACCAACTTAGGTCAGATGTTACTACATTCCAGGTAGTCATTCATCATAGGGTTGATGTGACGGTGACAAACTCTTAGTTTCCTTCCTCTGAAAATGCTTTGATTTCCCCTCTTTTTTTTTACTTGAGGTAGAGGTTTGATGGGCTGGGGGGGTTCAAGGATGACAATTCTCTTAGTATCTGGGAAATACTGTACCACTCCCTTGTGGTCTGTGTGGTTTTCAAAGGAACAGTGGCCCCAGTTGGCCTGGATCTCACAGACGTCCTCTGCTGGGATTAAAGGCCTGTGCCACCACGGCCGGCAAGGTGTTCCTTTGTATCTGGCCCCTGCTGTCAGGACTTTTTCTGTTCCTAGTTCAATTTTAATTCCGCTTAGAGTGAACTTCTCTGCTTCACCCTGCTTCGGGTGTTTGGCTTCCTGAAGATCGTGTTGCTTGTCACACTCAGAATCCTTCGGCCATTGTTTATCCGACTTTGTAAATTCTAAATCCCACTGCTTCCTTTCTGGACTCCGGTGACAGAAATATTAAAAATTTTCAGAAGTCCTACATGTCCCTGGGATTCTCTTTGTTTGTTTACAGTCTGTTTTCTTTTTGCTGTTCAGGTGGGTTTTTTTTTTTTTCACTTGTTCTATTTTTTTAATTCAAAACTGCTTCTTTGGTCCCCTCCAGTGTACCGCTGAACCCATCCACTGAACTTTTAATTTTGGTCATTGTGAGCTTCTATGTATTTCTATATACCTATATATTTTAAAAAATATTTTATTATTTTTATTTTAGGGGTAGGAGTGTATTGCCTACATGTAAGTGCACTCACGTCATGCAATGCCCTTGGAGGTCAGAAGAGGGCGAGGGCATTGGAGTTTCAGATGGTTGCTAGTTACCACATGGGTCCTCTGCAAGAGCAGCCAGTGCTCTTAATGGCAGGGCCATTTCTCCAGCCCCAATATTTTTTCATAATTCAAACACATTTGATTATTTATTGAAGCATCTTCATTATGGCTGTTAAAAATCCCACCACATGATTTACACGTCTCGTCATTTCAGTGTTAGCATCCTCTGCTTATCACTGTTCTGTCGTTCGCAGGTCTTCCTGTTTCATAGTATGAAGTGATGTTTTGTCTGATGTTCATGAGACTTTAACCCTCATGGTTCCAGTTGGTAGAGCCCTTTGGAGAGGTTATGGATTGTTTAGGACATGGAGCCCTGCTGGAGGATGTCAGGGGATGGGCTCCGAGAGTCTCCCCCTACCCTTTCCAGCCCGCTGTGTCTTCATGGTCTATGTCAGGGGATGGGCTCTGAGAGTCTCCCCCTCCCCCTTCCAGCCCTCTGTGTCTGCATGGTCGGTATCAAGGGATGGGCTCTGAGAGTCTCCCCGTCCCCCTTCCAACCTGCAGTGTCTGCATGGTCTATGTCAGGGGATGGGCTCTGAGAGTCTCCCCGTCCCCCTTCCAACCTGCAGTGTCTGCATGGTCTATGTCAGGGGATGGGCTCTGAGAGTCTCCCCTTCCCCCTTCCAACCTGCAGTGTCTGCATGGTCTATGTCAGGGGATGGGCTCTGAGAGTCTCCCCCTCCCCCTTCCAACCTGCAATGTCTGCATGGTCTATGTCAGGGGATGGGCTCTGAGAGTCTCCCCCTCCCCCTTCCAGCCTGCAATGTCTGCATGGTCTATGTCAGGGGATGGGCTCTGAGAGTCTCCCCCTCCCCCCTTCCACGCTGTGTCTGCATGGTCCATATCAGGGGATGGGCTCTGAGAGTCTCCCCCTCCCCCTTCCAGCCTGCTGTTTCTGCATGGTCCATATCAGGGGATGGGCTCTGAGAGTCTCCCTCTCCCCCACTTCCAGCCCGCTGTTTCTGCATGGTCGATGATGTGATTTCTTAGCTTCCTGCTCTAGTCCCATGCCCTGGTGGACTCTCCCTCTGGAACCACGAGCCAACATAAACTGTTCCCTGAGTTGCCTTTGGTCATGGTGTTTTTCCACAGCAGCAAAAGGCACCTGATGCATTGGTCTTGGGCATTAGCTGGCTTCCTACTCTGTTCTGCCCCGGGAAGGGGGTCGGCTGTTTCATCAGTGCCTGTGGAGGTTGACATCCAGCTTTCTACTCAGCCTTTGCTGATATGTGCAAGGTGGAGCAGTCTACTTGTTGCTGCTGGGTAGAGGTGAGAATTCTGTCTTTCTCCACATGGTCTTACAGGACACTGGGCAAGTGTGCAGGGGCCATGTTTCCTGTCAACAGGGCTGGAGACCCCACCTCCATCCTGCTAAATGAGGCCTAATTACAGCTCTGTAAGGCTGGCAAAGTGGGGGTTGGGCCACAGGGCCCTCCCCACCTGGAGGAGCAGAGCAGCTTTGTTTAAACTTCAGACTCTCAAGGGACAGCAGGCCTTTTGGGGGACTTTCGTATTCACCCATGGACATTTCAGGTTGTCGGCTTCTTCAGCTCCAATTCTGCACACATGAGATGGATAGAAACCCAGGGAAGTCACTGGGTGTCGCTCCTGGCCCTGAGGGTTTCTGGGTGGCCTGACTTTCTCTCTTCACTCTTCAGTCTTTTGTTTGGTTTGCAGCTAATGTCCGCGGTTCTTTTTTGGTCTTTTTGAGACAGGGTCTCCCTGTAACCCCAGCTGTCCTGGAACTCGCTATGTAGACCAGGCTGGCCTTGAACTCACAAAGATCCGCCTGCCTCTGCCTCCCAAGTGCTAGGATTAAAGGCGTGCACCACCACGCCCGGCTGTGTCCACAGTTCTTACTGAAGTCAGCCAAAGCCTGTATTTGAAGCAGAGTACAGCTGCGCGATGTGCACAGCACACTGTACTGGAATCAGCAGCATCTTTGGTGGTGGAGGAGAAAGACTTCAGATGGGGAGAGGGCTGCTCCTCCCCCTGTTCCATTCCTATGGATTTTTCCTGAAGCATCGAAATTATGTACCTGTTTGTGAAGGATTTTTTTAAGTTTTGCCAACCACTGAAGTAGAAAGCACAGCCCACATGATTTTATGGGCATGTTTGAGGAAGTAATTGAAAGATTATTTGGAGCTACAGTTAAACATAGATTAATAGAGTTAGGAGAACCAAAGAAATTATGAGATTTATTTTTACAGACAAAATAATAAAAATAGGTAGTGTATGCTCATGGGAGTTGTACATGAGTGGCATGTGTGTGTGTGTGTGCGTGTGTGTGTGCAGCGTGTGTGCCTTTATCTCCATGCACTAGTAATTATCTTCATTTATAAGACCTTCCCTTTGGCATATGTAGGTTCACCGTATACAGATCAATGAGAAATCAATCAGAGATAGTCAACACAGACCACAACCTGTCCCTGACAAAGAAAATAAGAAACTTCTGTGTGGAAAATGCAAGACCTTGGCATGTTACACAGCTGACATACGAGTGGTCGAGGTGAGCAGCCTGTTTTCTTTTTTTTTTTTTTTTTTTTTTTTTGTTCTTTTTTTGAGACAGGGTGCTCCCTTGAGACTTCCAGCTGTCCTGGAACTCACTCTGTAGACCAGGCTGGCCTTGAACTCACAAAGATCCGCCTGCCTCTGCCTCCCAAGTGCTAGGATTAAAGGCGTGTGCCACCATGCCCGGCTAGCAGCCTGTTTTCAAAGAGCCCTTGAGCAGGTTTTTAGTACTAGTTAAAGATTTGATCATTACCCATTGTACTCAAATTATAACTGCATCCCATAAATATGGACAACTGGGTGCCAGTGATTGAAATAAAAAGTTTTTTTTTTTTTAAAGACAGATTCTAGTTGCATAGAGCAGGCAGCATCAGACTGGTTACCCTCCTGCTTCACGTCCTGCCCAGCACTGGGACATCAGCAAGCACCGCCACTTGAACCTTATCATTGTGATATAAAGCTTTGAACTCATTGACTTCTTAAGATTTGTAATAAATTATAAACTATAAGCTAAAGTCACCCTGGTGTGGTATAGGACCCTAAACCTTACCCAGCCTGCCTGCCTGTTTCAGGCCGTTACTAGACCTTGCTCGCCCTGCCTCTGGCACCTCCACTTTGAACTTGTATAACATCAGCTTTTTCTAGCTTCCATATTTAGAAGTTTCTTTTTTATGCAGCTATCAAACATGATGGCCATGCTGGACACAATGTTGTCCTTGATTAGATCCTGGAACAGATAAAGGATTTAGTAAAAAGTCTGTAGTCAACAGAAATGTGTTAGTGTTTTCAGTCTGAACAAATGTACTACTGTGTATAAATATTAGTTTGTGGCACTGGGTTGAAGGTATCCAAGAATCTTCTGAGGCATCTTTGCATCTTCACCATTTGTCCAAAATTATTTCAAAGCAAAACTAAGGAATATAATTTTGAAATTTGTATAGTATGAAAATTTGCTTGCAGACTAACAGTCAAGTGGGGAAATAGTGTGGAGACGGAACTACAGCACTGCTATCCTTATAGCTGTGTGAAGTAATGGGACGTCGGAGTCCTGGCTGGAAATCACTGTGTAGGGCAGGCTGGCTTCGAATTCAGAGATCCACTTCTGTCTCTCCAGTGCTGGGATTAAAGGCCTGTGCCACAACCCTGGCTGCTGCCGAGCAGTGCTCAAGTCCTATTTATGGGCTCTTTTGAACATGTTCTCCTTGTGTTGTTCTGTTTATCTAGACATCCCACTATACCGTGCTTGGAAGTGCTTTCAAGGAGCATTTTGTGTGTAAACCGCACCCCAGACCAAAGATCTACGATGGTTTTGAGAAGAAAGCAAAAATATTCTGCGCCAGACAGAACTGTGGGCATGACTGGGGGATCCATGTGAGGTACAAGGCGTCTGAGATGCCAGTCATAAAAATCGAAAGTTTTGTGGTGGAAGATATTGCAACTGGAGCTCAGAACCGGTACTCGAAGTGGAAGGACTTTCATTTTGAGAGAAAACAGTTTGATCCCACAGATGTGTCCAAGTGACCCCAGGGCCTCCTAGGCCTGCACTACAGGGAATGGCAACTTCAGGTGAGGCGGCAATTAACCAAGTGGCTTCTCTCCAGGGCTGCTTGTATGTCTGTGATGATGTTTTGCACAGGCCTGTACCATACTGAATACCAGTTGACCTGACCAGTTTGTCTTCAGCACTTCTGTCATACATTAAGGCACACACACTGAATACTTTATTCATTTACAGGACGTTTGGGTATGGAGTGCCTGTCGGCTACTCAGCACACCGGGATGAGGGACGATCAGTTTTGAAGTCTTCCCTACTGCTCCCTGCGCTTAACCCTAGAAACTGGCTTTTGCCCATAATGATCTACTGCAAATGTTCAAGGCTGCCAGTGACCGACTGCCAAATCCAATGGACACTTCTTGGTCCTTGTATTTGACCCCTTTCTGGCTTTTGTCCCAGTCACACGCCCCTTCAGACTCCCCTGTGGCTTCTGTCCTTTTAGTTCTTTCAGGTCTTTTTTTCATTGGCTCCTCTTTGCTCTGGTTCCTCTCAGTGCAGGTGATTGCTAAGGCCAATAATATGTGTGTACGTATTAAAGTAAAATATGCTCGTGTTCTTTGTGGCCATGTCTGGCATGGACACTTTAAACACTGTGGAAGACAGTTTTTAGTAGTAACAGCACATCAGTGCTACCATGCTTCTGAGATGTTTCTACTGTTCATTTACTTTATATCTTAATTTATTCCTTTCCTCCCTTTCAAAAGTCATTTCAAGTTGCTTATCAATAATGTTAATTCTTTTTATTTATTTATATATATATTTTTTATCAAATCTAGAGCTGTGTCCCCCACCCTATTCCCCCACTCCACCAGAGCTCATGCATTCTGCCAAACATGCTTTTCATCTCTTTCTCAGTCTTTCTCAATATTCTCCATGTGGAAGTTGACTGTTTTGAGCAGAAGTTCCCTGTTTCAGTCAGTTCTTTGATGCAGTCCTTTCTGTTGTTGTTGTTTCCAATATGCATCACTCCCAACTGCTTGGACAAAAGCTCAAGGGGCCATGCACAAGAAATACTTACAATTAGGTAATTGGCACTAGCATCCACAAGGGATTTGTTTTTCTGGGACTGTGTTACTTCACTCAGCATGATGTCCTCTAGCTCCAGCCATTTTCCTGCAAAGCTCATGATGTCGTCTTCACTGCTGCATAGAACTCCATTGTGTAGATGTACCACATTTTCTCTATCCACTCATCGGTTGAGGGGCATTTGGGTTGGTTCCAGCTCCTTGCTATTGTGAAGAGAGCTGAAATAAACATGGCTGTGCATGTATCTCTGTGGTGGGGTGAGTCTTGAGGGTACATACCCAGGAGTGGTATGGCTGGGTCAGGGGGCAAGTTCATTCCAAGTCTTCCAAGGGTTCTCCACACTGCTTTCCATAGTGGCTGCACGAGTTTACATTCCCACCAGCAGTGGATGAGTGTTCCCCTTTCCCCACAACCTCTCCAGCATTTGGTATCATTTGTTTTCTTGATCCTAGCCAGTCTTATTGGAGTAAGATGATTTGCATTTCCTTAATGATTAGTGATGTTGAACACTTCTTAAGGTGTTTCTCAGCCATCTCTAATTCCTCACTTGTGAAGTCTCTGTTCAACTCTTTGCTCCATCTATTGAGTGGGTCATTTGTTTTCTTTATTTTTTAATAATGTTAATTCTTTTTTTATAAAAGACTTTTTAACGCTTTTTATTTTATATGTGTATGAATGTACTCTCTGCATGTAGGTTTGTGCACCTGTGTTGTGCAATGCCATGGAGATCAGAAGAGGGTGTCGGATTCCCCTGGAACTGGAGTTCTCCTGGAATTGAAGTTATAGACAGTTCTTAGCCGCCATGTGGGTGCTGGGGATTGAACCCGGGGCCTCTGAAAGAGCAGTCGGTGCTCTTAACTGCTAGGCTATCTCTCCAGCCCCCAATAATGTTAATTCTTATCAGACTGTTTTCCACTTAAGTTCCTAATAAGGCAGTTTAACTTGGCTGTTCTTTCTACTGAAAGATTAGAATATAAATTCAAATAGCATTCCTGCATCTATTGGCAAGGCTTACTGAGAGCTGAGTTTGGAGTTCTTCAAGTGCCCTAGTGGTGTCACTGTTGTTAGACTAAGACACTTTGTGTCCAGTTCAGGATAAGACATATACCGCTTTGTAGGCACCACAGTAAGTATGATCATCTTTTAATAAATGGGAGGGGGCGGGGGCTGGAGAGAAGGCTCAGGGCTTAAAAGAATGTACATCTCTTGCAGAGACCTTGAGGTCACTTCCCAGTCCTCTCCCATGTCAGGTAGCTCATTACTGCCTGTAACTTCAGCTCTAGGGGATCTGACAGCCTCTTCTGTGCTCAAGTGCACATGGCAGCACACACACACACACACACACACACACACTCACATTACTCTTTAACAATTCTAACAAACAGTGTAAGAGGGTCTAAATATGATTAAGATGTGTTATATGAAATGCATAAAAATTCAACTAAAATACACGCTGAAAATGTATTTTATACCCATTTCAAAAAGAATCTAACACCACCCCCACCCCAACAGATCTAAATTAGGTGTTATTTGTTTGGACCCCTAGTAGCCTAAAATAGAACCCCAGAGAACATATGACCACATAACCCTTTTTGAATGACATTTATGAGGCTGGAGAGATGGTCCAGCAGTTAGAGCACTTCCTGGTCTTCTAAAGGACCTGGGTCTGGTTCCCAGCACACACGATGCAGTTAACAACTACCTATAACTCTTGTTTCAGGGGGTCTGTCACCCTCTCTGGCCTCCACGGGCACTGAATGCATGAGCGCACTTACAATGCAGGCCAAACAGTCATCCATATAACTCAAATGGCATTTACTTATCTCTGAACACCATCAGGAGCCCATCCAGTGTACAGCAGGCCACTCTTGAGTGTCAGTTTTGTGACAGGGGACAGGCACCTCAGTTTACCTGTTCTCGTGACCAGTAGTGCTAGTGAGCAGCCAGAGAAACTTGCAAGTAGGTAACTTCTCTTTGGTTTTCTCCTTGTTTTACAGATGAAGCAAAACCACACTGTAAGGATTACTGCAAGGCTTTTAATTGACAGAACATAGGACGTACGCAGCCGCCCACTGGAATTCCAGAAAAGAAAAAAACTTTTTTTGTTGTTGTTTTTTGAGACTTGTCTCCCTGTAGCCTCAGCTGGCCTTGAACACACTAGGCTGGCCTAAATCTAACAGAGATCCCACCTGCCTCTGCCTCCTGAGTGCTGGGATTAAAGGTGTAGAACACCATGCTTGGCTAGAAAAGTTCTTTTAAACATTTAAATGATTTAATCTGGATGAGGAGGAATAGTCTTTTCTTTAGCCAATGGAGAAAAGGCAGTCTAAAGATGAAGGAGAACTGAGAATTTGCCTTCATATGGAGTTGAGCCATTGCTAAGTACACCCTGGACTGGAGAAAGCACTTGGTTAACATGGACTGAATGAACCAAACAGGCAGGTTTTCAAAGATGCCCACATGTTGGTTATCAGATTTCCTCATGGAAGGCTGCAACTGAGAAGCAGCTTACGAGTGACCTCTGTGGGCACAGCCCAGTCCCACTGTAGTGTCCTGGCAGGCTTCTTGACCTTCAGATGGTTCAAATGCAACCCGTTATAGAGCCCAGAGAGCTTGTTATCTCTAGGTCAGTACTGACGCTGTGATGTTTCATTTGAAACAGTCTTCAAAGGCCTGATTGTGCAACAAGGTTGCATAATCTAGAATTCTGTCTTTAAAACAGATTCAGTATTAACTGAATTGCAAACAATAAATCAACCAGAGGCCAGTGCTTCTTCAAGCCTGCCCTGTGAAACACAGTGCCGTGAGATCTTCTAAAGAAAGCCCTGCATGACCAGGTAGGGCCTGCCTCAGAGATTTACAGCACACCTGTGTCGCTTCTGTGATGTTAAGATACATTTAACCCAGTGTTTCATGAGCACACGGACCCTGACATACTAATTCCTGGACACTGTTGACTGGTGTTCTGTAGAAACTCAGTAGAGACGTCCAGCAGGGACACTAGCCAGACAACCAGAACCGAATTTACTGTCAGCTTCCGGACCATGCTGGTAACTTCTAATTCGCCATAAAATAAAACTACCAATTCACTCTAAAACTCTGTACTTAATAGGCAAGTCTATGTTTGTTGGATGCAAACTCTGAAAACAAATAAAAATAGCAGTTATAATGACCTTTGTTTATGGTAATTTGACTACATGCACAAAAATTAGTTGAGTGTTAAATTATGTTTTTGGTGGTGACATTTAATCATCTCCTCCTCCTCCTCCTCCTCCTCCTCCTCCTCCTCCTTCTCCTCCTCCTTCTTTTGTCTTGAGACAGGGTCTCTCTGTAGCCCCAGCTGGCCTAGAACTCACTCTGTAGACCAGGCTGGCCTTGAACTCACAGAGATCCACCTGCCTCTGCCTCTCAAGTGCTAGGATTAAAGGCATGCACCACCATGCCTGGCTTAAAGATGGTTCTTAGCTGTCATGTGGGTGCTGGGAATCGAACCCGAGTCCTCTGCACGAGCATTTGATGCTCTGCACTGCTGAGCCGTTGTCTTTCCAGCCCGACAGTTAATGATTTTCTAAAGCAGCCCATGGAGCCTGGGTCGCTGTTTCCACAGAGCCACATCACTGTTGTTTACCCTGAGCTGCTCCACGTTGTCCTAACTGCTGTGCTGTGAAGGCCTGGAATGTAGCAGAGTGGGGCATGAACACTTCATCTCCAGCAGGTGCCATCTGAGAAAATCATGGCTCCTTTAGGAGGCGGAGCCTCCCTGGAGAAAGGGTCCCTGGGGTGGGTTTAGAAACTTCACAGCCCCCCTCCCCTGCCTGCTTCCATGTTGGACCGTATCTCTGGAACTAAAGCAAAATAAACTCTTCTCCCTTAAATTGCTTTTGTCCATATTTTAGCACAACAGAAAAGTGACTAAGGCACTAAGGAAGTCCTGAAAGGAAAGTTATGCCAGAGTTAAGGTCTTCATTTAGGTAGCTAGGAAGCCATCTGCCTGCTTCTGAGAGAATACTGGTGACAAAGTTTTGAGATGACAAATGATTAACTCACCCAACAGCTGATGGGATGGCCCATGGAGGGACCCAGAAGAAAACCCGATAGATACTCTGTCTCAGAGGCCAGCAGACTGTGAGTGGACAGTGGAAACAATATGCCGAGGGCCTGAGCTGAGTAAACTCACCATTCTTTTAGTTACACACGGCATTTACTTTCCTTCTTGTTTAAGCCACTCTGAACTGTGCTCTGACATTCCAGGCTGGAGATGACTAATACAGCCTTCCTTTAGGTAGCATTCTTCACGTAATGCAAAAACACTGTACAGGTGTGTACACGCAGACCAGTCACCCCAACACCAAGGTCTAGACCCTCACTTGCTGCATTAAGCAAGCTTGCCAGGTAACTCACTCACTGTGGATGCTAAGGAATGCCTCTACTTTTCTAGCACGAACAGAGGAGATGGGCATCCCCTCTAAGAGAGGAAGGAGGGGCTCGAGCCAGCAACAGCAGGATACCAGCTTTCACCCAGCAGTAGGAGAGCCAGGAGAGAAACCAAGTAAAACTTGTTTGTTGAGTCTTATCTTGGGCCAGCATAGGACACTGGCCAGGAACACTGTAACCAGGTGAACAGAGGACACACGGAGATGGAAGAGTAAAGAAGGAAAAGGACCCCATTCTAGTCACCGCCACAAGAATCTCTTCCCACACAGCTAGTGTCTTAGTCTACCAGACTGCTACAACAAAATCCCATAAGCCTGGGGGGCAATTTTTGCCCACCACCAACTTGGCCTGTAAAGATCTCATCTCTTTTGCCTTGGATGCTAGGATTCCAAAATACGAAGTGTGGAGCAATCCACACATACAGACCACAGCAACCACTGAACGAAGGGAGATAGACAGCCAAGGCTCAATAATGCAGAGCTGGGGTAGTGGTCTGTGTGCTCACCCTTTCTTAGTGTTTTCATACTAGTACTGCTCCTAATTTGAGTTTCAGAACTTTATTTTGTAACCACAGGGCTGTTGTGAACTTTATTAATAAACAGAAGGTAAATTCCAAAGACCTCAGAGGCAGGATGCTAAATAAGCTGCCTTCTTCCCTCACCCGATGAGAGGCAGAGACTAGATTCCAGGGGCTCCGATGACCAGACTGTGTTCTGAGTGCTGAACCTGGGGATAACAATTCATCATAGGGTTATATTCTGTGCCTGGACACTGAACTCCTAGTGCTCAGGCCTTCAGACCCTGGGACTTACACTAGTGTTCCCTAACCCTTTCCAAAGTGCTCAGGCCTTCAGACCCTGGGACCTACACTAGTGTTCCCTAACCCTTTCCAAAGTGCTCAGGCTTTCAGACCCTGGGACCTACACTAGTGTTCCCTAACCCTTTCCATAGTGCTCAGGCTTTCAGACCTTGGGACCTACACTAGTGTTCCCTAACCCTTTCCAAAGTGCTCAGGCTTTCAGACTCTGGGACCTACACTAGTGTTCCCTAACCCTTTCCAAAGTGCTCAGGCTTTCAGACCCTGGGACCTACACTAGTGTTCCCTAACCCTTTCCAAAGTGCTCAGGCTTTCAGACTTGGACTGAAGCACACTACCAGCCAGTTTTCTGGGGTTCCAGCTCTCAAGTGGCATTTTATGGGACACCTTGGTTTCCCATAATCACACATTATCAAGAAACAATGAAACCTGAGCAAGCAAGTGGAATATGACCTTATAGCACAAATCCTCCCCATCTGAGGATTAATCTGACCAACTATTCAAAAGAAATAGTATCAGGAGAGCTAAGGATAATGGGTAATGATATCAGTACCTACTTAAAAATAAGTATTTTTAGAAGGGCAGGAAGAACTGTTTTTTTTTTTTTTTTTTTTTTTTTTTTTTTTTTTTTACTTTTTTTGAGCTAGGGTCTTGCTCTAGCCCCAGCTGGCTGAACCCTCTATAGACCAAGGTCCAGCCTGACTCATCAGAGATCTAAACCTGCCTCTTTGTCTTCCTCTGCCTCCCATGTTCTATGATTAAAGGCGTGCACCACCATGCTCAGCTTAAAAGGCAGTTCTTACCTGCCATGGGGTGCTGGGAACGGAACCACCCCAGTCCTCTGGAAGAGGCAGTCGGTGGCTCTGGGTTAATTTAAAATTTTTTTAGATTATATTTTAATTTCTGGTATGTGTATGAATGTACTGTCAAGCATGTCGGTTTGTGCAAACGACCGTGTTCGTGCAATGCCCAGGCGAAAGTCAGGAGAAGGTGTCGGTATTCCCTGGAACTGGAGTTCTCCTGAATTGGGTTTCAGACGGTTTTTC
Source organism: Rhizomys pruinosus (assembly GCA_009823505.1). NCBI lineage: Eukaryota > Metazoa > Chordata > Mammalia > Rodentia > Spalacidae > Rhizomys > Rhizomys pruinosus. The sequence goes on from VZQC01011538.1 coordinate 754,282, forward strand.
GGCCGCCATAGTGGGTGCTGGGGACGAACCCAGGGTCCTCTGTAAAAATAGCCATCGGCCGCTATTAAACCGTAGGCCACCTCTCCATCCACAGTTGGTGCTCTTAACTTGGCGGAGCATCTCTCCAGCCCCAGAAGAACTGTTTTAACATATCTCAAGCTGGCTTTCTGTAGGTGGTAATGGAAACGGCCCATGGTTAAAGCTACATGTTACTCACACATGCTACAGCAGGAAGAAAAGACGTTAGGGATAAAAGGAATGTCAGTGTTAAAACAGTGAGGCCGGGAAGGCCAGGCCTGGGAAGAGGTTTGCAGCTGAGTATGGGATAACCAAGCCAAACAGGTAAGGAGGAAGGGACAGGGCTGTGGTCAGTGACAGCAGGCTGGGGGGCTCCCCAGAGCCCTTGAAGATATGTAAGGCGCTGTCCTTTCACATATCTTTGCTTCTAAGGCAGCTAAATTAATAGACTACAACAGATTCTAAGACACCTTCCGCCTTTCATTTTTTTTTTTATTTTTTATTATTATTTATTTATTTTTGTATGTGTATGAATGTACTGTCTGCATGCAGGTCTGTGCACCCGTGTCGTGCAATGCCGCGGAGGTCAGAAGAGGGTCTCGGATTCCCCTGGAACTGGAGTTCTCCTGGAATTGGAGTTTCAGACGGTTCTTAGCCGCCATGTGGGTGCTGGGGATCGAACCCGGGTCCTCTGCAAGAGCGTCGGTGCTCTTAACCGCTAGGCTATCTCTCCAGCCCCACCTTCCGCCTTTCATAAGAGAGACCCAGACCACCCTATGGACAAGTTAACTAAGAACAACCACAGCCACTTCTTGGTACGTATGGGAATGAGGAGGGCTTAGGATAATTAACAGCTTGCAGTACTGGAGGTAGCACCACCACCAGTGACGAGCAGCCAGCAGTTAACAAGACAACGAGCAGAGCTGGCATCAAAGACAGGCAGAGGGGAGCGTCGACCATCCTGAATTAGGTGGGCAGGGTACAACAACGCAACGATCATCTCTGGCTGGGTCGGAGAAGCATGCTGAAAGCACGCCGGCCCCCATGGGCTCAGCCACCACTGTGCATCCTGGGAATTAACCCATCTCACAGGATCGTGCTACCCAGTCTCTGTCCACTCTCTGCCATATTCTTACTGGAGCCCCAGACAAGGAGGTTCAACAGTTTTTCCCCTTCTTGGAAACCCCTCCCACTCCTGGGGGTTTCTCAAGATTTTCCTCAACTTCTCATTTGTTCTGTCTCTTAGTAAAGCTTGCGTCCGCTTAGCTTAGTTCATGAGTATCTGTATCTTTAATCTTCACTGCCTTGAGACAATCAACTCCAAGCAGGGCTACTGTCTCAGGCTGATTTTTGGTGTCTGTTGCATTTCCGGCATTTTAGATTCCTGAGTCAAATACAACTGGTCTGGGAAAGGTGTCATCAACTCAAAAAACCTGTATCACCAAGGCAGCAGACCAGGGTAAGCTCTCCCAAACGTGGAAGGAGAGGAAAAGCAGGCACTGAGCTTTGTCCTGGGTTCTAATATCAGGCTTCAACTAGCAAAACCCAGTGCTTTTTAGGCCCCTGTGGTATCAGAGACTCAAGGGGACCAGGCTAGGCCTGGCACAGACTATCAGCCACGGCTTTCAGCTTCACGCCTGTCCTAGCACTAGGCCAGCCTACGAAGTGCTACTCATGAGGCTGGCCCCTGTGGAAACAGCTCCAGGCCCAGAGTGGCTGTCACCTCACTGCTTCAGCGGACCCAGGATAGACACCAGAGGTGGGGAGTTTCCACGGAACAATTCTCTAGGACTGCCCTGTGGAACTCAGGTCAGGACAGTATTCATAAATCTCCCAGCATGTATTAGGTCAGTGCCCCTCATCTCACACACTACAGAGTCCTAAGGACTCAGGCTCCATGCCTTTCTAGCACCAGGACAGTCCTTGTGGCTCAAGGTTGCAGTGGACCTGAGGCCCACTTTATTGCTGAACCAGTTCATGCAGGTTTCAGCACAAGGTTCACCCTAGCACCTTCAGGCCCTGTAGACACAGGATCCAGACAGATCCCTATTCAACCACTCATCAGAGCTGCTAACCCAGGTACCAGTCAGCCCACCCTCCCTAGACAGCTTACTCCTAATCTTTAGGTGGCCTGAGAAGGGCTTTGCTGTCAAAGCTGCCTGCAGACAGCAGTAAATAGCTGATTTGCCAAATGAGCACACACCATTGAGTGACTTCCAGAATCAAGAACAAGTCAAGGAGCTGTCAATAAAGGAACAAAGTGAAGCACCAACATCGACATCAGAGAAATGGAGTTATGATCTCATAACGAATAATTAAAACAACTGTTTTAAGGAAAGTCAGCAGACTTCAAGAAGACAGGATCAATTCGAGGAGACCAGGAAGACAAACGAGAACTTTACAGAAGTTCTATTTAAACAAAACAAACAGGTCAAATTCTAGATAGGAAAACACAAATCATTGAAAGAAAGGAAATACAGTGAAGTGTTGAGAGCAAGACAAACCAGGAAAAAGAAAGATGGGTGAGGCAGCGCACCCAGGACCTAGGGAAGAACAAAGCTATGGCGTCTGTGGACAGCGCCACGGAGTCAAGCTACAGGCAATTCTAAAAGAGGGTAGAAAAAGAAGGCAGATAAGGGCAGAAAGCTTATTTGGAGAAATAACAGCAAAGAACTTCACAAATTTAGAGAAAGGCACAAGAAGGCTAAAAGTACCATTGAGATCCAAGGTAAGTGAGAAAACACCAAGACATTTAATTAAAAAAAGAAGATCCTAAAAGCAGGAAAAGAAGCAAATAAATAGAGTTTCGGAAAGGCTAGAAATGACTTCTCAACAAACACCATGGAGTCCAGAAGAGACACATTCCAAATGCTTGGGGGAGACAGACCAAAACCACCCCCACTCTCAAACTCCACCAGAGAGAACGCTTCCTGCCCTTCAAAATGGAAGAAAGGACAAAGTCTGTCCCAAACATAAACTGAGAGAGTTCATTTCCAGCACAGTTGTCTTACAAGAAATGGTACATTGGCATTCTCCAAGCTGAAAGAAATTAGTAACAAGGTAAGATATAAAAGTGTGGCTGGGCGTGGTGGTCCACGCCTTTAATCCCAGCACTTGGGAGGCAGAGGCAGAGGCAGGTGGATCTTTGTGAGTTCAAGGCCAGCCTGGTCTACAGAGCAAGTTCCAGGACAGATGGGGTTACAGGGAGACCCTACCCAAAAAGACATTTTGATGCCACTCTCTCTATATACAGTGCCATCAAAATATAAATTGTGGAAGGGTTATAAAGTGTTTATATATAATCCAAGTTGTTACCAGCTTAAAAGCACTTGTTATTAGATGTCTTAGGTAAGACTCACAGAAACCACAAATCAAAACCTTTGGTAGATACACAAAAGATACCACTAGAGAACATCGAATACTCATAAAGGCAAGCAGGGAGGGAGGGTCAGTGGAACTGTAGAACAGAACACCCTGCGTATCAACAACTGCCTAGAACGTTAATGGATTAAAACTTTAACTCCAAAGCAAGAGATCAAAATGAATGAAAAACAAGAAAAAAAAAGACCCTCTCTCTGTATTTGAAAACCTTAACATGTGTTCCTGTGTTTTGCTTTCCTGTATTTTCCAGACAGCTCACCTTGGGAATAAATAGGACACCCCACAAATGGTGCCCCAATGTGGGGCTGGAGGAAACCCTGACAAATTCGGCTGAAAGATGTCATGCTTGACGTCTCCTTGGCAAGGCCAAACCACCATCACTTCTGCCCTTGTGCTCCACACTGGGGTTTTCCCTTCCCATGGTCACCAAATGAGGTCCAGTAAGCACTGTCTTGTCTTGATCTTCCTGTACTGGACTCCAATGGCAGTCTATACTCTGAAGAGGTTGAAACCCCAGTAGTAGCTCAGTCCACAAGTTTGATGTCTCAGCAGTCCCCATCTGGCACTGAAGGTTTGGAGGATTCTTGGAGAGACATGAGTCCTCAGTCCATATTGGAAGGTTGAAAAGCTGTGTCTCATGTCTTTGAAGGATGGTAAAAGCAGTGGCAGCCACAGGGTAGCTGAACTTGCCAGTAAGACAAGCAAAATAACTGTGGGTTTTTTTTTTTTTAAACTTTTCATCTTTTTACTAAGATCTCAAGTTTTATACCTGAAGTACAATTCATCCCAGACAGGGAACAGGAGACACAACAAATTAAGGAAATCACAATAGTCCCATTTGGTGAACCAATGAGTTTCAACTGGGGTTACTTACAGGACCAAAAATGAATGAAAGACAGCTGTATCTCGAAAAGCCCACCCAAGTGTAGGTGACAATGAAAGCAGGAACCCTGGAGCCCACCAAACAACCTGAAGATAGCTCAGCCATTGGAGAGTCCTTCCAAGTGGCTCAGCTGGTCCCAGCCTCTTCCAGGCAGCTTGGTTGGTATAGCAGAGTCCTTACAGCTTATGGATACTTGGGAGAGCAGAGACCTAGAGACTTTCATCCATTTGTATACCTCCTGAAGCTACTGAATTGTTTACTTCCTGACTTTGAGGAGCTTCTCTGCTGGACAGAATAGATGAATTTCTATGGGAGCTTACAGGCCCTTGAGTTCTAACAAAAGACACTTGGTCCTATAGTTTTTTTTTTTTTTTAAGAACTATTAGTAAAAGCCTCTTTAACAGCATGGATTAATATTTTGGTTCAATTTAAATGAAAAAATTTTGAAAAAAACTGTTTTATGTTTCTTTAAGCCCATCTTCAAACTGTGTGTATATGTGAGTGAATGCAAGTTCACACTTTTTTTTTTTTTTTTGTCTTTTCGAGACAGGGTCTCCTTGTAGCCCCAGCTGTCCTGGAACTCACTCTGTAGACCAGGCTGGCCTTGAACTCACAAAGATCCGCCTGCCTCTGCCTCCCAAGTGCTAGGATTAAAGGCGTGCGCCACCACGCCCGGCAAGTTCACACTTTTAATTCATTATAATCCTACAGGTTTAAATCTAATTGGGAGCCAACTGTAAACAAAGATAGTTTTAACTCATGAAGACTGTTTGTTCTATACCTCTTAGTGTTAATAATTTTTAATTGGGTTTATATAAATTTTAGTATGTATTAAATTCGGTTTAATGATAAATTATCGATTATTATTGGTAATTGTTATTAATAGTTATTATTATTCTTGATTATGGTTGCTAATAATGATTAATAATAATTCAGTTTAATAATAAAGAGTTGTTAAATGTTAAAAAAAAGAGCCAACTACATGCTGCTTATAAGAAACTCACTGTATGTGGTGGTTTGGATGAGTGTCCCCCATAGGCTCTAGGTATTCAGACATTTGTCTCCAGTTGGTGGCGCTGTTTTTGGAGGTCTTGGAGGGTGTGGCCATGCTAGAGGAAGTGCGTTGCTAGGGGCAGGCTTAGTGAGCTTAACAAGCCTCGTGCTCTACAGTTGCTTCTCTCTGCTTCCTGTGCTCTTTGCGATATGTGACCCTCTGTTTGCTGCTCTGGATCCGGCCGCGACGCCTCCCGCCACAATGGACTAATTCCCTGGAACCGCCAATTGTAAGCTCAAATAAACTCTTCCTTTTATAAGTTCCTTGGTCTGGTGTTTTATCACAGCAACAGAAAACTGACTAATACACTGTATCACACATACAGACTGAAGAGAGGATGGAAAAAAAGACTATGTAAATGGAAACGGAAAAAGGTAGGGGCAGCTTATAGTTATATTAGACAAGATACATTTGTTGAATATTCTGGCCAGCACTAGAAGAAACATTGTCCAGAACAGAAAATATCAAACTATGAAAGCAGTCTCAACAAATTTAAGGAAACTAAAATTCTATCAAGTGTATTTTTCCAACCACAGTAATATGAAACTAGGAGTCAATAACAGGAGGCATTTAGAAAATGTACAAATACATATAAATTACATGCTTCTGAACAACTAATGAATCAAAGAAGAACTTATGAAGGAAATTAAAATACACCTTGACAAAAGTGAAAATGGACAGCCCACCCTGCCTCCCCCAGGCAAGGAACTAGAAAAACAAGCACACTAGGCCCCGAATGGTAGAAGATCATTTCAAAATAGGCCAGATGTGTGACAAGCTGAATTATTCCACGATGAGATCTCTAATGAAGCTAGGAATACAAGGACTGCATCTAATATAACATAGGGCATCTGTGACAAGGCCATTGCTGACATGACACTCACTGGTGAGAAGTTGATAGCTTTTTTTCTAGTAACTGGTAAGACAAGGATATGAACTCTTATCACTGGAAATCCTAGCTAGAGGAATTGGGCAAGAAAAATGAAAGTCATCTAAAGAAGAAAGGAGAAGTCAAATTATTCCTACATGATTTTATATATGGAAAACCCTAAAGAACTCTACCCAGTAAGTGTTTTAACCAATGAGTGGATTCAGTAAAATTGCAGGAAGCAGCCTATAAAATTCAGTAGCATTCTGTATACTAAAAATGCACTACCTGAAAAAGAAACCAAGAAAACAATCCTATTTTTAACAGGTACAAAATAATGCTTAGGATTAAGTTTAACCAAAGAAGTAAAAGACCTTTGTATGTGAAACTACAGAAGCGTGAGAGAAGTTGAAAAGTATACAAGGAAATGAGAGGGGCAGTGCAAGGGTTAGGGTTATTAGTATCTCCAGGCCAAGGCAAGCGAATGATGGATTTGATGCAATCCTGCCACATTTCCAATGGCATTTTTCCCGACCATAGTTTTCACAGAAATAAATGCAATCTTACTATGTATGAAGAACCACAAGACTTCAAATAGCCAAAGACATCCTGAGCAAAAGAACAAAGCTGGGGTTATTACTGACAATGCTCTAGGAATCAAAATAGCTTGGTGCTAACATAAACACAGACATGTAACCCAATAGAAAAAAACAGAGCTCCCTGAACCCACTCTCCAGAAATGGACCTACACATATATAGTCAACTGATGTTTTACAAGAAAGTCAGGAACATATGGAGAAAGGGCTATCTCACTGATAAACATATGGAGAAAGGGCTATCTCATGGATAAACGTATGGAGAAAGGGCTATCTTACGGATAAACATATGGAGAAAGGGCTATCTCACGGATAAACATATGGAGAAAGGGCTATCTCACGGATAAACATATGGAGAAAGGGCTATCTCATCGATAAACATATGGAGAAAGGGCTATCTCACTGAAAAACATATGGAGAAAGGGCTATCTCACGGATAAACATATGGAGAAAGGGCTATCTCACAGATAAACATATGGAGAAAGGGCTATCTCATGGATAAACATATGGAGAAAGGGCTATCTCACCGATAAACATATGGAGAAAGGGCTATCTCACTGATAAACATATGGAGAAAGGGCTATCTCACCGATAAACATATGGAAAAAGGGCTATCTCACTGATAAACATATGGAGAAAGGGCTATCTCACCCATAAACATATGGAGAAAGGGCTATCTCACCAATAAACTAGACAGCAACATGCAAGAGAGTGAATTAGACCCTTAGCTCATGCTACATACAAAAATTAACTCAAAATTTATGGACAATCTTAAACATAAGATCTTACCCACTAAATGTACTAAACAAAAATACAGGGGAAATTACATGACAATTGGTCTAGGTAATGCTTTTTCTGGATATGTCCTCAAAATAACAAGCAACGAAAATGAAAACTGGCCTATTAGATTACACAAATTAAAAAAATAGTTTTGTATCCAAGTAAATAGCAAAGAATCAACCAACAGGAGATTTTTTTTTTATTTGTATTGTTTTCCACGTTTCTTTTTTTTTCCTCTTTTGTTTATTTTATTTATTTTTTTTAAATAAACTTTTATTTATTATTTTTTATGTGTATGAGTGTACTGTCTGCATGTAGGTTGGTGCACCCGTGTCCTGCAATGCCGAGGAGGTCAGAAGAGGGCTGTGCCCAAACCCACACAGCCCAAGGGTCCCACCATCCAGATGGGGGGGGGGCTTGTATGTTCAATCAAGTTGATCAAAAGAGTGTCCAGACTATATTGCTGTGTGTTTCACACTTCACCCCAATCGCAGCCCTTACATTCTACCACGCCCCGCTCTTCTGCAGATTGTTCCCTAGGCTTAGAAAGGGGCCAGGTGGACAAGAAGCAAAACAGTCTACTCTCTCTGGAGTGTCGTTTTGGTCTCTGGTGGTCAATTCTGGCTGTTTTCCTTTATGGGCTGACAGTTTGTCCAGGAATAACTTTTCAATCCTACAAATGAAGCCAACAATTAGATATATAGGTATTTAAACAGTACTAATTGTTATGGTAGGGTTACTTTGGTATAGCACATATGTTTGGATGGTTGTTAGGTCCAATGAATTACTTTTTTCTGTAAATATGACAAGGTCTTACACTGTGCGTTATATCATCTCCTAACCATTAACGAGATGTAAGCTTGTGGCAATCAGCCATGGGTTATTCCTCCAAGGAGGAAGAGCTAATAGCCAATTAGATTTTGGGTATAAGGCATATGGATGCCACTGCTGCACAGTATTTCCAGGCAGTGAGGTGAGCTATGATTTGCTGGGAGGAGGAGTCTTGCTTGATCAAGGAGACTCAATTTTTGCTTTATGGTTTAGTGGCTTTTGGTAACACTCTCTGGTATTCCAGAGACCAACTGTTCACTTGCAAGTGCGGTTCTCAATACACTTTTCCCATGCTTACATCAGGTCTTGACAGCAGGGCCTTATCGCGCTCTTCTCTGCAGGTATCCAGCTTACAGGCAAAAGGCTTTACCTTTTGGGGGGGGCTTGGATCCCCCTGGCCAACATCTCCTTGGTAGAATAATCCATTGCTGAATCAGAGCTCTCCTGTTATTAATATATTTTGCTTAAGTGCCACAGCTTAAGAGACTTTTATATTATTATATTGGTCTGAATAGAGAATAATCCTTTTCACAGTTCCTATGTCTATTAGTCATATAAAGAAAGCAGTTTTACAGTTTTATAAGAGATTAACCTCTATAACAGTTGGCTCCAATTTACAGTTAGAGAACGACCTCCATCACCTCATATTTCTCCTTGTTCTATGGAGGGAGGGTAAGAAGAGTCTCTCTTATTAAAACTTTGTGGCTACCTAGAAGGTAGTTTTCATTAGGACTCATTATAAATAGTTGTTACAAGTAGGATTTCCACAGAGGGGTTTATGCCTTAGCAGTCTGAGGCTTTTCTTTCCTTTTCTAATGTTCAGACGTGGCCAACCTTTCTTTGCTGGCACTTCCTGGTACATCCTACAAATGGAAAGCTGTATCTTTTTTTTTCTAAGCCATTAATTGGTGACATGTTGACCTGTTTGAACATACAAATTTTCCGCCATAGTTAAGATTTGAATTGAAAGTTTTTGACAAAAGGTTTCATATATGTATTAGTTAGTTTTCTGTTGCTGTGATAAAACACCAACCAAGGAACTTATAAAAGGAAGAGTTTATTTGAGCTTACAATTGGCGGTTCCCGGGAATTAGTCCATTGTGGCGGGAGGCGTGGTGACCGGATCCAGAGCAGCAAACAGAAGGGTCACATATCGCAAGAGCACAGGAAGCGAGAGGAGCAACTGTAGAGCACGAGGCTTGTTAAGCCCACTAAGCTGCCCCCAGTGACACACTTCCCCAGCATGGCCACACCCTTCAAGACTCCAGAAAACAGCACCACCAACTGGAGACAAATGTCTGAATACCTAGAGCCTATGGGGACACTCATTCAAACCACCACATTCCACTCCCTGGCCCCATAGGCTCCTGACCAATATAAAATGCAAAACGCATTTAGTCCAACCTTAAAAGTCCCATAGTCTTTACCAGTTTCAATGTCCATTCAAAAGTCCACAGTCCAAAGTCTCTCTCTGAGACTCAGGCCAATCTCTTAACTGAAGCTCCTGTAAAATAAAAGGCAAATTACATACTCCCAATTACAGTGGAACCGAATACACATTCCATTCCAAAAGGGAGGAATAGAGAGGCATAGTGAGGAAATACTGGACCAAAACAAGACGAAAACCAGCAGGGCAAACGCCAAGTCCTGTAGTCCACATGTGACTTCTGGATTTGACTTCCAAAGGGCTTAAGGCTCAGCTCTTCCAGCTTTGCTTGCAACATACATCTCTTTCTTAGGCGGTACCACTCCCTATGCAGCTCTCCTTGGCATATCTCACAGTCTGGATCTCGAAGTCTTCTTGGGGTTCCGCTTGCCAACCAGGCTTCATACTCACAGCTTCACGAGTGGCCTATCACGGCCTTCTTTATTCAGGGACAACCCTGCTGACTCTCCTGGCCTCTTTGGCTCTCTGAAACCGTGGAGGAAGAGCTGATGACCCTTCACTCTTGCAAACTTCATGCTCTAAAGCCAGCACCACGTGAATGAAATTGCCGAATCTGGCTGCAGTTCGGGCCAGACCCTGGCCCATTTCAACACATTTGGCTACTTTTCTCTGCCCTGGGCTTGCTGGAGGATTAGCTGGGTGTGGTCTTGCCCTGAAAGGNATCCAAACCTCCGTCATCAATAGGGAACATAAAATGGAGAAGAATCTCAAGAGAATGTTTGATCCAGATCCATCAACAGCAATAATTAGATTGAAAACTTCCCAAACTAAAAATAGGCAAACCCATTCATAATATCAAGAAGCACATAGCTGACTCCAAATAAGACAAGATCAGAAAAAAACTCCAACACCATATCATAGTTAAAATTCTAGATGCCCAAAACAAAAGATAAAATCTGAATAGGGCCACAAAAGAAAACCACAGTCACATACAAAGTGAAACCAATAGACAAAGAATTACAACTAACTTCTACGCTCAAACCATGAAAGCAAGAGAACATGGAGCAAAGCATTCCCAGTGTTAAAGGACCTTATGATGCCAACCCAGAATATCTTTACCCAGCAAAAATTCGATCTAATAAGAAAGAAAAAAAAAAAAAAATCTTCCATGACATAACAACAAGATGAAGCAATACCATGTCCGGAAAACCTATCTCTCCAGAAAATACTTGAAAGTAATTCAAAGGGCTGATAAGGGAGCAACTATCCTCAAGCACCAGGAAAAGAAACTTAATAAAAAACAACCCCTGTAGGAGTTTAAATCAGAGATAAAAGTCCAATGTTATTAATAAGATGAAAGGAAGAGGCAACAGTCCATCTTCTTAATTATAACCTTAAATCATTTAATGGGCTGAAACTCCCCCAATCAAAAAGCATTAGACTGGCAGGAATGGATTAGGAAAACAAAATCCATCTGATATATGTCTACAGAGAGAAACCCATTCAATTCAAATGACAGGCACCAACTTAAGATGAAGGGATGAAAAAATATTCCAAAGCCAATTCGGCTACCGAATAAAGTTAAAGCTAGTTGTTATTTCTATATCAGACAAATAGAACTTCAAAGCAAAAGAAATTCAAAAGAGACAATTACATCTTTATTAATAGGAACAATGACCATGAAGTCTCCACAATCATGAATATTTACACACCCAAAGGCTGGTGCCACCCCAACCTTTGTAAAGACCAATTTTCTTCAGGATCTCAAGGCCCAAATTAACCCCAGCCACACACTAATAGTAGGGGACTTCATTCTACCCCACAAAGCCCTTTAGAAAGATCAAACAGACAAGGATAAACAGAGAGACATCTGAGCTGAAAGATACAATACACCAAATGGACTCACAAGACACCTATCGAATATTTCACCCAAACACCAGAGAATAACTTTCTACTCAGCAGCACCCCATGAACATTCTCCAAAATAGACCATATACTGGGGACACAGGGAAAAACTCAACAAATACAAAAAGATTGAAATAATCTTCATGCATCTTTCAGACCACGGTGAAGAAAAAACGTGATATCAACACCAGGATAAACCCTACACCTACAAGAACACATGGAGATAACAACACCATTCCTGAATAAATGAATGGGTCAAGGAGAAATGAAAGAAATAAAAACATTTCCTGGAACTGAATGACAATGATAATACAACACACAAAAACCTATGGGACACCTTTATAAAAACAGTCCTAAGAGGAAAGTTTATAGCTCTAAGTGCCTACATTAAAAAACAGAAGAGGCACAAGTGAATGTATCTAACACTGCAGCTAAAAGTACTTGAGAGACAACAAAAATACCCTAAACGCAGACAGACAAGAAGAAATAACAAAAATCAGAGGCAGAGATCAATGAAATAGAAACAAAGAAAACCATACAAAAAAAAATCAATGAATCCAAAAGTTGGTCTTTTGAAAATAAAACAAGATAGACAGCCTCTAGCCCAGTTAACCAAAAGAAAGAAGGAACAACTCCAATCAATAAATCTGTGATGAAAGAGGAACTATCACAACAGACAATGAAAAGATCCAGACAAAAAATAGAATACTTCAAAAACCTATACTCTACTAAGTTTGAAAACCTAGAAGAGAATGGATGAATATCTGAAATCCTGGGAATCACCAAAGCTCAACAAGAAGAAAAAACAGCTTAAATTAGACCATATAATATGAAGAAATTGAAGATGTAATAAGAAGCCTCCCAACACAAAAAATGCCCAGGTCCAGATGGTTCACAGCAGAATTCTATTAAAATATTTCAAAAAGACTACAACCATTACTACTTCAAGTTGTTTAGAAGGATACAAACAAGGGAGTTCTCCTAGATTCCTTCTATGAAAGCCAGACATCACCTATTACCAAAACCAGGCAAAGATACAACCAAAAAGGAGAACTATAGACAACTTCCCTAATGAACACAGATGCCAAAAATTCTAACAGGATACTGGCAAATCCATACAGAACCCACATCAAGAAGATCATCCATTCATGACCAAGTTGGATTCTACCAGATATGCAGGGATGGTTCAACATAAGAAAATCAATAATTCATCAAGCATATAAATGGACTGAAAGACAAAACCACACCATCATCTCAATTGTGCTTGAAAAAGCCTTTGACAAAATCCAGCATCCCTTTCATGTTTAAATCTAGAGGGAATTGATTGGAGGGATCATTCCTCAATGTAATCAAAGCCAATACAGGAACCACAGCCAATATCATCCTAAATGGGGAAACCACAGAAGCATTCCCTTAAGGTAGAACTGCAAGGCTGCCCCCTGTTCACCACTCCTTCAATAATAGTGCTTTGAAACCCTTGCTAAGGCAATAAGGCAAGAAAAGGAAATTAAAGGAGTTCTAATGGAAAAGAGGGAAGTCAAGCTTCCCTTTTTGCTGATATGATTGTCTACCTAAGGGATGCTAAGAACACCACCAGGAAACTCCTAGAAACGATTAATAACTTCAGTAAAGTGGCAGGATACAAAAATAAATCTAGAAAAAATCAGTAGCCTTTCTTTACACAACACAAGCAACGAAGAAGGATACAAGGAGGACCTTCCCACTCTAATAGCCCAAAAACAAACAATAAAATACTAGGAACAAACCTAACCAAAGACACCAAGGATCTCTACAACAAAAAAATTTTTTAAACCTCTGTAGAAGGAAATTGAAGAAGTACATCAGAAGATGGACAAATCCTTCCCAGCTCATGGGTTGGAAGAATACTAATATTAGTAAAAAATGTCCATTCTTACCAAAAACTCTATTACAGATTTAATACAACCAATCAGAAATCCCCAAGAGCTCTTCACAGGATTTTGGAAAAATCTCAATTTCATTTGGAAAAACAAAACCCCGAATAGCCAAAGCAAACCTGAGCGAAAAGAGCAATACAGGGGGATCTGATTATACCAGACTTAAACTATACTACAGGGCTATAGTCAAAAAAACCAGCTGGTACTGTGCAACAAAAACAAGACCAGTTGACCAATGGAAAAAAACTGAAGATTCCAAAGGCCTACATGTACAATTTCTAGCCACCTCATATTTGTAAGGGGCCAAGAAAGACACAATGGAGGAAAACAGCATCGTTCAGCAAGTGGTGTGGCAAAACTTGATCACCACTGTGAAGAGATGAAATTAAACCCCTACCTCTCACCCTGTACAAAGATCAATTCCAGATGGATTAAAGACCTTAATGTGAAACCCCAAACTCTGGTAGGTGAATAGAAGAAAACTTGGCAGCAGACTACAAGACATAGGCATAGGAAAAGACTTCCTAAATCAAACAGAGCTGCCACAAGAAATAGATCACAATTGACAATTGGAACCTCATTAAAACTCAAAAGCTTCTATAGTAAACAAAAAAAAAAAAAAAAAACAGATGAAGTGAAGAGAAAACCCACTGAGTGGAGGAAACCTTTACTCAGTACATCTGACAAGCATTGAATTTCCAGAGTAACAAACTACTTCAAAAAACAAAGAAGAAAGAAAACAAATGAATCACTCACAAAGATGGAGCAAAGAACTGGATAGAGACTTCCCAGAGGGGACATTAGAGATGGGCATGAAACATCTTAAAAACTGCTCAATGTCACTAATAATATTAGGGAAATGCAAATTAAAGCCCTCTAAGATATCATCTCACTCTGGTAAAGACTGGCAGGATCAAGAAAACAAATGATGCCAACCTGGGTAGAGAGTTGGTGGGAAGTGTAAGGCAAGTCTCATCCTATGCATGCGAGGAATGTAAACCCTCTCCGTACACGCCACATATGGAAAAGCATGTGGAGAACCCTGGAATGACTCAAAATGAGCTCTTGCCCATTTTGACCCAGATATACCACTCCTGGGTTATACCACAAGACCTCATCTTACCTGTCAGAAATTACATCATGCATAGCTATTATTTTTATTGCTATGCTGTCTCCACAATACACAAAAATGTGGAACCAACCAAATGCTCCCTTAACTACGAGGGATGAATAAATCCAAATGTGGTACATGTACACAATGTAGTTCTATGCACAAGTAAAGAAAGGACATCATGAAACTTGCTGGATAAATGGATTGGCGCTAGAAGATTATTATATTAAGTGAATAAAGTAACACAGTTCCCAGAAAAAACAAAGGATGAATGTGTAATCCCATCTGTGGATGCTAGTATCAATAACCCAGTTTGTAATATTTCTTGTGGGAGAGGGATGCATATTAAAAAGAACAACAAAACAGAAATTATGATTCAGAAAACTGACTGAAATTGGGAACCAGGAGGTGGAGGGGGTGAGAGGGACATAGTCTATATTTCTATTAGTGTATCATAATTAAAAATTACATGAGTGGATTTACTTAGAAAATTTAGTAATAACAATAAACTTTGGGAGTTCTAAAAAACCATATACAATTGTTCTCTATAATTTAGCTGTTATTACAGTATCATCTTGTAACTTTCTTTCTTCTTACCTGTAGGATTTAATTTATCTTAAGGAATTAAGTTTGCTTCCCAAATTAACAACTACAGTCACCCAAAACATTCTGGACAATATTAATTGAAAATTACATCTTGATTCTGTCTATAAGGATGTGTAACACAGCGCCTTTTTGAACCATGGTCAAAAATTTAAAAAAAATAAAAATAAAAAAAGGGGAATACATTACATATTAAACCTTTTGTCAAAAACTTTCAATTAAATCTAATTAACTAATGGGGAAATAATTTTGTATGTTCCACAGGTCAAATCACCGATAAGCGCTGGAGAAAAAAAGATTACAGCTTTCCATTCTGGTAGGTGTACCAGGGAGTACCAGCAGAGAAGTTGGCCCGATCTGAACATAAAAGGAAAAGAAAAGCTCAGATTTGCTACAGGGCATCAAACCTCTGTGGAACCTACTTAGGTAACAACTATTTATAAGTGAGTCCTAATGACTATGAAACTACCTTCTAGGTGACAGCAAAGTTTTTCATTATGAAGAGACTCTTCCCCCTCTTTTCATAGAACAAAGAAATCATGGTGTAATGAGAATCGTTCTCTAACTGTAATTAGGAGCTAACTGTTATAGAGTTAATCTCTTATAAACTAAAACTGCTTTCTTTATATGCTTTATTTCTTAATAGACATAGGAAACTGATGAAAAAGGATTATTCTCTATTCAGAACCAAATGATAAAATTACTAAAGTCTCCTTTAAGCTTGTGCATATAAGCAAAATATATTAATACAGGAGAGCACTGATACAGCAATGGATTTTTCTGCCAAGGCAGATGTGCTGGCCAGGGGATCCAAGCCCCCCCCCCAAAAGGTAGAAGCTCTTTGCCTGTAAACTGGATACCTGACAAGAAGAGGGGTTAAGGCCTCTGCTGTCGAATGACCTGATGTAAGCATGGGAAAAGTGTTTATTGAGACCGCTACTGCAAGTGTACAGTTGACCCTGCAGTACATGGAATTACCAGAGAGTGTTACCAGATGCCACTAAACCATTAAAGCAAAAATGTTGTCTCCTATGATCAAGCAAGCTCCTCTCCGCAGATCATCAGCTTACACCTCACTGCCTTGGAAATACTGTGCAGCAGTTTGGCATCCATATGATGTATACCCAAAATCTAATTAGCTATTAGCTCTCTCCTTGGAGGAATAACTCATGGATGTTGCCATAAGCTGTACATCCTCTAATGGTTAGGAGTGTTAACGGCCACAGATGTTAAGACCTTGTCACTTTTACAGAAAAAAGTAAATCATTGGACCTAACTAACGACATCCAAATCATTTGGTCGGTATACCAAAGTAACCAAGCTACCATACAAGTTGTACATGTTAAAAATACCTATATATCTAATTCTTGGCTTCATCTCTTCTCTCGAGGGACCTTATCTGGTTTGTTTAATTTCTCTCATGGAGGCTCAGTACAAATGTCTCCAAATTAACACAAGTATGGTGTGATTTCAGATAACAAGACCCAGATTAGAATGTCTATCGATTCCAGTTTTAGCTCTCAGCAATTAAAGGTGGTGAAACTATGAGTGCTCCCATTGATCATTATGTGTTAGAGAGGTGTAGAGCTGTCTGCTTCTCATCCCAACACTTACTCAGTGTTACAGCACTCCCTTAGTGCATCTAAGACTGACTATAGTGAAACAATCTTTGGAAGTAAGAGGGGGATGCATAGGACATGTTAAAGGATAGCACTCGATTGGTGCAAGTATCTATTGTCGCACATCTAGTCTCAGCGATCAAAGACTCTCCCGACTCTCGACATATGGAGATGGCTTATCTGTATGCAGTCACTGCGATTGCCCACTCTATATTGATTCAATTAGTTAGTTCGACATCGTTATCTTGATTTGCCTTGAATACATGTCTCTAAAGCCCCATGCAAGTTTCACCCTGCCTATCCTGGCTTGGGAGCCCACTTTGAGCATGTCCACCTACGGTGCTGTGCCTGTCTCCCAATTGTTGTGTCTCCACATAAGGTTGTGGTGACAAATTACAAAGCATACCTCTTTTGATAAATTGGCGCTAGCGAGTCCTTAATGCTCTTCTTTTGGTTCTGCTAATTATATGATACATAATATAATAATGGAAAAATCTAACTGTGATGGTCTTTTCAGGGTTGACTGCACATATAGCGTCTTTAGGTAAGTCAGATATTGCTTTTATCCTTAACACTGCCATGAGCCTTTGAATTCAATTACTAACAAAGCACAAGGCCAAAGGAGCTATTGTGAGAGTAAATGAAGAAGCCAAGATATATAAATTTCCAACATGGCTGCGTAACGGATTTATCAGTTGATTAAAGGGTAATTCTCTCTGGTTACTAAAACTCTAAATAAGTGACCTAATCGAGCATAGACATAATCATGGATTGCATATTGGAGAGGTATACGTTTCATAGTAGGCAGATTATATCCACTAATATTACATCAAGATGCGCTCATCTCATAGATAATAAACGATATAAATTTAAATGGAACATTAGTGTGGTACATAATAGATAGTTCATTATTGTTGGACGTCCAGTATTACAATATAGCTTTAAAATGCAAAGTGAATATGGATAAAATTTTATTGGCAGGTACTTCAACGCTGCCCAAGCGCTCCCTTTGTATCCACATTATGGTATTCTTAGCGACTATAATTTAACAGGTCTCTAGAGGACATTAAAGCTGTTGAAGTATGTGTTATATGTTCTCAGTGTAGGAAGGTTTTTAGTGTGTGATTGCCTGTGTGAGTGAGAGAGTTGGCTAATATATCAATACTTTAGGCTCGAAATCTTAAAGATTGAGTATATTAGGAATTGTGTACATGTAGTTTTAGCTTTTATAATTGTATGGTTCCAACCAGTAATGTTGCCGGGTTAAGATATACAAATTTGGCTCTACTATTTTTATTTACTGAATTTAATATATACATAAGTACCACCTATGTTGTAGACACTTTTCGTGTTTTCACCTACTGTGCGGGCACAGTATAAGAAAGGACTAATTTACCAGCCACTGCTTCCATAGATAGTTGGCTCTGCACATAAGAAGTGTGAGTGAGCGACATCTGACGTCAATGATGAGTATACGGAGTTTCGAGTAGGGCGAAGCACCACATCGTTGTCAAATGATATTTTGACTGCTCTCAAGATACTGCTGACGCGTCCTGCGCTTCCGGGGTATTATGTGGCTTTCGTTCGCGGCATTTCAGATGGGTAGACGATGTAAGTGACTACCACAAGCTTATTCATCTCTATAGGTACACAAACTCGCTCAATATAATTCTAAAGATCGCACCGAATACTATCAATAAAACATTTATGTATCGGGAATTGGCAAGAGTGTCGGAGGCCAACGCATCTCAATAGACAGGGTACTGTGACGCTCCTCTTCTTTTGTGCACAATATCCCGATTTTATAGGGTAGAATAAGTGATCGCCTTCATGGTAAGATGTACAAACGGATTATATAAACTCCTTGTGGTTGTAAATCTGGTCGCAATTCGTACTGATCGAATCACCAGAGCGGGAGTGTCGTGGGTTTCGAGGATTTTTGAATTCCTTACGTCTCACAACATTGCTCACCTACTCTCTGAAGCCACTCTAAAACTAAATTTATGCATGCCTTTGATGTCAATGGAGGCTTATGTCACATAATGATTGGCTATGTTTCACTCACACGGGTCAAAAATCATGGGTCAATCTATTAATTTATGCGCCTGTATAAAAACTTTTACCAACTTTAATCACAAGGGCCTCTGTCTGCGCCCCTATAGTGTGAACATAGAGAGAACCTGCAAATTTCACCTTATGGTTAGATATACTATTGTAGAGACATGCATAATAGCATTCAGAGAATTGTAGAGTACTGCGCTCACTATGGACCACCTACATGTTCCAACAGGCTATTTCCTCTCTGCGCGCAGAGTCTTATATTCCTCTCGGTTCAACTCGCTCTTTATATACTCGAATCGCAGTTAGTTATACCTGTTTATTAACGAAATTACCACTTTAACAGTTGGCTTAATTTACATCTATACAAAGATGGTGTACCTTCCAGGATGGATCTTCTATGACATAGAGTGAAACCCTCATGCTACCTTCTCTCTTCTCTTTTCCTTGAATATAGAAAAAAAAATCGAAGAGCAGAATGATGGTACTGAAATCCATCCCTAAGGCTAAGGGTAAATTAGAAAGGGCCAACTTTGTTTTTCCAGCATTTCTTCTGGCAAGTGTTTAAAACTTTATGGTTTAGTAGGGTACCAAATTTTTCTTAATATTAACAAGATTAACCGCCATATAATCAGAAATTATAAACTACCCTCTAGTGAATCAATCAAACTTGACCTGAAGGAACCATAAGGAACTGATAGAAAGGATATTTCTACTCATATCTAGAGCCGCAAATTTCATCAGTTACAAGTCCATTATAAGCTAGTGTTAAAAGATAGCTAACCATATATTAGTGCAGGATGAAAAGATGAGTGACTAAACAACAATGAAGTGTTATTCTGCCTAGAGGAAGAACTGTTGTGCTAGGATTTAAACCCCCCCGCCCCCAAAACAAAAAACGCCCTTTTGCCTATAATTTGAGGATATATTAAGCCCGAAGAAGAAAGGCAGTAAGTCAAAGAGTCCCTCTCATAGAAAGACTCTTGGTGGTGGAGCATGTAAAAATTTGTTTATGAGAGTCGCATCGTTTTGCTAATGTACAACTGGGCGCTCCTGACATGCCATGAAGAGCTCAGAGCAAATATACCAACGAGCCACTAAAGGCCTCGAAATACAGCCAAACGATCTGGGTTCTCTTGAGACAAGCAAAGAACTCCCTCTGTCAGTTATCAGCTTACACCTCAACTGCTCGCGCACTGATACTGATCTGCACAGTCGCAGCCATTGTGTCTTAAAGGGTAATGCCTTTTCCCAAATCTATTTGGCTATTCCCTCTCTCCTTGGAGGAATAACTCAAGCGGATGCCACAAGCTTATATCCGCTAGTAGTTAGGAGGAAATAAGCCACAATTAAGAACTTGTCACCCTTTATAGGAAACCACAGTTTGGAATTCAGACATTAGCCCATCCGAAGCACAATAACTGTGTCTATGCTTCACAGCTTAGGACTTGCCCGAATAAATAATCGAGTATTGTTTAAATGTCTGTACATCCAATTGTTTGTGTTTTGTTAGTATGACAAAAAGGTATCACTGGATAAGCTATCAACCCATGAAGGGAAACAACCTGAACAGACTAGAGTGTAAAATGACATCTCCAAAAGAAAGTAGACTGTTTTTGCTTCTCACCCACTTGTGCCCCTTCCCAAAGCCCAGGGAACAAAACTGCGGAAGAGGAGCGTGGTAGAATATAAGGGCTGCCAGAGGTGATAGGGGTGAACATGAGACTACAGGAATATAATCTGGACTCCTAATTGGATCAACAATGCCTGTGCATACAAGCATTCTCAACTGGACTATGGTGACCTTGTGTTTTTCAAAATTGGACATAGATATGTGCAAGTGGTTTTACATGAAGTTACTACTTCATTGCTTTATGCTTAATAATTTGGCTCAACTTCAAAAATTGACACCATATTTACCTAAATTGTACAGCAAATGAGTAATGCAAATTGTTATCTGAAAACAACTGTGTGTGATTATATGTGTCAGAATACCCTTAAAAAATAAACAAAGAGGGTCTGGAGGATATGGCTCAGCGGTTAAGAAGTCTGACTGCTCTTGCAGAGGACACGGTTCGAGTCCCAGCGCGCCCACTGGCACTGAGACGCGGCTTTTAACTCCAGGTTCCAGGGGATCTGATGCCCTCTACTGCTTGCAAATTGGTTTTACATGAAGGATGCTTGTACTCATAAATTATTACTTATTGTTAAAAAGTGAAAAAAATAAAGAACAGAAAAAAATACTAAACTGAGAAAATATAAGAGAACAATTTCAGTATCATGCACTTCCAAATAAAATTGTTCTTCGCAACCTAAAAAAAAAAAACAAAAAAACCCACCCTTCCCCACTGAGCCATGCCACTGGCCTAGCACCTGGCTTTTTACGTGGATGCTGGAGATCTGAACTCAAGTCCTCATGCTTGTGTGGCAAGCACTTTACCCACCAAGCATCTTCCCATCCTGACTAGATGACTTTTATTTATTTATTTATTTTTTTATGTGTATGAATGTACTGTCTACATGTAGGTCTTTTCACCCGTGTCGTGCAATGCCTCGGAGGTCAGAAGAGGGTGTTGGATTCCCCTGGAACTGGAGTTACAGATGGTTCTCAGCTGCCATGTGGGTGCTGGGGATCGAACCCGGGTCCTCTGCAAGAGCAGTCAGTGCTCTTAACTGCTAGGCCATCTCTCCAGCTCTAGATGACTTTTATAAACCACAGTTTTTCACATAAAGCTGACTTCCAGCTTTCTGGTCTAATTAAATGACCTCACAATGTGCCGTCCCCACCATGGTCATCTCAGTCCTCCGTGGAGGACGGTCCTCCGTCCCCACTCTGAGAGCTTCCTCAGTTGCTTAGTCCAGTAGGAAGGTTTGTGGGTGCTGGGTGGCCTGATGGTCCAGCGGTCAGTTGTTCAAACTTCTGCACCAGGCTTGGATTCTGGCTGGGAGGGCGTGACACTTGCCACTCAGCAGTTTTGGCCACTGCCTGAATTTCTCCAACTCAGTTGTCCTTACCTCCCCTTTCACTCTCTTTTGGGTGAGGGTTCTGTCTCTAGATACCCTGTCCACATGGGGGGAATGGATGGGATGTTAACCCATCTGTGGGCAGGCTGGGCTCAGTAGGGCCTAGTGTCTGTCGTCCCTGGGGACGTCAGTGGGGACCCTGAGCCAAGAATGGGGCTACCGTGTCATCCAGTCTGGTGTGGGGGGTGGGAACTTTGTGGTAGGGGTTACCAAGCTGGTCACCCCACAAGATGGAGGCCCAGGTATTGGGCCTGGAGAGTGGTGAGAGTGGGCTGCTGGGTGGGGGGGAGCTGACCCTGGGAGCAGACCTTCGCTGATCCTTCTTAAAATGTAAATCCCAGGAGGGCTTGCCTGGCAGGTTCTGGCTTCTCACTCATCTGCCCTGTGGAGGATTTGAAGCCTTGGGAGCAGAAATCAGAGACTTAGTCTCGCTCTGTTGGCTCCCACAGTGCCTTGTGGGGGCTGCGTCTGGAGACGGGCCTGGGACTGCTGCTCTCTGTCCACTGAAGGTACTGTTACCCTCCAATCCTGTCCACCCCACACTCTGCCCCCGTCTCTAGGCAGTGACCCACTGTGAATGTCCCCCATTTGGGGGCCCCATTCCTGTGTGGCTGCTGGGCCTGCTATAGCCCTGACTTGCAGGGCACAAGGACTGTGTGCTGCCTTGCTCCGATTGCCTTCTTCCTGTCCACGCACACCCTGCCTGGCTCCTGAGTATGGTAAATGAGAACCCATGAAATGGAGGAAAACAACGTGATTCCCTTTTGAGTCAGGCTTGGGTGAAGCCCACTGGGTGAGGGAGGCAGAGCTCGGGAGGCGTGGGCACCCGCCCCCATCTTTGGCATATGTTTGCTCTCCAGAGCCTGCGTGGTGGCCTTGCACAGCTTGTGACTATGGCCTGTGGATGGGGGACATCTCCTGTTGGGACGAATAGCGAAGGTCTTTTTGCCAGCCAAGAGTTTGGGGCCTTGGGTCTGCATTACCCTGAAAAGCCGTGCCGGGTTGGGAGAACGGAGGGAGGGAGGGACAGAAAGAACCCGACGCTGTCATAGGTAACTGAGGACCCAGTGCAGTGCCAGTGGGCGACAGCTCTGCCAGGGACTCCCCAGCTCCTGCCCTCTTCCCCAGGATCTGTCCTTGTGTCTCTGCTCTTTCTCTCCTCAAACCTACTTAACCAGGTAGAGGGTGCGGCCAAGCTTGGTAGAAGGAGGCACTGCCGGCCTCAGGCTCCAAGTCACTGGATCAGTACACAGTCCTGCCGTGGGCTAGGGCTGCGAGTCAGGCTTTGCTGCCTTTGCCTTGTATCCCAGGCTAGGATGTCACCTTGGGGCCTGACTCAAAGCTCAGTGTGACCTGTTAGGCACTGGCCCTTGTCTCTGACATAGCCTAGCCAGGCAGTCTACTCACCCCGGACCTGCAATTGCCAGTGACTAGCTAGGTGGGGTGGGGGGCAGGGATGGGCACCCTCCTTCTGGCTTTCCCTCTTTCTCTTTTTGGAATTGAAAAAGGGAGGGAGATAAATGCAGCAGGATCATTAACTAGAAAATATACTTCACACCACGCAAGCAAGATTCAACCGCCTGGCAAAATAACATCTCTTATTGCTTTGCTGTTCATGGTGGGAGGGAGGGCTTTACCTGTCATGGAGTGAGTCTAAGCTTCTCACTGTGGGCATTCCTGGCCGTTCCCACCGCCTTTGGCCTTGACCCAGTGTAGCTCTCAAAAGTGTCTCTGGGGCCAGCCGTGGTGGCGCACGCCTTTAATCCTAGCACTTGGGAGGCAGAGGCAGGCAGATCTTTGTGAGTTCAAGGCCAGCCTGGTCTACAGAGTGAGTTCCAGGACCGCTGGGGCTACGGGGAGATCCTGTCTTGAAAAGGCAAAAAAATAAAAAAGTTTTTCTGGTTGGGAATCAGTTCTGCAGGATTCTCGTGGGGCCAGAGGGTAGGATGGAGAAACTGAGGCCCAGAAAGCCTCTACCTGTTGTTCAAGGTCATACCAGGACTTTGGGTGTTTGCGCTTTTTAGGATCCCGAGGAACGATCCAAGACCTTAAAATATTTATTGGCTTCCAAATGGGAAAAGAAAACTGCGAAATCGAAATTAATAAATGTTAAATGTCTACATGGTGTAACATGAGGTCAACTGCATTAATTACCACATTTGGTATTCATAAATGTGTCATTACCCTCAAAAGCAATTTGTCAGCTACATCACGGAGCAGGCCAGAGAATGGAGGGAGACAGCTTATTTCCAATGGAACCAGCAACCATGAGCCAAATGAGAAAGCTTCCTTCAAAACTGTTGGCAAAAGCGTTGCATTCAGTGAAGGTTGTTGGGGTACTTTGCACCTGTATAGGGAGGCTTTTAGAAGTCTTGGTTGGGGGCTCATGAGATGGATCAGTGGGAATGGGAGCTTGCCACCAAGCCTGATGACCTGAGTTCGATTCCTGGAACCTACACAGTAGAAGGAGTGAACCAACCCTGGCAGGTTGTCCTCTGACCTTCACATGTGCCCTGTGGCATGTATGATCGCCCCATATGACAAAATAAATAAATGTAATAAAATCCTTTGCCAGCTGGGCATGATGGTGCATGCCTTTAATCCCAGCACTCAGGAGGCAGAGGTAGGTAGATCTGAGTTTGAGACCAGACCAGTTTATATACTGAGTTTCAGGCCAGCCAGGGACGCATAGTGAGATCTTGCCTCCAAAAACAAAATGGAAAAAAAAAAGAGTCTTTCCCAGTGGGTCTGGGCATAAGCCATAAGTACCTGCTTAGTACTCAAGAGGTTAAGGAAGAACCCATGCTCAAGGCCAGCCTGGGTTTATAGGCCAGCTTAAGCTACATGCCGAGACTCCTCTTGATGTGGCTTGATGGCAGAGCACTTCCTTAGCATGCATGACCCTGGGTTCCATCCTCAGTGCCTCTCTCTTCTGCCTGGACAGGGCCCACCTCTGCCCTTGGAGCCCAGGAAAGGCAGTCAGAAACTGTGGGAACTTTTCCTTCAGTGGTGATACACTGTTAGTTATTGTTCTCACGAGTGTAACAAACTGCCTGACGAAAGCGACTTAATGAAGGAAAGGTTTATTCTGGCTCACAGCTCAAGGATGCAGTCCATCACGGAGGGAAGACAGCAGGAGCTTGGGGTAGCCGGTCGCATGGCATCTGGAGTCAGGAAGCAGAGAGATGGACACTGGTGCTCATCTTGCTTCCCCTTTTTATTCAGTCCAGGACCCCAGCCCGTGGGACGGTGCCACCCACATTCAGGTTGGGTCTTCCCACCTCAACTACCCCAATCTAGAAAGTTCCTCCTGGGCAGTGGTTTGTCTCCTAGATGTTTCTATTAACTGTTACATGACCATTGATAAGGAGGCAGGAAGGAACCAGTGGGAGCCTCTGGCCCCCCAGTTTGGATACCAAGGTGCCTCAGCAGAGATGGCTATGATCTCCCCATTGATAAGCACTCCTGGGACTCAGTTGCAAGGTCATAACCTTGGCAATGTGGGTATTAAGGCCGGGACATTATTAGGGAAAGGTAAGGTCTTGGGCAAAGGCGGTGGCAGGCTGGGCTTAGCCCGCCTCTGACTTTGCAGGGTGTTTTGGATATGCCCCAGGGACACCCGTGGCCCAACTGATCACCATGTCCAGCATCCCCAGTCCAGTATCAGATCTTTGGTTCTGCCAGGGAGAGCTGTGTGGCTCTGGACAGGAGCTCTCCTCTGAGCATCGTTCCTTCCCTGGACTACTGAGAGGCCCGCTAGAAAGAGAGAGCTGGGGGAGATCTGCTAAGGAAATCTCCCATTTCCGGCTGTGAAGACTGAGGCTTAGCAAGGGGAAGGTGACCAGGGAAGACAGGATGGACGGTGGCCAGGTGCCCTCCTGACTCACCATGCTGACATTCTGTTTCCATCCACACTTCCTCTATCGAAGGGCTTTCCTGCCGTGTGGGGCTCAGGGTGGGAACAGGTGCGTGTGGCAAAGTACCCAGTTGACAACTGTCACCCAAAGGCTGCTCTCCATCCCACCCCTAGTCCAGGCTGACTCCATCCCACCCTTAGTCCAGGCTGACCCCATCCCACCCCTAGTCCAGGTTGACCCCATCCCACCCCTAGTCCAGGCTGACCCCATCCCACCCCTAGTCCAGGTTGACCCCATCCCACCCCTAGTCCAGGTTGACCCCATCCCACCCCTAGTTCAGGCTGACCCCATTCCATCCCTAGTCCAGGCTGACCCCATCCCACCCCTAGTCCAGGCTGACCCCATCCCACCCCTAGTCCAGGNGTGTAACAAACTGCCTGACGAAAGCGACTTAATGAAGGAAAGGTTTATTCTGGCTCACAGCTCAAGGATGCAGTCCATCACGGAGGGAAGACAGCAGGAGCTTGGGGTAGCCGGTCGCATGGCATCTGGAGTCAGGAAGCAGAGAGATGGACACTGGTGCTCATCTTGCTTCCCCTTTTTATTCAGTCCAGGACCCCAGCCCGTGGGACGGTGCCACCCACATTCAGGTTGGGTCTTCCCACCTCAACTACCCCAATCTAGAAAGTTCCTCCTGGGCAGTGGTTTGTCTCCTAGATGTTTCTATTAACTGTTACATGACCATTGATAAGGAGGCAGGAAGGAACCAGTGGGAGCCTCTGGCCCCCCAGTTTGGATACCAAGGTGCCTCAGCAGAGATGGCTATGATCTCCCCATTGATAAGCACTCCTGGGACTCAGTTGCAAGGTCATAACCTTGGCAATGTGGGTATTAAGGCCGGGACATTATTAGGGAAAGGTAAGGTCTTGGGCAAAGGCGGTGGCAGGCTGGGCTTAGCCCGCCTCTGACTTTGCAGGGTGTTTTGGATATGCCCCAGGGACACCCGTGGCCCAACTGATCACCATGTCCAGCATCCCCAGTCCAGTATCAGATCTTTGGTTCTGCCAGGGAGAGCTGTGTGGCTCTGGACAGGAGCTCTCCTCTGAGCATCGTTCCTTCCCTGGACTACTGAGAGGCCCGCTAGAAAGAGAGAGCTGGGGGAGATCTGCTAAGGAAATCTCCCATTTCCGGCTGTGAAGACTGAGGCTTAGCAAGGGGAAGGTGACCAGGGAAGACAGGATGGACGGTGGCCAGGTGCCCTCCTGACTCACCATGCTGACATTCTGTTTCCATCCACACTTCCTCTATCGAAGGGCTTTCCTGCCGTGTGGGGCTCAGGGTGGGAACAGGTGCGTGTGGCAAAGTACCCAGTTGACAACTGTCACCCAAAGGCTGCTCTCCATCCCACCCCTAGTCCAGGTTGACCCCATCCCACCCCTAGTCCAGGCTGACCCCATCCCACCCCTAGTCCAGGCTGACCCCATCCCACCCCTAGTCCAGGCTGACCCCGGGCACGCAGCCACCTCTGGCATTGACTTGCCTGAGGCCCTCCGGCACTGAACCGTGTGGCCTTGATGAGAACTTGGCTTTGCTGATTTTCCCATTTAGACAACTGGAACAGAGGCGGCTCCACCCATCCTCAGGGGACAGCAGCACCTGTCAGCCGCACTCCAGACAAGCTTCCTGGGAGGAGACACCCACTCTGCTTGGAGGAGTAGCGAGTCTGCCATTTGTTAAACAGCACTCCATTTGTAAAGAGCCAGTGAGAGCTGGGTTCTTCCAGAGGCCTGGGAGAGAGGAGCCAGCCTGCAGACAAGAGCTATGAATACATCTTGGGGGTACCATCCTGGAGAGGTCTAAGGAGAATGTAGGGCCTCAGGAAAACAGGGTGTGGTGGGAGGAGAAGGCCTGAGGGGTGCGTGGGGGACTCAAGAAGATGGGGAGCCTAAGGAGGTCCAGGGGTCTATGATAGCCGGGAGACCTATGCGGGGCCCAGGGCAGCCCGAGAGGACCCGGGGAGTAGAGGAGTGGCCCCAGGCTCCAGGTGGCACCTGCTGTTGCTGGTAAGTGGCCATCTCTGGCTCCCTATTGTCCACACACTAAGTGCAGATCCCCCGCTCTACTGGGTATGCCTGGGACCCCTGAGAACAGTTTCTTGGCCAGTGCTTTGCTGGGCTGATGTCTGTATTCCCTGGAGAAAGGGTACCAAGGAGCAAGGCCTCTGGGGCTGAGGAGGGCACTGGGCACATTTCCTGGTGAGCCATGCTCTATGTTCCAAGCCGCAGAGGTTCCACATTGGCCAGTTGATGCTGGAGAATGTTCTAGACAATGGTGAAGGCAGGCTACATACACGAGAGGAAGAGTCTGGGAGGCAGTGACAGTGGGGAAGGTCACTGGGGAGGCCTGCGGCCCTCGTGCCCTTACTTCTCATTGTGGAGTGAGGTAAGGGATGCTGGGTGCTGCTGGGCCCTTTGCTGAGTCCTCCCTCAGCCAACCCTCCCTCAGTTACCCATTAACCCATTGTCAGGGAGGGGAAACTGAGGCCCAGGCATGAGTTCAGCAGGCAAGAGAAGCTATGGCTGCAGTGCTGGGCACAGCAGGAGCCAAGGGCCCCAGACCACTGCTAATCCTTGGGAGCCCACCGCTGGGACAGCCTGTCCAGTTGTCCCCTTGCTTCTGCCTGCTGTGTGGCCCCCATGTCTTGCTAGGCCTGACTTAGGTCAAGGTGCTCACGGTCCAGCTCCCCCGCCAGGGATGTGAGTTGGGGCCTGGGCCTGTGGGATAGCAGACGATCTCTCCCTGCTGCTTTGGCAGTTAAGCCTCTCTCTCTCTCTCTCTCTCTCTCTCTCTCTCTCTCTCTGACCTAGGGCTTTGCCCCACTGACTGTGTCCAGTGTTGGCAGTTAGCCAGGTGCCGCTGAGAGTCAGTGATCCAGAATACCGTTGTCCCAGGCCAGATGGGGCTGCCCCTGCCAACTGGTCAGGCAAGAATAGTGGCTTGGTTCACAGCTCAGTTGTGTTCTGGATGACACTTTAGGCCCCATTTGTAGAAAAGATGGGGATGGTATCTTCGCAGGGTACCAAGGGGGGGGGGTCCTGCTTATGTCCTTTACCATCCTGTTCTTCAAGAACCGGGGGAAGGTCCCTGGCACAGATGCCCTCTGACGAGCTCTTTCTCTCCAGGTCTCTCTTCCTCTTGATCAGAAGCATCTGTGGCTCTCAGACACTCACTCTGCTTCCTCTGTCACTTCAGCCTCTTCTTAGTACATCTCCACTCCACATGGAACTCAGAACACTCTCCTGAGCTCTAAACCTTCAAGGCCCTGCCTGACCTCCCTAGGGTCCCTAGAGAGGCAGGCAGTGGGGCTCCTCACAGCCCTCTCACCTGTTCACATTTCCTATCTACTGTCTCATTCCCAATGCAGCATTGAAGGGCAGAGACACACCTGACAAACACAGGTGGACAAAGAGAGAACACAGGGTGCTGGGATGGAAGTCTGAGAACTGAATGATAGGACACAGATGGCTTTTCAAGGAGTCAGAGGAAGAGGTTTCTGGGTGGGGGTTGCAGGAGCAAAGGTCCTGTGGCAGATGCAATGGGACTGGAGTGTTTGGAAAACAGTAGGATTTGTACAGGGAAGGAGGAAGGTAGGGGTGAATAGAAGTCAGCGGGCAGTTTGGGTTCCTTCTAGATGCAGAGGGAAAGTGGCTTAGTGGGTCCTCTGATTTATATTAAGGACCCCTGTGGCTGTGGTGGCCAGGGGAAGCTTGGAGGGAGTCAGCCTGCAGGTGGAAGGGATGGATTCTCCCGCAGGGACTAGTATGGATTCTGTGAGGACAACTGCATGGGGTGGGGGGTGGGGGAGGGACGGAGCTGGAGACAGCCCAGTGCTTAAGAGCACTGGCTGCTCTTACAGAATATCTGGGGTTCAGTTCCCAGGACCCACATGACAGCTAACCACCATCTGTAACTCTAGTTTCAGGGTATCTGACACGCCCTCTTCTGGCCTCTGCAGGCATTGCAAGTACCACCATTGCCTGCGTGCAATCAAAACACTCAAACACATAAGATAAAAATAAATAAAATTTAAAAAGAGGGTACAGGGTTATGGCAGACTTGGCCTGGGTCACTGGGATAGGAGCAGGAGGAAGTAGATGTAGGGGGCATGGGAACCCCTGTTTGGAATTTCCATGGATTCTGTCATGTAGGTACAGAGAAAAGTTGTGTCCTTGTAGTAGTTTGGATGAGAACTGTTCCCCATAGGCTCAGGTATTTGAGGAGTAGGTTAGGTGATGGTGCTGTGGGGAAGGTCACGGAATCTCTAGGGGGTGCGGCCTTGCTGGATAAAGCGTGGCACTGGGGGTGAGCTTTGAGGGTTCAGAGCCCTCCCCACTTTCCAGTTTGCCTTTCTGCTTCCTGTGCGTGCTTGAAGATGTGCTCGTTCAGCTTTCTGCTCTGGCTGCCTCCTCCCACGATGGATTCTCACCCTCTGGAACCATGAGCCAAATAAACGCTTCCTTCTATAAATTGCCTTGGTCATGGTGGTTTATCACAGCAGCAGAAAAGTAACTAATACAGGGTCTCAGGAGGGACGCGGGGCTGGAGGTGTGCTCACCAGACTCCAGCAAGTTTGACTTTCCCTGACTTCTCTGCTTTCTGCTGGCTGGGACCTCCCTAGGCAGAACTGATTCTTTTTTGTTTATTGTTCTCTTTTCTTTTCTTCTTCTTCTTTTTTTTTTTTTTTTTTCTTTTTGAGACAGGATCTCCCTGTAGCCCCTGCTGTCCTGGAACTTGCTTTTTACACCAGGCTGGCTTTGAACTCACCGAGATCCACCTGCCTCTGCCTCCAGAGTATGGAGATCAAAGGATGTACCACCATACCTGGCATTTGTTTTGTTTTCTTGGCACAGGGTCTTACTGTATAGCCCCAGATAGTCTGGAACTTTCTATATAGGCCATCCCAGAGTGGCCTTGATCTCACAGAGCTCTGCCTGCCTCTACCTCTGCTGGGATCAAAGGCATGAGCCACTACACCTGTCACTTAGTTTTGTCACATCTCCAGGGCTTTTGGGCAGAAGCCAGACATACTAGCCTGAAGATCTACTTCAATTATTTATTTAAAGATCTGGCTGATTAAAAAAAAATAAACTAGAAGCACTTGTTTGATGAGTTCTGTTGTAGGTGACACGAAACACCATTCCTTTTAACTTCAGAGAGTGAGGAGGAACAGAACCAGTAATGAACATATGACAGAATGAGAAACGATGAGGGCTGGGGACGTGGCTGGGCTGGTAGAGGGCTTGCCTAGCCTGCACAAAGCCCTGACTTCCGTCTCGGGCACCAGATAAACAGGGCGTGCGGGGCACACGTGGGGAGGCGAGGCAGGAGGATCCCAAGTTAAAGGTTATTATTGGATTAGGGAGCTGAAGCTGGTGTGGAATACATGAGATCTTGTCTCAAAAAAATGAAAGCAAAGCCAGATGTGATTGCGTCTGTCTTTAATCTCAGCACTCAGGAGACAGAGGCAGGTGGCTAGATCTCTGGGAGTTCAAGGCCAGCCTGGTCTATATATCGAGTTCTGGGCCAGACAGTGCTACATAGTGAGACCCTCTCTCAAAGAACAAAAATAAATCAGTGAAGGAAGATAAGGAGATAAGAGGTGTTAGGTTATTAAAAGGTCATGCACCCCCAGCCCCCAGATAAAAAGACACATGAGGCTTAGGTCAGTCCAAGAACCTGTTCTACTTCCATGTGAGACTGCCAGCATGGGCCACCCGCAGACACGTGGTGGGACAGCGTGGCAGGGCAGAGGCGGGGACAGGGGCAGTGGCCAGGGGGAGATGGCGGCTGGGCTCCACCCATTTATGGCCATGGGGCGGGACCTCAGGGGAAGAGGTCAGAATATTGACAGCCTCTGGAGGAAGTGGGCACCTGTGTGGCCCTTGGGATTCTGGGATGCCCAGACCTAACAAGAGGAGCCTAGGGTTTCTTTAGGAGGTGGTTTGTCAGAGCCTCTTTAAGGGGATACAGACCTGGTGGAAAGGCTTTTCGTCCAGCGCGTCCCTGCGTTGGTGGCTGACGGCATCCCGGTGCAGATTTAGGGAGAGGGGTCTTCCCACCTCTGCACCCTGTCTATATTCCCTTTATTAAATGGCTCAATAGACACAGAGGATGGAAAATCTGCTAGCTAGAACGGTTTGTCCTTTCTCATAATTTCTAGGGTTAATATGAACAGGTGGGTCAAGAGTCTCATTGAGGGGAAGATCCAGGGGAACCCCATGACTCCGGCACTGTGCCAGGCTTCCCAGAGCTTACAGTGGATCCCGTCCTGCAGCTGTGGGGTGGGCATGGAAACAGGGCTTGTTATAATGTCCTGGATTGATTATAGCTGTGACAGCACAATGCCTTAATGGAACCATTACCCACAGTCACAGAAAGTCCTTCCGCTCCGTGGCTTGCTGCCACCATAGAAAGCCTTTGCTCAGCCCTTAAGTGGCCTCATGATACTCCAACACAGAGGTGGGGCATGCCAAGCAGCACCTCAGTTCGTCAGTGTCGATTTCACGAAGGAGACAGACCTGTGATCAAAATCCCCACTCTGGGTGGGAAGGAGGCTGGGGAAACTGATGCTAGCCCTGTGTACGGTCAGTGGTGTGAGGCTCCCGGCTGGTGCTGGCTCATTCCTCCACTCAGCTTTGCCCCAGCCCAGCTCCACAGTAGGATGTGGTTATGGTAATGGGTCAAAGACGAGGCTGGAAGGGACAGAGAACGAGCAGGGACAAGGGTACCTAGCTTTCAGAAGAGTTATTCTATTTCCTATTAACCATGACTTTGAAAACACGGTCACGTAGCTCAGTGGTCTCCTCCCAAACGGTGAGCCACGGTTCCACATTCCTTTGGTGGAGGGTTGATGGTAGACTTTCCAGTGTTGGGCAAGAGTTTCAGCCTTCTCTGAGTGGCTGCATCTCCCACGGCCCCCTCTCCAGGGTGTGAGCATCAGTGACTTTGCTTCTGTGTTGGGCTTATGCTGGGGACAGGGGAGATTTCTTTCATTGTATATTCTAGTCTTGGGAGAACTGATTCTCTAGAATGGACCTCCCTCCTCCCCCGAGGTGCAGCTATGGTCTTGACTCTACACACGGCCCTGGGAGCCAGGCCTAGGCATTGGACTTCTATTCCCAGACACAAAGAGATTCTCCATCATTTTTCTATTACTCTTCCATAGCCCGAGTGTGCTTTTACCCGAGCCTTACAGAAAATGTGAAACACCCAATTGAACTTCTAGAGATAAAATCAGTTTGGGAAGTAAAAAACAAAAAGCCCCTGAGAGATGCTGGGGCTCCAGAGGCCTGGGGAGCTCTGGGGTGCCCCCGGCTGTTCTGGATGGAAAGCCTCTTCTCTCCTCTGTGCTCCCATGTACATGCCTTCTCCTAGCTCATCGAGTCCCCTAGTTGTGGCTTCTGGAGCCCTTGACCCAGCTAGGAAGCCAAGATGGGCAGTGTAGGAAGAAGACAGCAAGGAGTTAGACTGGAGATAGATGTTGAGTTTCAGGGGCTTGGCAGGCAGCCAGTGACGGGAAGGCCAGAAAACAGGTATAGGAAGACACCTGATAGATTATCTAACAATTCAAAAAGAAATAGAATCTCAACATCTTCACTTTTATTAATGGATAAGCCTAGGAACAAACACAAAAACAAGAGCTGCCATTTATTAAGCTCTGAGACTCTCTCTCTCTCTCTCTCTCTCTCTCTCTC
>VZQC01011538.1:795362-989991 GCA_009823505.1 Rhizomys pruinosus
CACACACACACACACACACACACACACACACACACACACACACACACACAGGAAAGTAGAAGAGAAACTAGTTGAGAAAAGAATCAAAAGATTGGAAAAGGGAACCAGAGAGGGTGATAAAGGGTGAATATGGTCAAAGTACATTGTATATGTAATGAAAATGTCATAATACACCCTAATATAAACTTAAAAATTTACAAGATTCTTGAGGTTGCTAGGCTACAACAGAGTCTAGGAAATTTGGTGGGTTTTTTTTGGTCTTTTCGAGACAGGGTCTCCCTGTAGCCCCAGCTGTCCTGGAACTCCCTCTGTAGACCAGGCTGGCCTTGAACTCACAAAGATCCACCTGCCTCTGCCTCCCAAGTGCTAGGATTAAAGGTGTGCGCCACCATGCCCGGCGGAAATTTGGTGTTTTTTGCTTGGGGATTTCCAGTTCTGGGACAGGGGTGGTGCCTTGGTGGGGTAGGAGGATGGGGCCGTACTGGTGGGAGTCATTTGAAGCGACACAGGGGAATCACATGGAAGCTGGTCCCCACCAGACACCCTCACCATCCATGCTCAAGGACAGCCCTACTGACAGTGGGCTGTGGTCACGTGTCAGTTCCCAGACACCCCACCATCCATGCCCAAGGACAGCCCTACTGACAGTGGGCTGTGGTCATGTAGACTATATGTCAGTTCCCAGACACCCTCACCATCCATGCCCAAGGACAGCCCTACTGACGGTGGGCTGTGGTCATGTAAACTATGTGTCAGTTCCCAGACACCCTCACCATCCGTGCCCAAGGACAGCCCTACTGACAGTGGGCTGTGGTCATGTGTCATTTCCCAGACACCCCACCATCCATGCCCAAGGACGGCCCTACTGACAGTGGGCTGTGGTCATGTAGACTATGTGTCAGTTCCCAGACAAACTATTGAATCTGTAGACTCTTGGCCTCCCTCTTCCATAGATCACTGGATCTTTTCTCATGTCAATAAAAGTTACCAACCCAATGTAATTAATTAATTAATTAATTACTATTAATTATTGAGACAGAGTCTCCCTGTAGGCCCAGCTGGCCTGGCACTCACTATGTAGACCAGGCTGGTCTTGAATTCACAGAGATCCACTTGCTTCTGCCTCCGGAGTGCTGGGATTAAAGGCATGAGCCACACCTGGCTTTTTTCTATCTTTGATATACTATCTCTTGCAATCCAGGCTGGGTTTGAACTCCTTGTGTACAACAAGGATGACCTGAACTTCTGATCTTCCTGCCTCTACTTCCCCGGCACTGGGACTACAGGTGTGTGCCACAATGCTCAGTATGCTTGCATACCTGGTTTATGTGGTGCTGGGAAGAGAACTCAGGGCTCCATGGATGCCAGGCAAGTGCTCTACTGACTGAGCAGCACCCCCAGTCCTGTACTCTGGCTTGACTGGCAGTTTTCTTCCCTGTGGTTGGCTCCTTGGAAACCTTGGTGTGGGCTCTTCTTCTCTGGTGTGGCTTCCAAATGACTGTGTCCCGGCTGCCTCCCCACCTTCATTTGTTCCCCAACTTCCACAGATTTGCATGAGACCAACCTCTAAGACCTCCCTCTGGCTGACATTGCTCCAATGGCCCTTTCTTTACCCATGTCTGTTCCCTCCTGGGTTCCAGATAAATGTGCAATTTATTTATTTATAAAAATAATATTTTATGTGGATGAGTGTATTGCCTACATGTAGGTAGGTGCACCTGTCTCATGTAATAACCCAAGGAGGTCAGAAGAGGGCATCAGATCCCCTGGAACTGGAGTTATTGAGCGTTGTTAGCCATCATGTGGATTCTGGGAATCAAACTGGGGTTCTCCGCAAGAGCAGCCAGTGCTTCTAAGTGCTGAGCCATCTCTCCAGCCCCAAATGTGTGATTTTGAAAAGGAACAAAAAAGAGCACTCTGGGCAGAGTAAGTCTTGAAACCATGTTCAGAGTGGCCACCTGAGAATTTACTGACGCCTCAGTGAACTCTGGGGAACTGACTGTGATCAGCGTTGGGGTGTACATAAAGAAGGATCCCCCAAGGCTCCTGTTTTGAAGGGTTGGTCCTGGACAATGGATCCAGTCATTACAATAACTGGATCCCGAGGGCTCTGACTCATTCGTGAATTCCCACTGATTGAGCCAGAGTTTGACTGCGTTATTGGGAGGTGGTGGAAACTATGGAAAGTTGAGAGAGAAGGGGTTGGTAGGAGGAACTAGGTACCAGGGTGTGCCTTTGGAGGGTGTGTCTTATCTTGGTACCTCTCTCTCTGTGTGGAGGGGGGAGGACATAGTCTACCCCTCTAACCTGACCCCAGAGCCTGGTTTTCCTCCCTACTCAGCCCTCCTCCCCCTCCCTCATCTGTGCAGAGTCTGGACTTGGGCTGTTAGGAGCTCAAACTCCTGCTGAGCGCCAAGGTCCCGTCAATCACAGGCTCCTGCAATTTTCCAAGCTGTTGCCTCCCCACTTGGTGAGTTTTGTTCGCTGAGCCTTGCGGAGGGGAAATGAGCCTGAGGTCTTCGACCACCTCAGCTTGCTTTTGATTAAAACAAATCTGGGTGTGAGCTGGGTTGGCGTGGTCCTTGTTACTGCGCCTGGAGCCCTCCCTGCTGGCTTTGTGCATCCCACAATGTTGAACCCTGCACGGTGTTGATGGAGGCTCTTTGCTTTCCTCGGGGCTAGAACCTTTGTCCATCCCAGGTTTACTTTCTCATACCTCTAACTCTGTTGTTCCCTGTGTCAGAATCAGAGCTGCGGCAGCCTTAGTAATAGCTGTTGCCTGCTGCATAGGCAAAATGGTGTCTATGTAAAGTAGTATATATTGAATTATGCTGGCATGTTTATGTATGCTATGAAATGTAAAAGTGGAACTATGAACTTGTAAAGATTAGGTTATTGAATGTCTAGAACATTCTCATTCTCCAAAGGTTAAACTGAGTCTCAGAGAGGTTGTTGAGCAACCTGCCTGGGGTCACACAGCCAGAAATGGCCGAGCTGAGTCCTGGCTCCAGGCTGGGCGTTGTGTTGTCCAAGCCTCCTCTTCATCCTCCCGCTCTTCTGGTGTGCACCTGTAAAGTTTCCAGCCCCAGCTACCCCATCTCACTTCCCACTTTCCAAACCAGTTTGCTTTTGTTGGGTGGACTTGTAGCCTGCATCCAGCAGCAGTCACGGCCCTGACTCTGCTTTGCATCCATGAGCCACAGGCCACAGCCTCTGCCCAGGCCTGTTATCAGAAATGATACAGTAGACTTATGGAGGATATCAGGATATATATATATATATATATATATATATATATATATATCTTATATATATTATATATTCTATGTCTATGTATCTATGCTATCTATGTTATTAATGTATCTATGTATCTATGTATCTATGTATCTATCTATCTATCTATCTATCTATCTACTATCTATCTATCTATCTTGACAGGGTCTCCCTATAGCCCCAACTGGCCTGGAACTTGCTAGTAGACCAGGCTGGCCTTGATCTCACAGAATCTGCCTGCCTCTCCTGAATGCTGGTGCATTGTGTCATCATGTCTGACCATTTTTTTTTAAACCTTCTATTCTGACTTCATTACTTGGACTACAGAGCAGGTAAAATGAAAAGCTTCGTAACAAAGCGGGCCCGATTGATGCACACTTCTCTTTCCATCACTAAGGAGGCTGAGGCAAGAGGATCGCCATCAGTTTGAGGCCAGCCTGGGCACATAGCAAGATCCTGCTTCAAAAAGTAAAGACGAGTGGCTGATGAGATGGTTTAGTGGGTGAAGGTGCTTGCTACAAGCTAGGACCTTAGTTGCATCCTGACCACATAGTGGAAGGAGAGAACTGACCCTACAAGTTGTCTCTGTTGTCCTCTGACCTTTGTGTATATGCTGTGACACATGTGCCTCCTAAAACAAATAATTTAATACAAAATAAAAACCAGGCATGGTGACACATGTCTGTAATCCTAGCACTTGGGAGATGGAGGAAGGGAGGGCAAGAGTTCAAGGTCATCCTCAGCTACACAGGGAGTTTAGGCAGCCCGGGTTACATGAGACCCTGTCTCAACCATTCTCTCCGAACCCCACACCCAGCAAATACCTAAGGAAGAAAAAGGAAAGGAGGGTAGGAGCGAGCGAGCCAGGCTGCTGTCTTCTCTCTGCTCCGCTCCGCTCCTGGCCAACCCAGCCCATCTCTTACCTGTGGCTTCTCTTGGGCCTGCCAGCCACTGACCAGGTCCAGCAATGGCACAGAGCCTCTCTGCAGCCTGAACACCACTCTGTCAGAGGACCACGCTTCAT
Source organism: Rhizomys pruinosus (assembly GCA_009823505.1). Classification (NCBI taxonomy): domain Eukaryota; kingdom Metazoa; phylum Chordata; class Mammalia; order Rodentia; family Spalacidae; genus Rhizomys; species Rhizomys pruinosus. The sequence continues at coordinate 799,660 of VZQC01011538.1, forward strand.
CCTAGCAGCCGACAGGAGCCCCATGGAAACCCACGTGGTCACTAAATGAGGGACAGGCATAATGCTTGAAAAGGGCTCAAAAAGATTGGGACAGTCATTGAAAAGGCAGAGAGAGCCATATCCTGCCCCACGCACTGGGTGTCCACTGTGGCCAGACACATATGACCACATCCCTCCCATCGTCCAGGAGAGGAGGGACAGGTGCCCAGAGCATCCTCTCACAGTCTATTCTCTGCCAGGTCATTTAGTCATTCAACCAATGAGCACCCACTATGTCCCAAACATGCTTTTAGGCACTGTGGATCTAGCAGTTTTCCTGCTTTCTAGGGTTTAGATACTGGTAAGAAACAAGAAATAAGATAAGTAAATAGCTAATAGTTATGGTTTGGTCTATGAGATGGTGATAAGGTAAGCAGGGGTTGGGCTGGTGGGGAAAATTTTTGTTCTTTTTCTTCATATCTACGTCTTCTATGTGTGTGCCCATGAGTGCAGTGCCAGCAGAGGCCCAGAGAAAGCGTGTCGGACCTTAGAGCTGGAGTTACAGGAGGTTATGAGTGCTTTTAAACCTAACCACTGAGCCATCTCTCCAGACTCTCTGTCTCTCTGTCTTGTCTTTCTGTCTCCCTCTCTCTCCCCCCTCCCCCCATCTTTCTCTGTCTTTCTCTTTCTCTCAGAGCCCGGGACATGGGAATAGGATAATTTCAAAGTTACACAAACAAATTCAAGTATTAGGAATAGAGATAAAACTTAATTGCCATTACTGTGCACAATCTATACGCTTTTAATTGGAAGCTATGCCTGGCTGGTGTTCTGGAGCACCTCTGAGCTGAGCGCTCGGGCAGCCCTGGTTCCCAGGCTCAGGGCAGCCCTGAATTGGGGTGACTGGAGTGAGAGCGAGGCCATGCTGCTTGCTTCGTCCACAGCTGCAGAATGCGGGCACAGGCACCTGCCAGCTCCCCTCCCCAACCGCTTATCTTCTCAAGCTTATAATTTCCCTCCCTCACGGTGGGAGTTGAGGCTGGCCCATTAGCAGGCATCAAGATTCCCTCTGTCGTCCCCCCCCCCATGGTGTACCTTCTGGAAGGTGCAGCTAGTGCCCCGTGACATGGTTGCATCTCAGCTCTGTCTCCAGCCTGTTCTGGATTGTCTGTAGCAAAGTCAGCTGAGGCCAAGTGTGTTTGTACCTTGGGGCAGAGGGGCAGGGGTTTCTACCTTGAGAACTCCCCAGCCTGAGGCTGGAGGAACTGAGCCTTCTCAAACAGGTGGTTTTCACCAACCCCATTCTGTCAGTGGGAAAATGAGGGACGTGGCCTATTGCTCAGGGCTGTGCTGCTGGTCAGCAGCTGGCCTGGGCTTCTCACCTGCAGAGCCTGCGGCTAAGCCTTCGCCCTCCACAGCAAAGATGTCCCCCACTGCATGGATGGTCCCCACCACAGCTTCCCTCCTCTTTCTTCCTCTGGTTATAGTTGTTGTTGGCCCCGCCTGACATGGCTGGCTTTTGCCTGATGCCTCCGGAACAGGGCAACGGACAAGTGACTTGGAATCCCCATTTTCTCCTTCCCACACATGGATAAGATTCAGGAAGTGGATCACGGTAGTTTCCCTCACGCAGCTCAGGCCTTTCCCACTCTGGGGTCAAGGCAGCTGATACTAGTCAGGGGAAGCACACTGATCGGTTCCCATAATGAGCACCAGGATCCCCCTTCAGATGGGCTCTCTCCTCACGGTGGCAACAAGGCTGCCCAAGCTCAGCCTTACGCCTCTCAGCTGATCCAGCCAAAGACTCCAAGCTCTGCATTGAGCAGGACTGTTCCCTGCGACTTTCTATCCACTCACTCCATGGTTTTTGAAGCTCGGTGATAGCTGAGGAAACTGGCTGAGTTACCACGAAGCCTTCTGCATGCCAAGCTGGAATCCCCTCACCCCTACCCCCAAATATGGATCCCTATGTGAGGCCTGTCTAGAATTGTTGAAAGGAGGAAGGACCCTGTGAGGTTGGTTCTCTCAGTAGGGTAAGTGATGTATGGGAAACAGTGGCTCAGAGAGGTGAGTGACTTCCCTGGGGCCACACAGCTCAGACATGGCAGAGGCACAGCCGGGGTAAGGGTCCACCGCTGGGGACAGCTCAGGTCTTTAAGAAAGAAGCCAAGTTTAAGGCTCAGAAAAAGGTAGAGTTGGCTCTGCTCCTGCTGGAGCAGCAGGATACACACACACACACACACACACAACACAGCACTCAACACACATACCTACAGAACACATATACATACATACACACCCACACACAAACACAAAAAATCATACACACACGCACACACTCACACCACATACAGACACACACATATATACATACCACATACACAGACACAAAAAATCATACAACACATACAGTACACATACACACCACACACACTCACACATAGCACCACACACAACCACTCACACCACACACAGTACACACAGACAACATATACACAGACATCATACACACACACTACACATACAAAAAAAATCATACAACACACACATACACACACCAATAAGACACACACATACATAACATACACACACTCACATACATACACCACCACACACTACACACACTCACACAACACACACACTCACACACCTCACAACACAAACCCAACACACACACACTCACACACATACACACACATACACATACACACATACAGACAACCCACACACACAACACAAAAAAAGCAGTACACACACAACACGCACACACACACTCACACACACAACAACACACAATATAAATCAACAAACACAACACAGAAATCAACATCACACACACATACACAACACACATCCACCACCACCATATAGCCCGCACATACATACACACTCACACTCACACACATACACACACATACTACATAACACAGATACATACAACACACATACACAAAACACAAAAAAAACATACACCACAATACACACACTCATATACATACACATACACACAAACTCACATACATACACACACTACACACATACACACACTCAACACACAACACACACACACCACACACATACACATACACCTCACATACACACATACACACTCGCACTCACACACACTACACACTCACACTCACACACACACATACACACACTCACTCAACACACACTCACACAGTCTCTCGTACACACGGGCTGACTGTTCCAAACTGGTACCCAAGTAGTCTTCAGACTTCAGGTGCCTGTTCTGCTCCAGTGACAGCTCAGCATGAAGCACTCTTTTCCCCTCTTGGTGGGAAAAACGTTCCCAATCCTTACACTGAGAGTGATATGCTGTCTCTGCTCCCAGGGTGTCAGGCAACAACGCATGCTGGTTTTCATTCCTGTAGAAAGCCTTTTGTGCTGAGTGGAGTGTCAGTCCCCCAGGAAGCTCCTTCAGAAAGGAGCTTCTGCTGCCACTCGGCTCTGGCCTGGAACATTCTCCATCCCTCCTCTCACCCTGCCCCTCTTCTCATATCTGCTTCTCCCACTTCAGCAGCCAGACTCCCAGGGCCCTCCCCATCGCCAGCCCCTTGCCAGTGCCGGGCTTTCTTCCCACAGTGTGAGCAGTGACTCCAGGCCTTGTGCAGAAAGCTGTTTCCTCAGCACCCGGCTCAAGGTCCTCTGTGCAAATCTGTGTTCCTAGTGGAGATGGTCCACTGCCGTATGATAGATAGACAGCTGTCCTGATTCGTGGACCAATCCACAAACAGGCAGTGTAGGCAGTGATCCTTACAGTTGTGCAGTGCACAGCCTGCACGGTTGTACCCGACAGCCTACCACCATATATTTATTAACTATAATTGTAAATATAATGTAGTTTAAATGCTCAAATATGTAAACCAAATAATTTAAACAACAAACTAAGTTTCTGCCTGGGGCTGAAGAGTCCAACCTTTGACCCTAAGGGAAGCAAAATGGGTCAGTGATAAACAGACTGGCATAAAGTTGCTGTTTAGAACCTAAAGTGGGTCAGGGCTAAATCCTGTGCAAATTAGCTACTGTTTATTTAGCAACTTTTCTTTTGGCGTGTGTGGGAGCCTGGCTGGAGACGTAACTCATTTGAGGATTGAGTTTCAACAGAATCTCAAAATTCCTTTTAAAAATAGCTTTCAGGCCTAACAGTTAAGAATGGGCCATTCACTCTTGCAGAGGACCGGGTTCAATCCCCAGCACCCACATGGCGGCTGAGAACCGTCTGTAACTCTAATTCCAGGAGAACTCCAGTTCGAGGGGAATCCGACATCCTCTTCTGACCTCTGCGGCATTGCACTACACAGGTGCACAAACCACATGCAGAGAATACATTCATACAAATAAATAAATAATAAAATAAATAAATAATAAATAAAATAATAAATAGCTTTCAGGGCTGAGAGATGGCCTCACAGTTTAAGCGTGCTCATTCGCTCTTGCAGAGACCTGGGTTCGATCCCCAGCACCCACATGGTGGCTGAGAACCCCTTTAACTCCAGTTCCAGGGAAATCCGACACCGTCTTCTGACCTCCACCGCATGCACAACACGGTGGAACCAACCTAAATGCAGACGTACATTCATACACATACAAAATAAATAAAATCAAAATATATAAAAAGCTTCAAGGGCCAGTGAGACGGTCCCATGGGGAAAGGCTCCTGCCACCACCAGAGTTCAACCCTGGGGCCCACATGGTGGAAGGAGAACACCAACCTGCAAGTTGTCCTCGGACCCCCACACGTCATGGCATGCATGTACCCTTGTGCCTCTCACCTCCCCGATAAGTAAATGAGGGGCTGGAGAGTGGCTCAGTGGTTAAGAGCACTGACTGCTCTTGCGAGAACCTGGGTTACACTCCCAAACCCACATGGTAGAAAAACCATCCTTAACTCCAGTTCCAGGGGTTCTGATGCTTCTTCGGACTCTGCAGGCATTGCATGGCATGGGTTACCACAATGTAAGGCAAATAACAGACACAAAAATAAATAAACGTAGCCGGGCGTGGTGGCGCACGCCTTTAATCCTAGCACTGGGAGGAAGAGGCAGGTGATTCTTTGTGAGTCAAGGCCAGCCTGGTCTACAGAGTGAGTTCCAGACAGCTGGGCTACAGGGAACCTGGTCTCGAAAAGACCAAAAATAAATAAATAAATAAAAAAATAAATAAATAAATAAATGTGAATTAAATTGTTAAAAGTAAAAACAGGGGCTGGAGAGATGGCCTAGCGTTAAGAGCGCCGACCGCTCTTGCAGAGGACCCGGGTTCGTCCCAGCACCCACATGGTGACTGAGAACCGTCTCCGAAACTCCAATTCCGGGAGAACTCCAGTTCCAGGGGAATCCGACACCCTCTTCTGACCTCCGCGCTTGCACCGAACACAGGTTGCACACAGTACATGTCAGACAGTACATTCATACACATACAGAAATAAGTAAAATAAATAAAATAAAAAGTAAAAATAGCTTTCTAGGAGCTGGAGAGATGGCCTCGTGGTCAAGAGCACTAGTTTTCTCAGAGGATCTGGTTGTTCCCAGCACCCATGTGGTTGGCTATCAACTGTCCATATCTCAGTCAGGTGATTTGACACCCTCTTTAGGCTCCACAGGCATCATACTCATGTGGCATGTACACACACACATTCTAAAAATTAAAATATTTAAAAAGGTTTTTCCATAAAAGTATATTTGACAAGTTGGGGCACAGGCTGAGGGGGGATGGGAGAACCCCTCGTTTCAATTTCTAGTTAGTTTGGTGTCTCCATCTAGACTCAGGCTGCTCTCCCTCGTGTCCAGGCTTTGGAGAACTGTCCTCAAGGGCCCCTGGTCCACCATGGGGTGGGAAGGCATGGCAGCAGTGGGCAGAGATCAGGGCTGTGTTTGGGGTGCTTGCCACAGGCAGGGGGTCCCGCTCCGCCCTTACAACAGCCCCAGGAGTGGCCTTTCTGCCGCTAGGCAGGTTCAAAGCTGAGGCTCAAGAGTGGGTTGGCAAGCCTTCTCTGCAAAGAGCTAGAAGCCACGAGTTTAGGATTGAGAGTCAGGAAGACACAGGTACCCTGCTCAGCTCTCCTGTGATCCCATGAAAGCTGCTGTAGACAGAGTGTGAACAAACATGAATGGCAGGCTTCCAAAAAACTATTTACAACCACAGCAGCAGGTTAGATTTGCTGCACAAATGCTCGGGTTAATTCATGGGCTGTGAACTTCAACCTGGGGGGATCCCATCGCCCAGGCTCTCAGATGATCATAAGCAGATTTCATACTGCTTTGTGTCTCAGTTTCCCCATGTCCAGAACAGGGATGTTGTCAATACCTACCACACAGGCAAGGAGCAAGGCAAGCAAGNAAATAAAAAAATTTAAAGTTTTTTTTAAAGAATGGACTAGAACTATGTGTTCATATGTGTGTAGGGGTGCACATACACACATTTTATGTTCATGTGAAGGCCAGAGGGTCCTATCTATGTATCTATGTATCTATGTATCTATGTATCTATGTATCTATGTATCTATCTATCTATCTATCTATCTATCTATCTATCTATCTATCTATCTGACAGGGTCTCCCTATAGCCCCAACTGGCCTGGAACTTGCTATGTAGACCAGGCTGGCCTTGATCTCACAGAATCTGCCTGCCTCTCCTGAATGCTGGTGCATGTGTCATCATGTCTGACCATTTTTTTTTAAACCTTCTATTCTGACTTCATTACTTGGACTACAGAGCAGGTAAAATGAAAAGCTTCGTAACAAAGCGGGCCCGATTGATGCACACTTCTCTTTCCATCACTAAGGAGGCTGAGGCAAGAGGATCGCCATCAGTTTGAGGCCAGCCTGGGCAACATAGCAAGATCCTGCTTCAAAAAGTAAAGACGAGTGGCTGATGAGATGGTTTAGTGGGTGAAGGTGCTTGCTACCAAGGCTGACTACTTGAGCTGGATTCCTGGGACCCAGATAGTGGAAGGAGAGAACTGACCCCTACAAGTTGTACTCTGTGTCCTCTGACCTTTGTGTATATGCTGTGACACATGTGCCTCCTAAAACAAATAATTTAATACAAAATAAAAACCAGGCATGGTGACACATGTCTGTAATCCTAGCACTTGGGAGATGGAGGAAGGAGGGTCAAGAGTTCAAGGTCATCCTCAGCTACACAGGGAGTTTTAGGCCAGCCCGGGTTACATGAGACCCTGTCTCAACCATTCTCTCCGAACCCCACACCCAGCAAATACCTAAGGAAGAAAAAGGAAAGGAGGGTAGGAGCGAGCGAGCCAGGCTGCTGTCTTCTCTCTGCTCCGCTCCGCTCCTGGCCAACCCAGCCCATCTCTTACCTGTGGCTTCTCTTGGGCCTGCCAGCCACTGACCAGGTCCAGCAATGGCACAGAGCCTCTCTGCAGCCTGAACACCACTCTGTCAGAGGACCACGCTTCATCCTAGCAGCCGACAGGAGCCCCATGGAAACCCACGTGGTCACTAAATGAGGGACAGGCATAATGCTTGAAAAGGGCTCAAAAAGATTGGGACAGTCATTGAAAAGGCAGAGAGAGCCATATCCTGCCCCACGCACTGGGTGTCCACTGTGGCCAGACACATATGACCACATCCCTCCCATCGTCCAGGAGAGGAGGGACAGGTGCCCAGAGCATCCTCTCACAGTCTATTCTCTGCCAGGTCATTTAGTCATTCAACCAATGAGCACCCACTATGTCCCAAACATGCTTTTAGGCACTGTGGATCTAGCAGTTTTCCTGCTTTCTAGGGTTTAGATACTGGTAAGAAACAAGAAATAAGATAAGTAAATAGCTAATAGTTATGGTTTGGTCTATGAGATGGTGATAAGGTAAGCAGGGGTTGGGCTGGTGGGGAAAATTTTTGTTCTTTTTCTTCATATCTACGTCTTCTATGTGTGTGCCCATGAGTGCAGGTGCCAGCAGAGCCCAGAGAAAGCGTGTCGGACCTCTAGAGCTGGAGTTACAGGAGGTTATGAGTGCTTTTAACCTAACCACTGAGCCATCTCTCCAGACTCTCTGTCTCTCTGTCTGTCTTTCTGTCTCCCTCTCTCTCCCCCCTCCCCCCATCTTTCTCTGTCTTTCTCTTTCTCTCAGAGCCCGGGACATGGGAATAGGATAATTTCAAAGTTACACAAACAAATTCAAGTATTAGGAATAGAGATAAAACTTAATTGCCATTACTGTGCACAATCTATACGCTTTTAATTGGAAGCTATGCCTGGCTGGTGTTCTGGAGCACCTCTGAGCTGAGCGCTCGGGCAGCCCTGGTTCCCAGGCTCAGGGCAGCCCTGAATTGGGGTGACTGGAGTGAGAGCGAGGCCATGCTGCTTGCTTCGTCCACAGCTGCAGAATGCGGGCACAGGCACCTGCCAGCTCCCCTCCCCAACCGCTTATCTTCTCAAGCTTATAATTTCCCTCCCTCACGGTGGGAGTTGAGGCTGGCCCATTAGCAGGCATCAAGATTCCCTCTGTCGTCCCCCCCCCCATGGTGTACCTTCTGGAAGGTGCAGCTAGTGCCCCGTGACATGGTTGCATCTCAGCTCTGTCTCCAGCCTGTTCTGGATTGTCTGTAGCAAAGTCAGCTGAGGCCAAGTGTGTTTGTACCTTGGGGCAGAGGGGCAGGGGTTTCTACCTTGAGAACTCCCCAGCCTGAGGCTGGAGGAACTGAGCCTTCTCAAACAGGTGGTTTTCACCAACCCCATTCTGTCAGTGGGAAAATGAGGGACGTGGCCTATTGCTCAGGGCTGTGCTGCTGGTCAGCAGCTGGCCTGGGCTTCTCACCTGCAGAGCCTGCGGCTAAGCCTTCGCCCTCCACAGCAAAGATGTCCCCCACTGCATGGATGGTCCCCACCACAGCTTCCCCTCCTCTTTCTTCCTCTCTGTTATAGTTGTTGGCCCCGCCTGACATGGCTGGCTTTTGCCTGATGCCTCCGGAACAGGGCAACGGACAAGTGACTTGGAATCCCCATTTTCTCCTTCCCACACATGGATAAGATTCAGGAAGTGGATCACGGTAGTTTCCCTCACGCAGCTCAGGCCTTTCCCACTCTGGGGTCAAGGCAGCTGATACTAGTCAGGGGAAGCACACTGATCGGTTCCCATAATGAGCACCAGGATCCCCCTTCAGATGGGCTCTCTCCTCACGGTGGCAACAAGGCTGCCCAAGCTCAGCCTTACGCCTCTCAGCTGATCCAGCCAAAGACTCCAAGCTCTGCATTGAGCAGGACTGTTCCCTGCGACTTTCTATCCACTCACTCCATGGTTTTTGAAGCTCGGTGATAGCTGAGGAAACTGGCTGAGTTACCACGAAGCCTTCTGCATGCCAAGCTGGAATCCCCTCACCCCTACCCCCAAATATGGATCCCTATGTGAGGCCTGTCTAGAATTGTTGAAAGGAGGAAGGACCCTGTGAGGTTGGTTCTCTCAGTAGGGTAAGTGATGTATGGGAAACAGTGGCTCAGAGAGGTGAGTGACTTCCCTGGGGCCACACAGCTCAGACATGGCAGAGGCACAGCCGGGGTAAGGGTCCACCGCTGGGGACAGCTCAGGTCTTTAAGAAAGAAGCCAAGTTTAAGGCTCAGAAAAAGGTAGAGTTGGCTCTGGCTCCTGCTGGAGCAGCAGGATACACACACACACACACACACACACACACGCACTCACACACATACCTACATACACACATACATACATACACACCCACACACACATACACAAAAAATCATACACACACACGCACACACTCACACACACATACATACATACACACATATATACATACACACATACACATACACAAAAAAATCATACATACACACATACATACACATACACACTCACACACACTCACACATATGCACTCACACACATACACACTCACACTCACACACATACCACACATACATACATATACACATACATACATACACACACACATACACATACACAAAAAAATCATACATACACACACATACACACACTCATATACATACACACACATACATACACATACACACACTCACATACATACACACACCTACACACATACACACACTCACACATACACACACACTCACACACTCACATACACACACCCACACATACACACACACACTCACACACATACACACACATACCTACATACACACATACATACACACCCACACACACATACACAAAAAAATCATACACACACACACGCACACACACACTCACACACACATACATACACACATATATACATACACACATACACACATACACAAAAAAATCATACATACACACACATACATACACATACACACACTCACACACACTCACACATATACCCTCACATACATACACACTCACACTCACACACATACACACACATACATACATACACACATATATACATACACACACATACACACATACACAAAAAAATCATACATACACACATACACACACTCATATACATACACATACACACACTCACATACATACACACACATACACACATACACACACTCACACATACACACACACACTCACACACATACACATACACACTCACATACACACATACACACTCGCACTCACACACATACACACTCACACTCACACACACACATACACACACTCACTCACACACACTCACACAGTCTCTCGTACACACGGGCTGACTGTTCCAAACTGGTACCCAGTAGTCTTCAGACTCAGGTGCCTGTTCTGCTCAGTGACAGCTCAGCATGAAGCACTCTTTTCCCCTCTTGGTGGGAAAAACGTTCCCAATCCTTACACTGAGAGTGATATGCTGTCTCTGCTCCCAGGGTGTCAGGCAACAACGCATGCTGGTTTTCATTCCTGTAGAAAGCCTTTTGTGCTGAGTGGAGTGTCAGTCCCCCAGGAAGCTCCTTCAGAAAGGAGCTTCTGCTGCCACTCGGCTCTGGCCTGGAACATTCTCCATCCCTCCTCTCACCCTGCCCCTCTTCTCATATCTGCTTCTCCCACTTCAGCAGCCAGACTCCCAGGGCCCTCCCCATCGCCAGCCCCTTGCCAGTGCCGGGCTTTCTTCCCACAGTGTGAGCAGTGACTCCAGGCCTTGTGCAGAAAGCTGTTTCCTCAGCACCCGGCTCAAGGTCCTCTGTGCAAATCTGTGTTCCTAGTGGAGATGGTCCACTGCCGTATGATAGATAGACAGCTGTCCTGATTCGTGGACCAATCCACAAACAGGCAGTGTAGGCAGTGATCCTTACAGTTGTGCAGTGCACAGCCTGCACGGTTGTACCCGACAGCCTACCACCATATATTTATTAACTATAATTGTAAATATAATGTAGTTTAAATGCTCAAATATGTAAACCAAATAATTTAAACAACAAACTAAGTTTCTGCCTGGGGCTGAAGAGTCCAACCTTTGACCCTAAGGGAAGCAAAATGGGTCAGTGATAAACAGACTGGCATAAAGTTGCTGTTTAGAACCTAAAGTGGGTCAGGGCTAAATCCTGTGCAAATTAGCTACTGTTTATTTAGCAACTTTTCTTTTGGCGTGTGTGGGAGCCTGGCTGGAGACGTAACTCATTTGAGGATTGAGTTTCAACAGAATCTCAAAATTCCTTTTAAAAATAGCTTTCAGGCCTAACAGTTAAGAATGCCATTCACTCTTGCAGAGGACCCGGGTTCAATCCCCAGCACCCACATGGCGGCTGAGAACCGTCTGTAACTCTAATTCCAGGAGAACTCCAGTTCGAGGGGAATCCGACATCCTCTTCTGACCTCTGCGGCATTGCACTACACAGGTGCACAAACCTACATGCAGAGAATACATTCATACAAATAAATAAATAAATAAATAAATAAATAAATAAATAAATAAATAAATAGCTTTCAGGGCTGGAGAGATGGCCTAGCAGTTAAGCGTGCCATTCGCTCTTGCAGAGGACCTGGGTTCGATCCCCAGCACCCACATGGTGGCTGAGAACCCTCTTTAACTCCAGTTCCAGGGAAATCCGACACCGTCTTCTGACCTCCACCGCATTGCACAACACGGGTGCACCAACCTAAATGCAGACAGTACATTCATACACATACAAAAATAAATAAAATCAAATATATATATAAAAGCTTCCAAGGGCCAGTGAGACGGTCCCATGGGGAAAGGCTCCTGCCACCACCAGAGTTCAACCCTGGGGCCCACATGGTGGAAGGAGAACACCAACCTGCAAGTTGTCCTCGGACCCCCACACGTCATGGCATGCATGTACCCTTGTGCCTCTCACCTCCCCGATAAGTAAATGAGGGGCTGGAGAGGTGGCTCAGTGGTTAAGAGCACTGACTGCTCTTGCAGAGAACCTGGGTACAGCTCCCAGTACCCACATGGTGGGTAAAAACCATCCTTAACTCCAGTTCCAGGGGTTCTGATGCCTTCTTCTGGACTCTGCAGGCATTGCATGCATGTGGTACACCACATGTAGGCAAAATACTCAGACACAAAAATAAATAAACGTAGCCGGGCGTGGTGGCGCACGCCTTTAATCCTAGCACTTGGGAGGCAGAGGCAGGTGGATCTTTGTGAGTTCAAGGCCAGCCTGGTCTACAGAGTGAGTTCCAGGACAGCTGGGGCTACAGGGAGACCCTGTCTCGAAAAGACCAAAAAATAAATAAATAAATAAAAATAAATAAATAAATAAATAAATGTGATTAAATTGTTTAAAAAGTAAAAACAGGGGCTGGAGAGATGGCCTAGCGGTTAAGAGCGCCGACCGCTCTTGCAGAGGACCCGGGTTCGATCCCCAGCACCCACATGGTGACTGAGAACCGTCTGAAACTCCAATTCCGGGAGAACTCCAGTTCCAGGGGAATCCGACACCCTCTTCTGACCTCCGCGGCATTGCACGACACAGGTGCACACAGTTGCATGCAGACAGTACATTCATACACATACAGAAATAAGTAAAATAAATAAAATAAAAAGTAAAAATAGCTTTCTAGGAGCTGGAGAGATGGCCTCGTGGTCAAGAGCACCTGTTGTTATCCAGAGGATCTGGTTTGGTTCCCAGCACCCATGTCACGAGGTTCACAACTGCCTGTGACTCAGGGGATTTGACACCCTCTTTAGGCCTCCACAGGCATCATACTCATGTGGCATGTACACACACACATTCTAAAAATTAAAATATTTAAAAAGGTTTTTCCATAAAAGTATATTTGACAAGTTGGGGCACAGGCTGAGGGGGGATGGGAGAACCCCTCGTTTCAATTTCTAGTTAGTTTGGTGTCTCCATCTAGACTCAGGCTGCTCTCCCTCGTGTCCAGGCTTTGGAGAACTGTCCTCAAGGGCCCCTGGTCCACCATGGGGTTGGGGAAGGCAAGGCAGCAGTGGGCAGAGATCAGGGCTGTGTTTGGGGTGCTTGCCACAGGCAGGGGGTCCCGCTCCGCCCTTACAACAGCCCCAGGAGTGGCCTTTCTGCCGCTAGGCAGGTTCAAAGCTGAGGCTCAAGAGTGGGTTGGCAAGCCTTCTCTGCAAAGAGCTAGAAGCCACGAGTTTAGGATTGAGAGTCAGGAAGACACAGGTACCCTGCTCAGCTCTCCTGTGATCCCATGAAAGCTGCTGTAGACAGAGTGTGAACAAACATGAATGGCAGGCTTCCAATAAAACTATTTACAACCACAGCAGCAGGTTAGATTTGCTGCACAAATGCTCGGGTTAATTCATGGGCTGTGAACTTCAACCTGGGGGGATCCCATCGCCCAGGCTCTCAGATGATCATAAGCAGATTTCATACTGCTTTGTGTCTCAGTTTCCCCATGTCCAGAACAGGGATGTTGTCAATACCTACCACACAGGCAAGGAGCAAGGCAAGCAAGGTGTGCCCGGTGTGTCAGTCAGAAGGGGCCTCTTACTCGTGAGGACGGACTCCAGAATGCTTTGGGCACAGTGAAAGCTGCAGAGTGCACCAAGGCCCACGTGTACAGATGTATCTGCAGTCATTCATCAGTTAACACAGCAAGAGCTCAACAACCACCACAAGGAAGCAGAACAAATATAATAATCTACCATAATGGGTTTTATTGTAAATTATTTCTGGAATGTTCTATCTAATGCTTTTGGACTCTGAGTGTGCTGCTAGTGATTGATTGAGTCCAGGGCAGTACAAATGCCAAGTCAGAGCCTTGTCCCATAGGTGGAGAGCCTTGTCCCACAGGTGAAGGGGCCGTATCCTTCCCCAACCTCTGACAAGCTCCCAACATCTTAGACAACAGGGATCGAGCCTCTGCCAAGTGCCCAGTGGCTCTGTGTGACCTGGCATGGACAGGCAGCGGATACAGGCTAAGACTGGCAAAGCCTGGGCCAGGGCTACATCTCACTCTCCAGGGACTGTGGGCAGGGCAGGCCTTCAAACTTCTGAGAAGGAGGCCTAGCAGGAGGCAGTCCTATCAGCCACCGTGCCCATGTGTCCTCGGCAGGTGGCTGTGAGGGCACAGAGCGAGGCAGGCTTGGGTGGGGCGGGCAGAGGCAGCACTGGCCTGGACCAGCTTCCTGGTGGTTCCGCTTAGCGCAGGACAGAGAAGGCTTGACGGATGAGCCGTCATTCCCAGGAGCCAGCTCCACGCAGCCCATAGATTTCTGCCTAAAAGAGTTTTATACAACCAGGCACTCACTCAGCAGGGCTGCTGTGTGTTTACCGACGTTTTTAAACGCATGCCTCCCACCAGCTGGTAAAACCACAATTAGTGGAAGCCTAGTTTATGAGCATGAGCTGTGGTTGAGATAGAGCCTGGGCTGCCCTGGCCTGCTGAGAGCTGCTAGCAGCTGTGGGGAGCTGGCAGAGGGAGGCTGGGTTCCTGTAGCCACAGGGCGACCTCAGAACAGTTGGGGTGCAGAGAGTATCCCCAGTGCACGGACACTCCCTTAGCAAAGCATGCCCTGGCTTCCAGATCCTCCCAGCAACCCCAGAGGTTATTTTCAGATATTTTCCCCCAATTTGCAAATGATGATGCAGACTCAGAGACAGGAGGTGATTTGGGTAGGGTCACATAGCCTGCAGGAGCTGGGGAGGTTTAGCACAGTTCCTGGTACTCTTAGGGACTCTGAGAGCCGACTGTCTTGTCCAGACTTGCTAACTGTAGCTATGTGATGGTGGGACAGTAACTTAGCCTCTCTGAACTGCAGTTTCCATATTTCTAAGATGAGATTAACAAGAGAGCCTATCTCAGACAAAGTGATGGTAACCTGCAGGTTTGGAACCGCGAGGGAGATTTTCTGAATTGTGGGCAGGTGGTTCCTCGGGAAGGTCTGGGGGAGGGCCTTCTGCCTCAGGACCCTCTCCTGGCTCTGAAGGTGGCCAGTCATCCTCTGTCTTCCGTATCTGGCTTCCAGCTCTGCCCCTCTTCACCTGGTGTCTCCCTGAACACCTGAGTCTATCCTGTCCCGTCCCCTGTACAGACACATGTCCCTTGGTGTAGGGCTGCCCTGTTAGTCCAAGACATCTCGTTTCAAGATGCTTAATTATGGGCTGGGGAGACGGCTCCCATAGTACTGTTTGCCACACAAGCATGCAGACCTGACTTTGATCCCTACAATCCACATTAAACAAAAAAAGCTGGGTGTTGTGGTGGGCACTTGAATCCTGGAGCTGGAGCTGGAGACAGGAGGATGCTGGGGCCTTGCTGAACTCCCAGTCCAGCTGAATCAGTGCACGAGGAGAGCTGTGGCTGCCCTGTCCTCTGGCTCCTCTGCCTGTGCTTTGGATTCCTACAGGGACCCTAATTCTTCCTTCCCCCTCCCTGACCCCAATGTCTCCAAACTCAGCCATAGCTGAGGAGGCCAGAAGATGGTGTTGGATCCCCGGAGCTGGAGTTCCAGGTGGTTGTGAGCTGCCATGCGGGTGCTGGAAACCATACTCAAATCTTCTGCAAGAGCAGCAGTGCTCTTAACTACGAAGCCATCTCTCCAGGGTCAAGTCTTTTGTTCTTTTTTAATTTCTTTTTTAAATTTATTTAAGCGGTAGGTATACTTAGGCAACAAAGGTGTGGAATGTCTGTACCAGCCCAATTACATCAGCGTCTCGTTTTCTGTATAACCCAGGGTCCCCAAGCCCAATTGAAGAGCTGTGCTTATACAAAAAATAAAATCCAGTCCATTATTCCTGTAATCTCACAATTCTTCCCCCCTCCTTGGCCCTTACAATCTGGAGCGCCCACCTCTTCTTCAAGAGTCCCTGGGCTTTGGAGGGGAGGGTGAGAGAGAATGAGAGATAGAAGATCCAGTTTTCTTCTTTCCCCTCTCTTTCCCCCCTTTCCCTCTCTTCCTTTTCTGAGGTGACAGTCAAATTCTTGGGACTGTCCATGTTTTGTTTAAGAGGGACTAGTGAGTCACCTAGCAGTCTCCTTTTAATTCTAGTAATAAAAGACAAATAGCAACAAATATTAAAAATTGTAGCAAGTTATTCTATGGGTATAGACACATATGTTTGGAGGTATCTTGGTTGGGGCATTATAATTCTTTGACCAAGGGATGCTAATAACTTTCCAATATGGTAGATAGAGTCCCCTGACATTAAGAAAACTTGGATGGTGAGTGAGGTGGAGATGTGGAGTGGGGGGTGGGGTCTCGCCTACCTCATCTTCCAGTGACATGGTTCTGGGAATCTCCTTCTACAATTTTTGTTTGCTTTTTTTTTTTTTTTTAGATAGGGTTTCATGTAGCCTAGGTTGGCCTTGAACCTACGATGTAGCAGAGGATGACCTTGAATTCCTGACCCTATCTCCATCGCTCACGTGCTAGAATTATGGGGTATGCCACAGCACCAATTTATTTTTTTTCTACGTGTAACTTTCATCTCACTGTTGCTTTAAGTTTGCATCTTATTTTCTTCTGCTTACTCTTCTAGCATATAAATATTTCCCCATGTGTGGAAAAATCTTTGCAAATATCATTTTTAGTGGTCAGATAAAACACAGTGACTGTCGGGCTGCAGCCTCAGCTAGTTCTGCTGGACATTTTGGTCTTTTTCAGGCTGTGAACAGCAACCAGAGCGGGCATGCTGACAGACAGGAGCTGGGGTCGGGGTGCCCAGCACGTCTGTGAGGCTGAGCTGTGGTCACCAGCCACCTGCACAGCTGGGCGCCCAGCTGGAGACGCTGTCCCGCCGTCAGCCGCGCTTATCATCAGGCAGCTTTATCTCCATTCCTGACGCTCCGCAGCAGCCCAGCCCTGACACTTCCGCTTATGTCTCTTGCTCTGGGAGCCTCTCTGTCACGTAGCTAATGAACTGTAAACAGAAACTCCAGTACTCTGGTGGAGCCCCCTCAGAGGAGCTCGGGAGAAGCTGGGAGCTGTTCCTGACTGTCCCTCGCAGTGCAGTGTTCTCACCTGCATGGCTGTCCCTCTCAGGGACACGGCAGCTGGGGAACTGCGCGCGCGGAGGGCAGGGGCTGCCCTGTCCTCCCGCTCCTTTGCCTGTGCTTCCGACTACTACAGGGCTCCTAATTCTTCCTTTCCCGCTTCCCAACCTCAGTTTCTCCAAACTCAGCCACAGCCGGCCTCACCAGGGAACCATGTGAATGCCCAGGCTCGACTATAGAGCTGGGCTGCGGGTTGTGTGGGACCCCAGTTTATTTAATCATCAGGCTGTAGGGGAGCAGTAGTCTAAGCTGGGGTCTCCCCTCACGATCTACCCAGAAGTCCTCTCTTTAGACAATTTTTATAATTCCCTTCTCCCAGTTTGGAAAGCGGGGCTTCAGAGGTGCCCCATGAGGGTCCCCTGGAAGGGGGTGACTCTCCTTTCCTTGCTAGAGCCTCTTCCAGGGCCCAGTTTCCTGCCATATGCTCAGGCAGACCCCCAAAACTTAATCTTCTGTATTCACCCCCAGTTTAAGGACATGAGTGTGGAGGGTTGGTCGGGGGTCACACTGCAAGGGCTGGGGCCCCCCATCTATCCCTGACTCACCTCTGGGGGGGGGGCGAACGAACCAGCAGCTGCTGGAGGCTGACAGCCCAGCCTCTCCTCCCCTCCCCTCACCTCCATCTCTGGTCTAATGGCTTTCCTGAGATGTACTTCTAATATTCACACAATCTACTCATTCAGCCACCTCTCCTGTCTAATTCCAGAACATGCTCGCTGACCCAAGGAGGCCTCTGTCATATCAATATTCACCTCTCCCTCTCCCTCCCTGCCAGACAACCACAAATCCACAAATGTCCGTCCCATGTGTCGTCCCCCCACCTGAGTTTTACCTGTATGATTCATATAAATGGAATCACACAGCAGGTGGTAGCAGGTGGCTGGTGACTTCTTTTTCAATATCCCTTTACCTGTGTTGTAGCACGTGTCAATAACCCATCCCTTTTCTCTGATGAATAATATTCTATTATATGCCTAGATGGAATCTTATTTTGTCCAGTGATCAGTTGGAACATTTGTATTTCTGTGTGTGTGTGTGTGTGTGTGTTTACTGGGGCCCCTTGTATACCAGGCAGGCGCTGTGTGTGTGTGTGTGTGTGTGTGTGTGTGTGTGTGTTTACTGGGGCCCCTTGTATACCAGGCAGGCGCTTTGTGTGTGTGTGTGTGTGTGTGTGTGTGTGTGTGTTTACTGCGGCTCCTTGTATACCAGGCAGGCACTTTGTCACCTAGCTAGCGTCATCAGCCTGGCTGAAAGGGAGATTCAGGGGAGCTGCTGGGAAAGCGGGTGCTCAGAAGCAGAGCCTGGGTCAGGTGCATGGGGAGAACGGACCAGGAGGGCAGAAGCGTTTCTAATCGCGCAGCCCCTACCAAAGGGTCGAGATCTGTGATTGAAGCATTGCGTTAATCATGGTGACACTGATCACGTTACTTGGCTTGCATGCACGAAACCCAAACAACACTGAATGCTGCTGTGTCAGTCACGTTTGCTTCATGGGATGAAATGCCTGACAGAAACAACTTTTGGGAGGCAAGGTTTACTCTGGTTCACAGTTTGCTAGGGTTCCATCCTCCAGTGGGGAAGGCGTGGCAGGGGCAGTCCAGATCGCAAGGCAGGAGGGAAGGGGAGGCTGCTCACATCATGGGGGAGCAGGAAGCAGGGAGGCCGTCAGGAGCAGGGTGGGCATAACCTTCAATGGACACTCCCATGAGTCACATCCACCACTAGATTTCTACCTCCTGAAGGGTCCATGGCTTCCCAAAGTAGTGCTCCCAGGTAGGGAACAAAGACTCAAAAGCTTGTAGGGGACATTACTGTTATGTTAGCGATACGTGAATAAAAATGACAAAATACTACAAATTCCATCTAATAACACCACTTCACCTTTTTCTGTTTAATTTCTCCTCCTCCCCCTCCCTCTTCCCCTCCTCCTCCTCCTCCCCTCCTCCTCCTTTTCCCCCTTCTCCTTCCCCTCCTCCTCCTCCTCCTCTTCTTCCCCTCCCTCTTCTTCCTTCTCCTTCTCTTCCTCCTTTCCTTCCTCCTCCTCCTCCTCTTCTTCCTCCTCCTCCCCTTCTCCTCCTTTCCCTCCTTCTCCTTCCCCTCCTCCTCCTCTTCTTCCCCTCCCTCTTCTTCCTTCTCCTCCTTCTCTTCCTCCTTTCCTTCCTCCTCCTCCTCTTCCTCCTTCTCCTCTTCTTCCACCTCTTCCTCCTTCTCTTCCTTTCCTTCCTCCTCTTCCTCCTCTTCTTCCTCTTTTCTGCCTCCTTCCCCTTTCCTCCTCTTTTCTTCTTCATTTCCTCCTCTTCCTTCTTTTTCCTCTCCTTCTCCTTTTTTTTCGTCCTTGAAACAGGGTCTTGTTTCAAAGCCTGGCATCAAACTCACTATGTAGCCAAAAATTGCCTTAAATTACAGGCATATGCCACCACACCTGGTTTATACAATGCCTAGGATCAAACCCAGAGCTTCATATGTGCTAGGCAAGTGCTTTACTAACTGGGTTACATCTCCCACCCCTGTTCTGTTTGTTGCAAGATCTGACCTCTGTCATCTTCCCACACCACACACATCAATGCTGACTAACAGAATTCCAGTATTTGGTCCTGGCACGTTGAGTCTGTATAATTGCTGGTAAAGGAAGCTTCAGCGATATAAGATGTGAAACAAAGTCTTTATTTTCCCTGAAGCTATAGAAAGCCGATTCTAATCAGCTTCAGAAATTCCATCCTCACAGGAACTCCTCCTAAGAAAAGAGTTTTCTTTCTTTTTTTTTTCTTTTGGTCTTTTTGAGACAGGGTCTCCCTTTAGTCCCAGCTGGCCTGGAGCTTGCTCTGTAGACCAGGCTGGCTTTGAACTCACAGAGATCTGCTTTGCCTTTGCCTCCTGAGTGGCAGGGTTAAAGGTATGCGCCCCCATGCCCGGCTAGAAAATAGTTTTCTATGGCAAGCTGGCCTCAGAGATGGCTGGGCTGTCAGGAAACACTTCCTGTTTAACAAAACCCAATAATCCTGGTTGATTGTTCGACTGCATAATTTATTACTCTGGTAATAATATTTAAATGACATTTCTCCTGAAGGATATAAATACTTGTGAGTTGACCTGAAAATAGAGGAGGGGCTTGGCTTTGGGGGAAACCTGCCTGGGTCTCCAGGGATTCTTAGTTAAGGTGGAAGCTGGTGAGCCCGGGGCTCACAGACCCGGGAGCAATCCTTCACCTGGGTTAACTGGCCATCCTCACAACCAGCCAGATGGGCTCTATGCTATGATGTCTCCTTTGCAGGCAGGGCAGTGAGGTGCGGCAAGGATGCCAGGATGGCAGGCGGCAGAGAGCGGCAGCATGACTCAGAGGCTGCCCTGCTAAGCACGGGGCGGTGCGGTGCTGGGAAGAGCGAGCAGAGCTCTGTTCTGTGGAATGAGAAGCAGAGGATGAAGAGCAGAGCCTGCTAGCGAATGAAGCGAGCAGAGAAAAGGAGGGCAAGCCTCAGCCACAGGGCAGCTCTGGAGAGCAGGGACAGGAGACAGAAACCTAAAAAGGAGGGAGTGGAGGGGTCCCAGGTCAGAGCCAGGGGCCCGGTATTGAGAGACAGGGCATAAAGAATTGCCCAGGAGAAGCTTCCAGAAGGACTGGTGCGGTTATGTGGGGTGAGAGGGGCCTCAAGGCTGATGCCAGTGGCATGGCACAGCTGGAGAGAGTGAGCTGGACTGGGGCCGTGTGCAGACCCTGCTGGGGGCTGGGGGGAGCTAAGCTCAGAAGAGGTCAGCTGATGCAAAGAATGAAGAGGGAACGTCCAGGAGAGATTATCGTGCTTTAACCGTCCTGCCAAGGCAAGCCAGGCTCCGTACGTGGAGCACACAGCTCTGTGGACATTGTCTGTAATCCTGCATCTCCCACAACCCCGAGCCCACCAGGTAGTAGTTGATACTTTAGAAATGGAGGCCCAGGGCTGGAGAAAAAGCTCAGTGGTTAAGAGGACTGGCTCTTCTTGTAGAGGACCCCAGTTCAATTCTCAGCATCCACATGACAGTTAACAACTATCTGTCACTTTAGTTCCAGGGGGTCCAAGTGCCTTCTCTGACTTCCATAGGCATTGCAGGACCAACGTGTGTGCACTACATACATGCAGCCAATATAATCATACACATAAAATAAAAATGATCTAAAAAAATGGAGGGCCTAGCCAGGTGATATGGCTGGGGCAGAGGTAGCTCAGGAGTTCTAGGCTAGCCTGTGGAACCTGGTGAGACCCTGTTGAAAAAGAAAAAGGAAATGGAAGGGGGTTGGACATATAGCTCAGTTGGTAGACTGCTTGCCTAACATGCGAAAAGCCCTGGCTTGGATCCCCAGACTGCATAAATGAGTGGCGGCACATGCCTACAGTCAGTCTCAGCACTCCAGAGCTGGAGCAAGAGGATAGACGTTCAAGGCTACAGAGCAAGTTCGAGGCCAGCTTCAGGTACATGAGACCATGTCCAAAAATATAAGAGGGAAGGAAAAACGGGGGTGGGGGGAACAAGTGGTGCTCCACTCTGGGGTCCTACTCACCACAGCTGGGGACCCTTTGCTCCACATCATGTACCTTCAAGCAGCAGAGCCCACTGGGCTATAGCTTTGAAGAACATCTGTTTCCCGAGCAGCAGGGATCAGACCCTGGCTGTCCTCTGTTCTGGATAGTGCCAGGTCACTGAAAACATCATGCTCATCTTCATAGGGGCAGGAACATCTCCAGCTGTTTCACATATACATGTATGCACACTTGCATACACATGTGAACCCTCACGTGCTTGTTAGGACTGGAGAGATGGCTCAGTGGTTAAGAGCATTTGCTGCTTTTCCAGAGGACCCAAGTTCTCTTCATAGCACCCATGTCAGGTGGCTCACAGCTGCTGAAACTCCAGCTCCAAGGGCTCTGACGCCTTCTTCTGGCCTGTACAGGTACCTGCATTCATGTGCACATACCTACTCATAGACATGAATACATACACATAAATAAAAGTTTTAAGAATCTTTAAGGGGACTGGAGAGATGGCTCAGCAGTTAAGAACACTGACTGCTCTTGCAGAGGACTGGGGTTTGATTCCCAGCCACCCACATGGCAGCTAAGACCCATCTTTAAGCACTCAGGAAGCAGAGGCAGGCGGGTCTCTGTGAGTTCAAGGTCAGCCTGGTCTACAGAGTGAGTTCCAGGTAGCTGGGGCTACAGGGAGACCCTGTCTCAAAAAAAAAAAAGAATCTTTAGATGAAGTACATGTGCACTCAAGTGTGGAGCAAGGTTACAGCAAGCCCTTCGGGATATGACACCATATGACATGGCTCTTTGGGCCATCAAGATCTCTCCCACGCTAGTATAAAGATGGAGGGATCTCAGCATTGCCGGACCAGCATCTGCTTAGCTCTGCCTTCCTCCCTCAGCGTGGTTGTGGAACAATTGGAAACAGTGATTGGCTCTTGGTTAGATTTATGTGTAAGGGTGCGTGGTAATTTCCATAACAAACACAGCTTGCAAGCAGGACTTGTGTCCTGTAGGCCCCCAAATCTGTGAAGGGGACACCTTCTAAATCAGGCTCTGGAAAAAGCCCACAATGTCTCTCTTCCTCTTCCCCATGCTAATGAGTGGAGAGTCCAATTACAATAGAGGTGCTTCGTGATGGGCTCTGACAGTGGCCTTGAAACCAAAATAGCAATGCGTGGAGCAAGGGCCGTTTCCAGCCCTGCTACCTGTTGATGATACCTGGGGATTTTTGCAGGAGATCCAGGGCCCAATAGGGACTAGAAGGTGCTGGGGCGGGGTAAAGGGGACATCTGGGGAGCGAGGCATGGGATACTTCGTCAGCACCTTCTGGTTTGCCTGGCTGAGCTGTAAAGGACTCTCAGACCCCCATAGCTCAAGTCGCTGTAAGTTTGAGAACAATTCCACTTGGCTCAGCAGTCTCATCTTTGCCACCCTAGAAAACAGTGAATTAGTGACTTTTCTTGTTGCTGCAGCCAAATACCTGAAGGGAGGATGGGTCTATTTTGACTCACACTTGGAGGGGTGGGAGCAGCTTGCTGCCTCCTGCCCTGCTGGCTGGAATGTGGAGTGCTTGCTCAGGCCTTGGTGGATCAGGAAGCAGAGACAGGACAGGAAGTGGTGCTGTGCTATAAACCTCAGCCTCCCTCCCCCAGATACATTTCCTGTAGCTAGGTCTCACACTCCTAAGGTTTCTACAACCTCTCCAAACAGCGCCACCAGCTGGAGACCAACTGTTTAAACAGTCAGTGGGGGCCATTTTACATTCAAACCATAACGGCACACCGGCATAATACAGTCTACACTTTTGGAGCGTTTTAGGAGATACTTAGGTGTGAAGCAGAACCTGGGGACCAGGGCTGTTTGAAGACTTAGATGCTGCAGTTGGATGGTCAGAGGGTCCAAATGAGCCTCTGACTTTTCAGATAAGAATGAGCCTCAGAGAGGGGAAAGGCACTTCCTGATGTCTTCCTGTGAACAAGTAAGATGCAGGCACCTGGGCCTTGATGCTGAGCCATGCAGCCTTGCCTTGTGGCCAGTCTGCAAAACGACGCCTGTGGTGTGTGCGTGTGCGTGTGCGTGTGCGTGCACGTGTGCGTGAGTGTGTATTGCATGTGCATGTGTGTATCTCCCAGAGGACAGCCTCAGGTGTTGTTCCTCAGATGTTGGCCACAATTTTGATTTTGGTTTTTCACCTTAAAAAATATTTTAAGCTGGGTGTAGTCATGTCTGTCTTTAATCCCAGCACTTGGGAAGCAGAAACAGGTGGATCTCTGTGAGACTGAGACCAGCCTGGGCTACATAGTGAGTTTTAGGCTAGCTGGGGCTATAGGAACACCTTGTCTCAAAAAATTAAAAAACTGCCAGGGGTAGTGGCGCATGCCTTTAGTCCCAGCGCTCAGAGGGAGGGGGGTAGAGGCAGGTAGATCACTGTGAGTTCAAGGCTAGTCTGGTGTACATAGTGAGCCCCAGACTAGCTAGGGCTACACAGTAAAACCCATGCATCAAAACAAAAGGATTTAAAATTTTTTTTTATGTATGTGGTGTGAATATATGCTACATGTGTGCAGGTGCCCACGGAAGGCACTGGATCTTCCGGAGGTGGAGTTATGGGCAGTGTGCAGTGTTCAACGTCTGTGGTGGGAACTAGACTCACATTCTTAGGAAGAACAGCAAGAATTTATAGCCACTGGGCCATCTCTCCAGCTCCTTAACCTTGCTTTCTGAGACAGAGTCTCCCTCTTGCCTGGAACTTACCAAGTAGGCTAGGCTGACTAGCCACAAGCCACGGGGGTCTTCCTGCCTGCCTGCTTCCCCAGTGCTGGGATTACGCGTTTTCATGTGGGTTCCGGAGATAAAACTTTCTAGATGCACAGCAAGCATGTTACCAACCAGAGCCATCTCTCCAGCCACACACATTGTATTCATGTCTTAAATATATGCTAATGCTTTCGCCCACTGCTTAACAGTGTGTGGTCTCCCTGGTTGGCATCCAATTGGCCTGAGCCCACACTCCCCATTGACTGTGGTGAGGCGTGTTCCTCAGAAGAAGGGCCTTGAGGAGTGGATTAAATGTTCCCCCTGCCCTTCCTCCCTAAGCGGTAGGCCACTAGTTGAAAGAGCCCGAGAACTGGCATAAAAGAGGCGGTCGATTCCATTTCTAGATGAGCCTGTTTCTAAGTGAGCTACCATTCAGTCATTCTTTCAATAAGAAATGACTGACAGCCACAGTAGGTGACTGTGCATGAGCACTCTTACGTCCTACAGATTTATGCCCCCGGTCAGCAGAGAGGCTGGAGGAGGAATAGTGCACGGCTCAGAGATGTACACCGTTTATCTTGGAGACAGACTTGCACATGGCGGGCAGCCAGGAGGGATGTTAGTGGCACTGTCATTCCAGTGGGTCCCTGTGACAGCACAGCTCCTTTCCTAGCACCATGGTCTAGTCTCTATATAGAGGCTGTATCGGCTTCTTCACTGAGGTGGGGATGCATTTATTAGAGTCGTACGATGGCTAGCTTTATTGCTAACTCTGCACAACCTAGGATTACCTTGGAAGAGAGTCTCCATGGGGGACTGTCTGCACTGGGTTGCCCTGCTGGCACATCTGTGGGAGATTGTCTGGAGTTAATTGTTGTGGGAAGACCCAGCCCACTCTGGGCAGCACCATTCCCTAGGCAGGGGGTTCTGACTGGGAAATCAGGCCGAGCACAAGCAAGCGAGTGACTGAGCGTGCGTGCATTCCCCTCTGCTCCTGACTATGGATGTGATGCGATCAGTTGTTTGAAGTTCCTGCCTTGACTGTCCCACATCCATGACTGTGACCTGGGATTATGAACTGAAATAAACCCCTTTCTCCCTTAAGTTGCTTTTTGTCAAGGTGTTTTATTAGCAACAGAAATGACATCAGGACCAGTAGATCCACTTTTATCAAGTATCCACTCACATGACAATGAACACTATGACTTCCCAGTTGGGAATCTGGAGACTCAGGGGTAGGGAGAGGTGCCCGTCGGAACCCCTCTAGAGGCCTGAGAATTAAGAGGGTGAATGACACAACCCTAGTCTAAAGAGCAGTAAGCTAAGAACCGAGGAGGAGATGATAGCTCAGCTGGAGCAAAGTGAAGGAACTTGTGCACTCGCTGACAGACCGGCAGGAGGATGTCCCTCCTGCCTTTGGGATGTTAGCCTTTTTGTTCTGTCCAGAGCTCCAGTTGATCTGACAGGACTTCTCTGCCCATAGAAAGGCTGTCTGTCATCTCCAGCAGCTCAGGCTCATACACAGGCTGATATCTGAACAAATGCCTGGGCACCTTGTGGCCAGTTTTATAGATTGACATAAAATTAACTAGATCATATGCTGGGTATGATGGTGTATGCCTGACATCTCATCACTTGGGAGGCTGGTTAGAGGCCAGCCTGGGCTCCATAGTGAGACTCTGTCTCAATAAATAAAATAAAGACATCAGCAGCTGAAGCCTGCTTGAACATAGCTCATCTACTCCTATACGACCTGCAGGGACCCCTGGTCCGGGCCCTCTCACGCCCCCAGCTTACCTCCTCCACATCTCCCTCTCCTCTCATGCTCTCCACCCACCCTTGCCTCCTTCCCCAGGGTCTCACTGCATTTGTTTCCACCTCACGCTCTCCAGCTCTCCAGTGGCTGCAGTCTTTTCTTGGATGCACCTTGGCCAGGCTTCCCAAGTCTGGCTCCTCCCACTGCTTAGGTCCTATCTCAGATGTCACTTGCTCATGGTGGCTGGTCTTGGTCTTCCCTTCCAACCAGTGATTCCCACCCAGGCATGGCTGATGCTCACCATTCTGACAGTTTTCTTCAGAACACTAAGAACAAATGGAAGGAAGTGAACCCAGTTATTTATATATTCACTTCCTTTATTGGAAGGTAAAACTGCTTGAAAGAAAAGAGTTAATTGGCTAGTCACTGCCTTTCCAGTGCCTGGCACACAGTAGGCCACCACCTTTCCAGTGCCTGGCACACAGTAGGCCACCACCTTTCCAGTGCCTACGACACAGTAAACCTCTAGTAAAAGTTCTATGGGTGAACAAATTGATGTTGTCATGTATTTTAATTAATTAATCTTATGTGTGTATGTGTGCACTCCTACATGAGTTTATGTGGGCCACATATATGTAGGTTCGGAGTCTAGAAGAGGGTGCCAGGTTGCCTGGAAATGGAGTTACAGGCACTTGTGAGCTGCCTGACGGGGGTTCTTGAACCTCAGTCATGTCCTCTGCAAGAGCAGTAAGTGTTCTTCACTGCCAAACCATTTCTCCAGTCCATTGTCAGATATTTTAAAGGATAATTTTAAAATACCCTCTTTTCACTCTCTCGAAAAGTATCCTTGAGTCTAGGTTTGGGGAAATAAGATGGGTCCCAAGGGCTCTGTTCTTTTTTGCACATGCTCTGATGGTTCCAGCTAGGAGAAATGTCATCTACCTGGGCATTTCCTGAAATGTAGGTACCAAGGAAGAGACCCGAATTTGAGGAAGAAGGTGGCAGTGGGAGGTAAATGTTGGGTGTTTTCCAAGCCGGTCTCCTCATTACACGTACATTTTTAACACTGTCAGAGTTTAATTTGTTATATAAAGCTGGAGGCAGTGGAGCTGCGTGTAAATAGCAAACCGTGGGAAGACTGCTCTCTGTAAATGTGACCTGCCAACCCAGGCTGTTTCTACAGTCTGTTAATAAAAGAGGGTGGGGCAGTGGTGTCTCTGTCCGTGGTTCTGAAACAAACGGCCTCCAGTTTCATAGTGCCCTGTCCCAGATGCTGAAATGCCCCACCCACTCCTTACTTGGGGCTTTGTCTCTGCAGCATGTGGTGACTGCAGCCTGCAGTCATCACACTGACACTGTGCATGTGCTGGGGGGGGGGGGTTTACACCTCAGTAATGGATGCTGGAAATCCCAAAGATAGAAAACAGTTGACATACATCTGGCATCTCCCATCTCATCCAGGGGTTGCTGCTGCCATGCAGCCTGTGCTGCTTCCATTCTGCTCTGCTATAGGGACAGTGGAGTTTATGTGGGCAACATAAAGGGTTATGCAGTGCTAAGCCCGTCCTGCAGCTCTGTGGGGTATATCTAGCTCTGGTGTTTTGGACCGCATGAACAGTTCTATAAGAAAGGGCTGAGGTGCTGTAGACCTTGGGTCACTGATTCCACTCACCAGGCAGCTGCTCACCTAGCCTTAGGCTGCGAGGTCTGTAGCAGCCTCTGTATCTGAAGACACAACGTTCAAGACTTCCTATGCACACAGGACACACAGGATGGTGTGTCTCCATTCCTCTCCAGGTGGAAAGTAAGGAATGATTCCTGTGAACCTGATTATTTTACATACTGGAGTGGCAGCGTGACCACAAAACAATATTTGTTACAAAGGCCACACGTGGTGGTACAGTCTTGTAATCCCAACACTCAGGAGACTGAAGCAGGAGGATTACAAGTTCTAGACTGGCCTGAGCTACAAAGTGAGACCCTATATTGAAAAAATTGTTAAAGGGCTGGAGATATGGCTCAGCAGTTAAGAACATGTGATCTCGCAGAGGATCCAGCTGGATTCCCAGATCCTATGTTGGGGACCTCATAACTGCCTGGAACTCCAACTCCAGGGTCTGAAGTCTCTGGCCTCTGCAGGCGAGAGAGAGAGAGAGAGAGAGAGAGAGAGAGAGAGAGAGAGAGAGAAAACACACAATAAAATAAAATGGCTAAAACATGGATGTATAGCATAAACACGCAAATCTTAATTTTTTTTGGCCTTTTCAAGACAGGGTCTCCTTCTAGCCCCAGTTGTCCTGGAACTTCCTCTGTAGACCAGGCTGGCCTTGAACTCACAAAGATCTGCCTGCCTCTGCCTCCCAAGTGCTAGGATTAAAGGTGTGTGCCACCATGCCCAGCTAAACACACAAATGTTAAGTGCACATATATGTATGGATTTGTTTGTGCACATATGCAAGCACATGTGATATGATGTAGATGAAGCTATAGTACTTCCAGCAGGCCCCCGTGTAACCTTACAGGAAGCACTCCCTCCAAGGATAACCACTTTTCTGACATATGTCACCACAGATTAGTTTTTCTTGTTCTTTTAAAAAAAAGTTTTATTTTTTGTTTTTATGTGCATGTGTGTGTTGCATAAGTTTGTGTGTATTATGTGTGTGCAGCATCTCATGGAACTGGAGTCACAGATGGTTGTGAGAGGCCATGTAGGTGCTGGGAACAAGACTCGGGTTCTTTGCAAGAGCAGAAAGTTCTCTGAACCCTGAGGCATCTCTCTAGCCCTGGTTTTCATGTCCTTGAACTCCTTGTCACTGGGACTCTTCAGCGCACACCCTCCTGAGATCCTCTTCTTTCTTTCAATCTTATGTCTCCAGTTTCCTATGGCAAACCAGTGTTATCTTCTTTTTCAGTGCTGTGTAATACCTTTTTGTAGGCCATGAGCCATGTTATTCATTCATTGTACTGTTTCCAGTCTGAGTTATTTGGAAGACCACTGAGCACATTCTTGTACACAGGCCTTTTTTTTTTTTTTTTTAAGAAATACGAGGAACATTCAGTTGTGCTGGTCATATATGTAGAAGTGGAATAGATGGATCATGATGTAGAAATTTTTTTTAAGATTTATTTTAGCTGGGGGTGGTGGCACATGCCTTTAATCCCAGCACTGGGGAGACAGAGGCAGGTGGGTCTCTGTGAGTTCAAGGCCAGCGTGCTCTATGTAGTGAGTTCCAGGCCAGCTGAGGCCACAGAGAGATCCTGTCTCAAAAAGACCAAAAATTTTTATTTTTATTTTTGTTCATGTGTAAGTATGTGTGTCTATGTGGGTGTCTGCCATATGTGTCATATGTGTCCTATGTGTCCTATGTGTGGGGGTGTCCAAGCGCAGGAATTCTGACCCCCTGGAACTGGAGTTACAGGGAGTTGTGAGCTTCCTGCCATGGGTGCTGGGAACCGAATTTGGGTTCTTTAGGAGAATAGTAAGTGCTCTTAACTGCTGAGTTATCTCTCCAGCCCCTGGACATAAATATTCAAATTGGTTATGTAGATTTATGGCATTAAAAATTAGTTCTTCCTTCCTGGCTTTGTCTCTTCTATGTTTTCTGACCTGTGGAGAAACTACTGTTCTGGAAGGTTCTATTTGGACAGCTGTGGCCCGAGTGTTTTCCGAGGCACTGTACTGATCGACGTTGGTTAAACACTGTCTCTCCTAACCTCTGCCTGCGTACCACAGACCTTCCCCTCTTGTGCCTTCTTTCTCTGTCACTGCCACAAGTCAGTCTGTAAAGGAATCTGATGAGATGATACAGGCTTTGGAGTGCTCGGCTTCTATTTGCTCCCCCACACCCTGCACTGGAACATGACTGAGGGAAGAAGGCAGCCAAGGAGGGCCGGGAGCCTGGTCCCCAGAGGACAGCACAGTCCCAGGAGCTCCAGACACTCAATCAAGCCCCGTGCAAAGTCCACTGGGAGCTGTGTGCTGCAGGAAGATGGAGACAACTGCAGGACAAAGGGAAAATTCATTCTTCCCGTTTCGCCTTTCTCCCAGACCTTATGAGATCCGTTTGTATGCTGAGGGACTTATTTTCGGTGGGTGCTGGCTGTCCTGCTGCACCACTCTCCTGATGGTTTCCCTGAGACAGGGTCTCTTGTTGGACTTGGAGTTAGGCTGGTGCCCAGCAAGTCCCAACCACTGTCCTGGGGTCGTCCTGCTTCCACTCCCACAGTGCTGGATGACAGGCATGTGTGTGGTGTTGCCCAGCGTTTGAACTCCCATGCTAACACTGGCAAGCTCTATTGCTCATGCTGCCATCTCCCCAGCTCCCATGTTTAACTCATTTTAAGGCTCATTTAAAGCTGGGACTGCATCATAAATAGTTCAATAATCTCAAAGGCACTCATGGACTACTCCACAGATAACATTGATCCTTCCATGAGTAGACGGGGTCCCTGTCCCCATGTCCTGCTGGCTGTGCATTCCTAGTTTACAGTCATGAGATTTCCCATTCTACAGTTACTTTTCTGTAAAACCATTCTGTGTGTTTGTTTCTGCATGTGCGTGTCTGTGTGCACATGTGTGCATGCCTGTGTATATATGTGTGCATGCTCATGTGTATGTCTGTATGTGCATGCCTGTGAGTGCATGTCTGTGTACATGCCTGTGTGTGTCTGCATGCATGTTTCTGTATGTGCATGGCCATATGCATGCCTATGAGTGTATGCTTGTGTGTATGCCTGTGTGCATGTTCATGTGCATGCCCGTATACATGTCTGTGTGCACGTATGTGAGTGTATGTAGGTCTGTGTGTATACTGGGTCTACGCTTGTGTTTCTCTCCTTTTCCGTTTCTTCTCTTCCCAGTTCCCTGCTCTCACATACTGTTTGGAGAAAAGATCTCTGAATTCAGAACTACCAGATGCCTGGTGCAGAATAACGCCAGGCTCTGAGTTCCCTTGGGATGGTGCTGGTTTGCTCAGAGGGAGCAGTGGGGGCATGAAGTGCTTTGTGCCTTGAGATGAGAGCACCTAGGGCTGGGTCAACAGCACCCTCGACCTGGCAGCATGTCCTTCTGAATTGACATCCAGGGGCACTTAGCTGGGCTGAGGGCTAAAGGACTTAAGCCATAGCACAAGGGAGAAAACAGAACCTTTGTGGGCACCTTGGTTTGGATAACTTGGCCTGGACAGCTGGGGACCAGGCAGGCAGGGTGAATTGCGAGAGGGTACACAGTTTACCCTGGGACCCTGCGGATATTAGCAGGTTAGGAGCATTCATGGGAATGCTCTCTGTCTCAAAGGTACTTAACTTTCCCATCAGCTGTCCAGGCTACCTGTAGGTCACACAGGAAATGGCCTCAAACGCATCAAGCTACAGGAGTCTCTCTGGTCCCCTCCCACCCTAGTGGCCTGGGGATGGTCACTGTCAGCACTTTCTCTCTGTGAGAATCAATAGGGCCCTTGGATATGACCTCGAGTTCAGTTATGGCTTCAATTATGGAATAAAGAGGCTGTTATCACACACCTACCTCTTATTAGAAATGCTGCACTGGGGGCTGGCAGAGACGGGTCCTGGGGGAAATCATTAGCCCACTAATTTGAAATCAATTTAAAGTGCATTTGCTTAATGGCATGAGCATTGTGAATGATCTATAAATTGTTAATTCAGTTGAATGTCACACCAGATTTTCATTTTATAAATGCATTTTGGGATTTCCCAATGTGTGTGTGGGGGCCTTCCTTCCT
Source organism: Rhizomys pruinosus (assembly GCA_009823505.1). Taxonomy (NCBI): domain Eukaryota; kingdom Metazoa; phylum Chordata; class Mammalia; order Rodentia; family Spalacidae; genus Rhizomys; species Rhizomys pruinosus. The sequence goes on from VZQC01011538.1 coordinate 831,805, forward strand.
CTCCCTTCGCTCTCCTCTGATACAAACTGTAGTCGTCATCTTTCTTGTGCTCTGAGCTTGTGACCGACCTGCAGCTACTCAAGAGTCTGTGAGTGTTTGAAACAATTAGGGGAGGAAAGTGATTCGGGAAGAGCTTGCATGTCCGACATCCACCTCCGTATGGGTGACAGTTAGCCGAGAAGGGTGGAGCAGAGCCAGGAATGGAGGAGCTGATCTGCCTCTGAGCTGTCTCTACCTGCTTTAGAGTGGGAGGTGGCTGTGCCCATCTCACTGGGGGTCACTGCCTTTGTCTGGACTGGGAGGTGGGGGCATCCTGAGATGAAGGAGCCCAGAGTGGCCAATGGCCTGCTGGCTCTGCCCAGCATCTGTCCCAGGAATGAGGCGGTTGCCTTCAGTGGTAGCTTTCACCCTGTGGACTGCACACCTGCAGATAGACCGGGTACCAGGTGAGCCATTATGGGCAGGCAGGGACCTCAATGCCAAACAGCTGGAGCTCATTAGACTCTGAGTTTCTTTCCATGCCTGGCACTGTGTTGAGAACTACAGCTAAACTCTGAATAAGGATTCTGCCTTCAAACATGCCAACTTCAGTAAATCATCATTTGCTCTTGGGGAGCCTTTCTCTTTGTGCCCATCTGTGAAAAGGGCCCCGTTGAATGCTCAGTGCAGCACTGGACAAAGTATATCATCACCCCGTTGAAAGATGAAGTCTGGGGCTGGAGAGATGGCTCAGTGGCTACGAGCAGTTACTGCTCCTGCAGAGAACCCAGGTTCGATTCCCAGCACCCACGTGGTAGCTAACAACCATCCATAACTCTAGTTCCAGGGGGTCTGATGCCTTCTTTTGACCTCCATAGGTATTGACAAAACAGGTGCGCTTACAACATGCAGGCAATACTCTCATATACATAAAAGTAAAAATAAACAACCTTTTTTTTTGAGACAAGGTCTCCCTGTAACTCTATCTGTTCTGGAATTCACTATGTAGACCAGGCTGTCCTTGAACTCAGAGATCCACCTGCGTCTGCCTCCTGAGAGCTGGGATCAAAGGCGTGTGCCACCACACCCAGCACAAGCAAAACAAACTTTTTTTTTTTTAGTTTTTTCCTTTTTTTGGTATTTTTGAGGCAGGGTCTCCCCTTTTAGTACCAGGATGAAAGATGAAGCCAAAGATGAAGCCCTGGGAATGGGTGATCGTGACCCAAAGGCCATAACCTTCCCTTCCTGTGTGTGTGGTCCTTTCCTCCTGGTAGAAGAGAGAGACAGTGTCTCCGCACTGGCATCTCAGCTTGACACGTTCTAGTTTGCCTTCAATTACTATGACAAAACACTCTGACCAGCTTAGAAAGGAAAGGGTTTATTTGTCTTACATCTCCTGGGTCATAGTTCATCACTTAAGGAGCCCAAGGTAGGAACTCAGGGCAGGAACGTGCAGGAAGGAGCTGAAGCACAGGCCATGGAAGAACGCTGTTTACTGGCTTGCTCCTCTGGCCCATGGTCAGCTTTCTCGTATAGTACAGAATAACCTGCCCAGGGGTTGCAACCCTCAGTGGGCTGGGCCCTCCCACATCACTCGGCAATCAAGAAAATCCCCCACAGCCATGGCCACAGGCTGGTCCCATGGGGGATTCCCCAACTGGGGCTCCCTCACCCCAGGGGTTAAGTTGACACCAAAGCTAGCGGGTACAACTCAGGAGCATGGCAGAAGGGAGTTCTTGTGGTCTCTGATGCAGGCCTGGTGTCTTTGCTGCTTAGCTGCTCAAACAAAGCTCTATGACTGGACCTGTAAGGGGAGTCCTTCCTCACCTCTCCCAGCTTTGGGTGCTTCGTGGTCCATCGGTGCTCCTTGGCTTGGAGACACACAGCTCTGCTCCTCCACTTCCACCTGGCATTGCATCTCTGTGTGGTCATACCTTCTGTCTATGTGTGTCTGTGTCCAGATTTCTTCATTAAAACAAAAGTGCGTGCGTGTGTGTGTGTGTGTGTGTGTGTGCGCGCGCGCGTGCCACAGTGCATTGGTATTGGTGGTCAGAGGACAGCCTCAGGTGTCAGTCTCTCCCTTCCACCTTGTTGAGGCAGGGTCTCTCATTTGTTTGCCCTGTGGGTCCCAGGCTGGCCAGCTTATGAATTTCCGGGAACCCTTCTGCCCCTGCCGTCCTGCCAGAGAAGCACTAGGATTTCAGACGTGTTACCATGCCTAGTTTTCCTGTGGGTTGTGGCGAATCTGAATTCAGGTCATCATGCTTGCATGGCAAATACTTAACCCATTGAGCCATCCCCTCAGCCCCAGATTCCCTCATTTTATAAAGGTAGAAGTTGTATTTGTTTTCTGAAGCAGCCATAACAAAATACTACAGCCCAGGGCTTCAACAAAAGTACTTGTTTCCTTGGTTCTGGACTTCCGAGACCAGGGCCTGGCGGAGGTGGTCTGTGCTGAGGTCTCCCTCGGCTTGCACATGGCACCTTCTCTCTGTGTCCTCCATGGCTGATTCTCTATGGCTTTGCTCTTGAAATCTGCACCCTAATCTTTTCTTACTTGTAAGGACAGCAACTGGATTGACCTATCCTTTGGCTTCATTCCAACTAACCCACTTCTCTGTAGACCCCACCTCCATGGAAGTCACATCTGAGCTCCCAGAATTAGGGCTCAGTATATAAATGTTGGGATGGACTGGGACACGAGTCAGGCCACGGCAGCAGTCATGTTGCATCAGGCCAGAGTCCACCCTAATGACCTCACTTTAAGTTGGTTCAGTCTATGAAGAGCCTGCTTCCAAACATGGGCATGAGTTCAGGGTATCCTTTGGAGGGATACTCAGCTCACAAAGAGATGTGTGTACCTTTCTGTGCAATCTCTGAGACCCTTGGTGTTGTGAGCTAGCCTGCTGGATGCTGAATGACCCAGGGCCCAATGACCTGGCTTTCAGCCTGATAGCTAAATCCCCTCCTCCAGCCAGCTAACCGTGAGCCGAGTGCGGATGTATGAGAGAAATTTGTCAGGGTCACAAAGTCACTCAGAGGAGCCCAGCTTACTCCATGACCCCATGAAAGCATGAGATAAACGTGGGTTTTTTCTTTTTCCTTTTCTTTTCATTTCTTTTTTTTTTTTTTTTTTTTCCCCTGAGACTGCATCTCACTCAGCACCTCTGGCTGGCCTGGATCTCACTATATAGATCAGGCTGGCCTCAAACTTAGAGATCCACCTGCCTCTGCCTCCTGAGTGCTGGGATTAAAGGTGTGCACCACTACACTCAGCTATCTCGTTAAAATATTTTATTTATTATTATTTTATTTTATGGGTGTGAGTGGGTGTATGTAAGGGCACCATGTGTGTGCAATGCCCACAGAGGCCAGAAGAGGGTGCTGGATCTCCTGAAACTAGAGTTATGGATAGCTGTTAGCCACCATTTGGTGCTGGGAATCGAACCTCTGGAAGAGCAGCAAGTGTTCTTAACTGATGAGTCATGTCTCCAGGCCCTCCCCCTTTTAAAAAAAATTTATTTTCGTATGTGTATGAATGTACTCTCTGCATGTAGGTTTGTGCACCCGTGTCATGCAATGCCTCGGAGGTCTGAAGAGGGTCTCAGATTCCCCTAGAATTGGAGTGAAAGATGGTTCTCAGCCGCCATGTGGATGCTGGGGATCGAACCCAGGTCCTCTGCAAGAGCAAATGGTGCTCTTAACCACTAGGCCATCTCTCCAGCCCCAAGACTCTCCCTTTTTTAAGACTTCAAAAAATTCTTTTTGGGAAAAGAATATCTGAGACAGGATCTCACTTTGTAGCCCTAGCTGGTCTGAGCTCACCATGTAAGCCAGGCTGGCCTCAAACTCATAGAGAGCTGCTTGCCTGACACAAGAGTGCTGGTATAAAAGGTGCATGCCACCATATCTGGCTTCTTTTTTATTATTTTCAATCATATGTGCATGTGCATGTGAATACAGTGCCCAGGCCAGAAGAAGGTGTTAGAGACCCTGGAGCTAAAGTTACAGGCAGTTGTGAGCCACCAGATGTAGATACTGGGAACTGAACTTGGGTCCTCTGGAGGAGCAGTGTGTGCTCTTAACTATTGAGTCATCTCTCCAGCCCTGTGTGGTTGCTGTTTTAAGCCACCAGACTTTGAAATGGTTTGTTAGGCAGCAAGAAATAACAGATACACTGAAGCTGAGACCAAGGCACATGCACACAGTCACACAGCTCCAAAGCCAGGAGCCTGGTGGTTTGACTTCCACACTGCGGGACAGGGCTCGACCAGGCTCTGCTGAACCATTTACCTTGAGCCCCTTAGGAGTCAAAGGAATAAACAGCGAGGTGGCACATATCTGTAATCACAGCACTCAGAAGGTGGAGACAGGATATTTTCTCTGCTTCATTTCCATTTCCCAGGTGGATAAATGGAGGCTTAGTGTTGAGATATGCAGTCAGTATTTATATGCAGGAGCAGAGACACCCATCTTTTGCCTCCACGGAGTGCCCCCAGTGGAGGAGAGACCTGAGCAGCAGATCTCTAAAAACAGCACAAGGTGCCATGTGGTCAGGTCTGGGGGTGACTAACCCAGACTTGGAGACCCACAAAGGCTTCTCGGAGGAAGCATAGTCCTATAAGGGGAGGAGGCACTGTACACTGCAGTGAGTTCGAGAGTCCATGCCAGATGGACACAGCTTGAACAAAGGCTGGGGTTGAGCCACAACACTGTGCACTTAGGAATGAAGTTTGGTTCAGTGTTGAGACCCCGTAGAACCTCAAAGGCTTTGTGAAGAACTTTCACCTTAACGCTGGAGATGCCAGGCAGTGCCTCAGTCAGCTATCGCTGCCACTGTGCTGCATAACGAGCATCCCCAAACACAATTTTATGCAACATTAGCTCCAGGTCACACAGCCCTCTCAGAGGTCAGCTTCTGAGCCCCCTAGAACTAGTAGGCTCAGGGCTATGTCTCCCTCAAAGGGGCAGAAGCACAGAGGGCCAGGCATATTTCCACCTGCTTCTTCCCACTTGATGCATCCCCCTGGCTAGCACAGATCCCATGGCCAGGCCCTGTACTCATAGGACAGAAAGCAGACTTCCCCCTACCCCTCACCCCCACTCCTCTCCAGCCAAGAGACAGCTGGGGAGGGAATAGCTCCTGCTTATCGAAGAGCTTTGCAGCTCCAAGTGCATCCATACATCCTGGGCTGGAAGAGACCTGTCTGATAAGGAGCAGGACAGGAAAGATGGTGTAGCAGGTGTTGCTGTGGCCACAGCCTGGGCAAACATCATTTCACTGAAACACAAAGACTGTGCTCGGCGGGTATTATTCTATTTAACGGATGAGCGGGCAGGTAAAGATAGAATGTGTGACTCGCCTGGCCAGTGTAGGGAGATTGAGGGTACTTCTTGAGACAGTGAACAGAGTGGCTGCTGAGTCTAGTTCTAACTTGCTGCACGGCTGCACATTCCAAACATTCTGCTAGGACCAGGGGACAGCGTTGGACAAGGCCACCCTCCAATCACTCCAAAGGCTCTGAGGGCTTCTTCAGCTCCAGAGCACAAACAGCTCTGCTCAGAGGAAGTGGCAGGGTGCCTGGCATTGCCCCCTGCAGCTCCTGACAGGGAATCTGGTGTTTACTGAGGCCTTGCCATGTGTGTGTGTGTGTGTGTGTGTGTGTGTGTGTGTGTGTGTGTGACCCCTGCTCTCCCTCCTGCCCAATGCTAGAGTGAACTTCCTAGGAAATCAATGGCAGCCACCCCTCTCTCATTACAAGAAAATCATCTAGATGACAGATTCCTGCATCAGAAACCCCACGCGTGCAAAGATTTATGGCAAAAGCCTCCCTCCGTGGCTTTCTGCCTCAGACTAGAATGCCCCCCCCCGACACACACTCGAAACCAGCTTTGCTTTTCCCTTGTATTTTCTTTAGAATGATTTTATGCACATGCAAGCAAAACCCAGCTTAGATTCTCACCTGCTTGGGCATTTTTCAAACACATAAGCTAGCATACTCCATATAGTTTTGCAAACTCATCTCCCCCATTTAATATCCTCTGGCAGTTTTTTCATCCCACATAGAGAATGCTCCGGCAAAGAGGACGTTCTTCATTTTGAGTTGCAGAGTGGACCAACTGCAACTCATTTTGCCTGTTTCTGTCTTGATGGGTGTAGGGACTCTGGTTCTTTGTCAAACCAGACCGGTCTTTCCGCGCTTCCCTTCACTCGGCCAGCATTCTTTATGCACAGGATCAATTCACAAGAACAGGAGTGTTGAATCCAAAGGGCTATGTGGTTGAAATTGTCAACTGACAAACACCCCCTAATGGTTGAATAGGTTACAAGCTTCCTCAGCCTCAGCAACAAACCTACAGATCTACCAACTGGACAGGCAGAGAGCAGTCTCCTGCTTGGAAAGTCCTGTTGCTGTAGCCACCCCATTCCCCTGGGGACATTAGCATAGCATCCTCTGGCAGATGTGGGGGTGGGCACAGCCCTGTCCATTCTTGTGGATCACAGTCGGCTGAAGAGGAGGCTGGGGACAGGTCTCTGGCCAAAGCTTCCTTAGCAGTGGAACAAGATCAAGGCACTTTCTGGAGGCACACTAAGGACTCTGGAGAGGGAGGGGCACCTATTAAAAGTAGACTAGGCACCCCTCTGCCACTGGCATCTGGTCGTGAGGGAGAAGTAGGGTCAAGGGGCCTTGGTAGGTAAAGGGATTCCACTCCTCTGAGTTCCACTTGAGCCCTTGGCCCCCTCCTCCATGCAGGTCTGTCACCTTGGCACACGGTCTGCACACTCTGAGGCCCCCAGGCTGGCTGCTGAGCTTGGAGATGATCTCATTAAGCCTGGCGAAGCTCATTAAGACCAAAGCCCGCATCAGTGGCAAAGGAAGGTCAAGCTTCTATTCCAGGGAGTCAGCGCCTCTGGGACCCAGTGGTGCCAACAATTACAAAGATGAAGGAGGTCTTTGTGTGGGCAGACAGCTGTGCGGCCCGAGTTCCCCACCCAACTCAAACTGTCGCCACCTCCTTCCCTCAGCCCTGACCCTGCTCCTGGACGAAGATCACTGTCAGGTGGGAGTTGAATGTAGCAGGTACTACACAGAGGCTCCAGGGATTACAGGAAGAAGCTGTCGAGTCTGGCTGAGGAGATGCAGATTGCATGTTGCAGACAGGGCAAGCCTGGCCAAAAGCTGGTGTGCTACTCTCACTTTCCCTCTCTGGCTCTCAGGCTGCTCATCTGTAAAACAGGACGCCAACTCGAAGGTGTCCCAAGAGCAGCCAAGAGCCTTGAGCCCAAGCCACAGCCGCTTCTGCCCTTCGCCCACATGCCCACCCTCTCCACCCTCTCCACCCGCCCCACAGCTCGCTGAGGCCCAGGGAAGAAACAGAAGCTGTCATTAGAAGGAAATGGGCCAGGCGAGGGCTCTCTATGAACTGGCATCACATGGGCAGCATGCAAATGCATGCAAATGATATGCAAATGATCCACCTCCACATTAAACTGGGTGATTGGGAAGACAAGGTTTGCAGACCCTAGTCCTTTTGCTAAGCACCTTCTGGGACGTGCTGCGATCTGTCAGTCCCCTGTCCCACTTGTCCTTGGCTGCCTGCCCACATTGCATGCAATGGTCATCTAGGTGGACTCTGCACATGTGGCCCCCATGCAAGGGCTCCAGAAGCTCTGGGTCAGAGCTGGCCTGCTCCCTATCAGTGCCTTTAGGGATGGGTGCCTGGTGGGACCTCCAGGGACACGTTGGGAAAAGCCAAGGCCTTTCTTCCAGACTTTAACAGACCTCTTGGCTCGACTACTGGCCTCCAACCTCATGGTAATACCATCTGCCTTCATTTACACTGTACTCAGCAGCTGTGCCTTAATGGCTGAGGACATAGTTTGGGGACACCATTGGGCACCATATCTGGCTCACTGTTCATTGTCTCATGATCTAAGCAAGCCCATCAAGCATTGGTTTCCCCAAATGCACCCATACCTTGAGATGAAGGAGAGGAACAGGCAGGGACACTACGTGGAGACCCTCCACTCACTAAGATGTCGTGGTCCTGATGCCTGGTCCCTGTGGATGTGAACTTAGTAGGTCCCTGCAGCAAACCAGGCTACAGGTGTCCCTCTTAGAGAAGAGGGTACAAAGTGACGGCCATGTGGACACCAGTGGGTCCCTAGGGTGACCAGCAGCCACCAAAGATCTTCTGTCTCAATTCCCAGAGGGAACACCCTGTCATCACTGTCCAGAGCTGAAGGTCCAGCCCTCTGTGGTGCCATCGTGGCGCTCCAAAAAGCAACGGCAATCGAGAGAAGAGTGTGTGGTATTCCATGCCAGCCAGGACCACTGATTGCTTCATTTCTTCACCATGGATGGTGGGTCTAATGGTCTGATGCCCTTCAACAAACACCAGCACCACCCCATGCCGGGCGTGCACCAGGCAGGGACACACTGGGGTATATTTGCCTTGGATTCCAACCCTCCTGCTAATGTCCAGTGAGGACCAAGTAAGCTGGCAGAGACAATCCTGAATTGCTTTCTCCCTCAGGGATCAGTCCCAGCTCTGTGTCCACCTTCCTAAATCCCAGGGGACTTAGAAAAGTCTGCTCCAAGGAAAAAGACTAATGACCAGTACCATGCTGGACCTTCAGAAACCCCGACTGTGGAGCCAGACAGGCCCGGTACAGACGAAAGCATCTCGCAAGGCCCCCGCACCCCCACTAGGCTGAAGACCACCTCCACCCAGGTCCAGCACTATCCTCTGTGCCAGGCTCTGGCCAGGCTGTGTGTGAACACTTAGTTATTTCAATTTTAAGAGTATGATGGAGCCAGCGAGGCTGAAAATGCTTGTGTTAATAGCGACGGTCTGCAGTTTCAATTCACTTTAATAGGAACCATCTGCTGTGAGCAGGCGGCAGGCACAGCCAGCTCCTCCCCATGTGGGCAGCCCCCGCCCCCAACCACCTCCTCTCAGTCAGGTGGGGGAGATGCGACTTGGATCTGTGAGGCCTGTGCTGGGCTCCTGGGAGGGTCTGTGAGGAGCCCTGGAGGCCAAGGCTGGGGGGAGCATGCACGCCCCTGGAGGCACCTCTGCCCTTGGTGCTCTGGACACGGCTGGGGAGGACCACGGTCACCCAGCACTGGCTGCACAAAGTCAAGGGGGCAGGGTTCAGGGGTGCGAGGACCCCTGCCCGGATCCTCATGTGCTCTTCCTGCAGAGGCCCTGGGGGACCCATGCTCTAGGCAACTCTGGCTCTGCCCTAGCCCAGCCATGGGGCAGTTCCTGCCTCTGGTGCCTCAGTTTCTACATCTGTAGAGTGGGGCCCCGAGATGTCCACCCCGGTAGGTTGTGAGCACTGAGGCAGTGTAAGAGGAGAACCTTTGGGACGTCACCTGCTTGGTGATGACCATGTATAGGAGGAGGACCAGTCTCTTCCATCCCTGAGAGACCCCAGGGAGGGGCTGCGGTCCAAAGGAATGGGAGTGACTAGCTTCCTGCCCAGCTCGAGCTGTGATGAGGGCAGTGTGGTCCACAGTGTGGGCCCCGGTTCCACCAGGCTTGGGAATTGGAGACAATTGGAGCAGGTCTGGGAAACAAAGAGCCTCTGGGTCTCAGTTCTGCTGTGTTCCAGCTGCCAGGCAAGGTGCAGTCAGGACCCAAGTGCAGGGCTATAGGGCAGCCCCACTAGGCAGGGGGATCTTGTAGCCACTTTGCAGAAGCACGAGACAGGTGCCCAGTCCCAGGGCTCCTGCCAGCAGCACGGCGCCCAGGGCCTTGAGGAAAGAAGTCCTGGTCCGGGTGAAGGAGCCGGGGGCCATGATGCCCAGCAGGGCGGTGCTGACCGTGAGTGTATAGAGGATGGACACACCTGTGTTGAGTGCCACGATCTTGCCAAACTTGGCAAATGGGGCGATGATGCAGAAGAAGAGTGGGACGGTGGCAATGACAGTGGTGAGGGCGCTGGACACGATGGCCACGCCCACGTGCCGCACGGCCTCCAGTGTCCGCCACTGGCGCTGAGAGCTGGCGTCCTGGAGAAGTGGAAAGTGACAGCTGGGGAGTACAGGCCTAGCTTCGGAGCGTGCCAGGACACACTGCTATCCCAGGAGGACTCTGCGAGGCTTGGGCTCCCACCCCATGAGCTGGGACAGGGGCGGATGGTCAGAGGGTGTGGACAGGCTGCCAAGGCATGGGAGGAGAGGCTCTGCATGGAGGGTCCTTGGAGATGGCAGCTGTGGCTGTTGGGTTGTTTCATTCTTTTAACCAAAAACAATTAAATGTATAACTGACTGAAGTTTGCCACCTACTTTTTAATGTCTTCGCATCAAACTAGGGAAAAACAAAACCTGTGATGGTCAGCTTTATTGTCAACTTGATTGTTAATTCAGTTAATGACGTGGGAAGACCCAGCCCACTGTGGCAGGCACTGTTCCCTAGGGAGGGGGTTCTGAACTGTAAAGTAGAGAAATCAAGCTGAACAAAAACAAGAAGTGAGCGAACATGCATTCTTAACTGAGGGTGTGGTGTGACTAGCTGTTTGAAGTTCCTGCCTTAACTTCCCGACAATGATGGACGGCGATCTAGAACTGTAAGGTGGAAAAAACCCTTTTTTCCTCTAAGTTGCTTTTCTCAGGGTATCTTATCACAGCAACAGGAATGAGACTAGAACAAACCCCAAGCACATCCCTAGGAGCACTAGCTATGAGTACCTGCCAGGGGCTACAGACGTGGCCTCACGTTCCTGGCTACACTGCAGAGGCTACAGACGTGGCCTCACATTCCTGGCTACACTGCAGAGGCTACAGACGAGGCCTCACGTTCCTGGCTGCACTGCAGAGGCTACAGACGTGGCCTCACGTTCCTGGCTGCACTGCAGAGGCTACAGACGGGGCGTCACATTCCTGGCTGCACTGCAGAGGCTACAGACGTGGCCTCACGTTCCTGGTTGCAAGGGCACTGTCTGCAGCCGGAGACACTGCAGCCTCAGGAACAGCTCCTAGAACACAGCCTGCCCAGGGCTGGGGTATAGGTCCAGCTGTCCTCCGGGTGGGAACACGGAGGTGGGAGCCGAGTCCCTGGAGAGGCATGCGCAGGAATGCTCACCTCAGCCTGGTGTGGTGGCAGGTTCTCCCCAGCCAGCAGATAGCCTTCCACCAGATGGACACAGTAGTCCACAGAGGAGCCGACCAGGATGGACAGGGAGATGGCCTCCACAGCGCCCATCTCCCAGCCGCTCCAGTACATGATGGTCACCACAAGGCAGACTATGCCTGTAAGGAGGACAACAGAGAGACATCTTGGACTTCGCTTCCCATCCCCCACACATGGTCCTGCAGGGTCCTTGGGGAACAGAGATATCTAGAGTCAAGTTTTCACCTGAAGTGACAGGAGGGGTGAGGGCTATGGCCCGAGAAGGCTGAGAGGAGGGTGGAGGACATGGGGGCGGAGCCAAATGCTACCACGGAGGGGACACCTGGCACCACTCAGGGACCACGTGCCACTGTCACATGACACTCACCTGAGGGGATTCTTGCCTGGGTGAGAGCAGGGAAAGGCCTTCACTGATGGTCAGAGGCTGGTACCATCCTCACTAACCTGGCCCTCTGTTCCACCCCCCACATACCCAGGGAGACCCCTGGCTGGCCCCCTCCCCACTGTAGCATCTTCCCCACCCACATACCCAGGGAGACCCCCGGCTGACCTCCTCCCCACTGTATCATCCTCCCCACCCACATACCCAGGGAGACCCCCGGCTGACCTCCTCCCCACTGTACCATCCTCCTCCACCCATATACCCAGGGAGACCTCCTGGCTGGCCCCTCCCCACTGTACCATCCTTCCCACCCACATACCCAGGGAGACCCCCGGCTGGCCCCCTCCCCACTGTACCATCCTCCGCACCCACATACCCAGGGAGACCCCCGGCTGGCCCCCTGCCCACTGTACCATCCTCCCCACCCACATACCCAGGGAGACCCCCAGCTAGCCCCCTCCCCACTGTACCATCCTCCCCACCCACATACCCAGGGAGACCCCCGGCTGGCCCCTGCCCACTGTACCGTCCTCCCCACCCACATACCCAGGGAGACCCCCGGCTGGCCCCTGCCCACTGTACCATCCTCCCCACCCACATACCCAGGGAGACCCCCGGCTGGCCCCTGCCCACTGTACCATCCTCCCCACCCACATACCCAGGGAGACCCCCGGCTGGCCCCTGCCCACTGTACCGTCCTCCCCACCCACATACCCAGGGAGACCCCCGGCTGGCCCCTGCCCACTGTACCGTCCTCCCCACCCACATACCCAGGGAGACCCCCGGCTGGCCCCTGCCCACTGTACCGTCCTCCCCACCCACATACCCAGGAAGACCCCCGGCTGGCCCCTGCCCACTGTACCATCCTCCCCACCCACATACCCAGGGAGACCCCCGGCTGGCCCCTGCCCACTGTACCGTCCTCCCCACCCACATACCCAGGGAGACCCCCGGCTGGCCCCTGCCCACTGTACCGTCCTCCCCACCCACATACCCAGGGAGACCCCCGGCTGGCCCCTGCCCACTGTACCGTCCTCCCCACCCACATACCCAGGGAGACCCCCGGCTGGCCCCTGCCCACTGTACCGTCCTCCCCACCCACATACCCAGGGAGACCCCCGGCTGGCCCCTGCCCACTGTACCGTCCTCCCCACCCACATACCCAGGAAGACCCCCGGCTGGCCCCTGCCCACTGTACCATCCTCCCCACCCACATACCCAGGGAGACCCCCGGCTGGCCCCTGCCCACTGTACCGTCCTCCCCACCCACATACCCAGGGAGACCCCCGGCTGGCCCCTGCCCACTGTACCGTCCTCCCCACCCACATACCCAGGGAGACCCCCGGCTGGCCCCTGCCCACTGTACCGTCCTCCCCACCCACATACCCAGGGAGACCCCCGGCTGGCCCCTGCCCACTGTACCGTCCTCCCCACCCACATACCCAGGGAGACCCCCGGCTGGCCCCTGCCCACTGTACCGTCCTCCCCACCCACATACCCAGGAAGACCCCCGGCTGGCCCCTGCCCACTGTACCATCCTCCCCACCCACATACCCAGGGAGACCCCCGGCTGGCCCCTGCCCACTGTACCGTCCTCCCCACCCACATACCCAGGGAGACCCCCGGCTGGCCCCTGCCCACTGTACCGTCCTCCCCACCCACATACCCAGGGAGACCCCCGGCTGGCCCCTGCCCACTGTACCGTCCTCCCCACCCACATACCCAGGGAGACCCCCGGCTGGCCCCTGCCCACTGTACCGTCCTCCCCACCCACATACCCAGGGAGACCCCCGGCTGGCCCCTGCCCACTGTACCGTCCTCCCCACCCACATACCCAGGAAGACCCCCGGCTGGCCCCTGCCCACTGTACCATCCTCCCCACCCACATACCCAGGGAGACCCCCGGCTGGCCCCTGCCCACTGTACCGTCCTCCCCACCCACATACCCAGGGAGACCCCCGGCTGGCCCCTGCCCACTGTACCGTCCTCCCCACCCACATACCCAGGGAGACCCCCGGCTGGCCCCTGCCCACTGTACCGTCCTCCCCACCCACATACCCAGGGAGACCCCCGGCTGGCCCCTGCCCACTGTACCGTCCTCCCCACCCACATACCCAGGGAGACCCCCGGCTGGCCCCTGCCCACTGTACCGTCCTCCCCACCCACATACCCAGGAAGACCCCCGGCTGGCCCCTGCCCACTGTACCATCCTCCCCACCCACATACCCAGGGAGACCCCCGGCTGGCCCCTGCCCACTGTACCGTCCTCCCCACCCACATACCCAGGGAGACCCCCGGCTGGCCCCTGCCCACTGTACCGTCCTCCCCACCCACATACCCAGGGAGACCCCCGGCTGGCCCCTGCCCACTGTACCGTCCTCCCCACCCACATACCCAGGGAGACCCCCGGCTGGCCCCTGCCCACTGTACCGTCCTCCCCACCCACATACCCAGGGAGACCCCCGGCTGGCCCCTGCCCACTGTACCGTCCTCCCCACCCACATACCCAGGAAGACCCCCGGCTGGCCCCTGCCCACTGTACCATCCTCCCCACCCACATACCCAGGGAGACCCCCGGCTGGCCCCTGCCCACTGTACCGTCCTCCCCACCCACATACCCAGGGAGACCCCCGGCTGGCCCCTGCCCACTGTACCGTCCTCCCCACCCACATACCCAGGGAGACCCCCGGCTGGCCCCTGCCCACTGTACCGTCCTCCCCACCCACATACCCAGGGAGACCCCCGGCTGGCCCCTGCCCACTGTACCGTCCTCCCCACCCACATACCCAGGGAGACCCCCGGCTGGCCCCTGCCCACTGTACCGTCCTCCCCACCCACATACCCAGGAAGACCCCCGGCTGGCCCCTGCCCACTGTACCATCCTCCCCACCCACATACCCAGGGAGACCCCCGGCTGGCCCCTGCCCACTGTACCGTCCTCCCCACCCACATACCCAGGGAGACCCCCGGCTGGCCCCTGCCCACTGTACCGTCCTCCCCACCCACATACCCAGGGAGACCCCCGGCTGGCCCCTGCCCACTGTACCGTCCTCCCCACCCACATACCCAGGGAGACCCCCGGCTGGCCCCTGCCCACTGTACCGTCCTCCCCACCCACATACCCAGGGAGACCCCCGGCTGGCCCCTGCCCACTGTACCGTCCTCCCCACCCACATACCCAGGAAGACCCCCGGCTGGCCCCTGCCCACTGTACCATCCTCCCCACCCACATACCCAGGGAGACCCCCGGCTGGCCCCTGCCCACTGTACCGTCCTCCCCACCCACATACCCAGGGAGACCCCCAGCTGGCCCCCGCCCACTGTACCGCCCTCCCCACCCACATACCCAGGGAGACCCCCGGCTGGCCCCTGCCCACTGTACCGCCCTCCCCACCCACCTACCCAGGGAGACCCCCGGCTGGCCCCCGCCCACTGTACCGTCCTCCCCACCCACATACCCAGTATGCTTAGGAGCACGGGCAGCAGGAGCAGCACGTGGGTGGTGAACACAGCCACCGCAGCCACACAGACGAGCAGGGAGAGGACCAGGCCATACAGCGCACTCTGCACTCCTGCAAGGTAGAAGCGGGCCTCCAGGGGCTGTAGGGCACTCTGTCCCCAGTACAGAGGTTTTAGGGGCTGCACGGAGGGGCAGTCATGGGTAGCCTCCCCGAGTCACACGCCCCCTGAGCCTCTCTCAGGGAGCAGCAGGACAGGGTGGAGTTTCAGCACAGGCTGACCCCAGGAAAGGTTGTGATGCCTACTTTTAAAATGCTTGTCTGGGGCTGGAGAGATGGCCTAGCGGTTAAGAGCGCCAACCGCTCTTGCAGAGGACCCGGGATCGATCCCCAGCACCCACATGGCGGCTGAGAACCATCTGAAACTCCAATTCCAGGAGAACTCCAGCTCCAGGGGAATCCGAGACCCTCTTCTGACCTCCGCGGCATTGCACGACACGGGTGCACAGACTTGCATGCAGACAGTACATTCATACACATACGGAAATAAAATTAATAAAAAAAAATAAAAATAAATAAAATTGCATGTCTGTGCATGATATGCATGTATGGGCATGTGGGCCACAGTGTACATGTGGGGTTCATAGGACAACTCTGTGGAGTCACTTCCTTCTTCTACCCTTATTTGGGATCTGGGGAATCAAACTCCAGTCCCAGGGCTTACTTGGCACCTTTACCCACTGAGTCACCATAAGTGCCCAAATTTCATTTCATTTAGTTTAAGATTTAAAAAATTATTACTGTTGCCGGGCGTGGTGGCGCACGCCTTTAATCCTAGCACTTGGGAGGCAGAGACAGGCGGATCTTTGTGAGTTCAAGGCCAGCCTGGTCTACAAGGTGAGTTCCAGGACAGCTGGGGCTACAGGGAGACCCTGTCTTGAAAAGACCAAAAATAAAAAATAAATAAAAAAAATTATTACTGTTATTACTATTGTATGCATTTGTATTAACACAGGCAAACACATTCCAAAGTGCACATCTGTAAGTCAGGGCGCAGCTTTCAGGAGTCAGTTCTCTCCTTCCACCATGGGATCCAGGGACAGGACTCAGGTCACAAGGCTTGTGCCACAAGTGCCTTACCCACTTAGCCATCTTGCCAGCCCAATTCTTACTTTTCAGGTGGCCAAATTCAAGATGAGACATGGCCAGACGCCACCACAGGGAGGACCTGTGTGCCGGCCTTTCCACAGCGGCCTGGCTGCTGGATCACATGTCCCCAGCGCTCGAGGCCAGGACACAGGATGACAAGAGCCTGGCTCAGACAGACCACAGAATGTCCTCAATACCCCAGGCTGGCTCTGCATGGCCGCTGCCCGCCCGGCGCTGGGAGGTGGCCACTGCCCGCCCGCGCTGGGAGGCCGGGAGCACTTGCCTATGATCTCCATGAAGATCTGTTTCCAGTGCTCGCAGGTCTGGAAACCGCGGCGCAGGGCGGAGCCTTCAGGGAAGGTCTGCAGCTGCTGCCGGAGGAAGCTCTCCCAGCGCAGGTAGTCCGAGTAGGTCTGGAAGGAGGACTTGCCCTTGTATGTGGTCTGCAGGGGACACAGTCTGGTGAGACTGGGGGGTGCGGGTGCTGATCCACTCCTCATGGCTCTAGACTGACACAGCCCTCCCTTAGAATCCCCCATGCTGCTGCATACCACCTTCTGCTTATGCAGAAGACCCCTCCCTCCCAAGGCTGGCTAGGGTCCATTTCCTTGAGAAAGCTTTCTTTTGCCCAAAGGTTTCTTTTCAAAAAATATTTTTATTCTTTTTATTTTAAGTGTATGAGTGTATTGCCTGCATGTGTGTAAGTGCACCTGTGTTGTGCAATGCCTGAGAAGGTCAGAGGAAGGTGTCGGATCCCCTGGAAGTGGAGATAAGATGGTTGTTAGTTGCCATTTGGATGCTGGGAATTGAACCCGGGTCCTCTGCAAGAGCAGCAACTGGTCTTAACCCCTGAGCCATCTCTCCATCCCCCTTCCAAGCTTTCTCTTCGAGAGCTTGTGGGCTCTCAAGTCTCCACCGCTTCCTCATAGCTCTCTTCGATGTCTGGCAAGTTGCTTGCCTCCTGGCTGGGGGTGCAAGTTTGTGAGGGCAGGGGCAGTCTGCCTGGCTCACAGTGAACAGCCCTGAATGGGCTCTAGAACTCATGTCTGTGTACAAGTGAGTGTGCGAGTGTGTGTCTGTGTGTGTGTGTGTGTGTGTGTGTGTGTGTGTGGCTGATGAGTGATAGAAGCAAGGAAGGACATGTCCTATTTAAAATAGTCTGTGGCATCAACCCAAAGAACAAAGGCAATTCTGCCACATGCTACATTGTGGATGGACCTTGAAGGACACATGCCAATGGAAAGGACAAATCTGTGATTCCATTTATGTGAGATATTTAGAGTAGTTAAACATACACAGAAAGGAGAATGGGGGTTGCCAGCAGCTGGGAGGAAGGGCAGGTATTTGATGATTAATGGGGAAGGAGTTAGAGATGAAAAGTCTTGAAGATAGAAAGTAACTTCATATCTGTGTACAATGTTCTTAATGTCATTAACTTGCATATTTAAAGGGTTAATGTAGTGTGATGGTCAAATGTTCATTGACAACTTGACTGGATTTAGAATCATCAAGGATTTGATGAGTCTGGATCTGTCTATAAGGGCATTTCTAGTGAGTTAGATTAACTGAGGGGGAAAGATCAACTCTGGATGTGGGTGCACCATCCCATGGGCTGGGGGCCTAAACAGAGTAAGATAGGAAAAGGACCATGCCAACAGAGTCCCAACATTCCCCTTTCTCTGCTTCTTGGCTCACCATGACATGAGATACTCTAGTCTGCTGAGCCATCTCTGCCACAGTGGACGGAACTCTCTGAAACCATGAGTCTTATGAATTAAGCTCATTCTTCCTGTCTCAGTCAAGCACTTTGGTCATGGTACTGAAAATCCAACAATACAGAAAACCAGTACCAGGAGTGGGGTTGTTACTGTACTAAACTTTACCATGTAGTTTTTAGGTCTCTAGAACTGGTTTGTAGGAGGAATTTAGGTGAGTTTGAAGATGGTGGCTAGAGAAACTCTAGAATTCTCTAAGCAGAGCATCCTCTTGTCCTGGTAGGAGCTTGGAAGACCAGAATGAGGAAAGAATTGTTGACAATAAAGAATGTCCTCCTGAGGTTTCAGATGGAACAAGGACTCATTGGGAACTGGGCTGGAGGCCATTCATGTTATAGTCTGGCAAAAGGTCTACATTTTGTCTATATCCCCATGATGGCAATTTAAAAAAATTTTTTATTTTATTTATTTATTTTATGTGTATGAATGTACTGTCTGTATGTAGGTCTGTGCACCCCTATTGTGCAATACCACAGAGGTCAGAAGAGGGTGTCAGATTCCCTGGGAACTGGAGCTCTCCTCGAATTGGAGTTACAGACAGTTCTCAGCTGCCATGTGGGTGCTGGGGATCGAACCCAGGTCCTCTGCAAGAGCAGTCGGCGCTCTTAACCGCTAGGCCATCTCTCCAGCCCCAATGTGATGGCAATTTTTAAAAGTCTTTATTTTTATCATGTGTATTTGTGTGTGGATATATGTGTGTGTGCATGCAGGCAACCATGGACATCAGAGGCATCAGATGTTCTTGGAGCTGGAGTTACAGGTGGCTGTGGGTGCCTGAGGTGGGCACTGGGAACTGCTCTGGGGTCCTCTGGAAGAACAGGACATGCTATTCACCACTGAGTCATCACCCAATCCTGTGATAGCTAATTTCAGTTATTAATTTGGTAACATTTAGAACTGCCTGGGAGAGACTCTCACTGAAGGATGGTTTAGATCAGGCTGTCCTGTGAGCATGTCTATGGAGGATGATCTCGAGGGAGTGTATTGATTAAGGTGGGAAGACCCATCACAGCAGGTGTATTAAGGTGGGAAGACCCATCACAGCAGGTATATTGATTAAGGTGGGAAGACCCATCACAGCAGGTGTATTGATTAAGGTGGGAAGACCCATCACAGTAGGTGGCATCACTCCCTGGGCAGGGCATTTTGAGCTGTGTTAAGCATGGAGAGAGTGATCTGAGCACAGATGACCATGCACTACTTCATGCTGGTGTGCTTCTTGATGACAGACACAGTATGACAAGGTGTCACTGTGACTTCCTTAATGTGACAGACTGGAAATATGACCAGAAAGAAGCCCTTTCTCCCTTAAGTTGTGTTTTTATCAAAGTAATCAGAAAAGAGACTAAGACAATCCTGAAATCTTGTGTGAGGCTGAGTTTAAAGATGACAGATGAATTAATTTGGCAGGAGAAAATTTAAGACAGCACAACATTGCAACTATGGCGTTATTAATGCTTCCTGCTTTTAGCCAGAGTTACAGTAAAAATGCAGAGTGAAAAACAGAGAAGGATTTGAAAAAAAATACGCAGTCTTGGGGGCTGGAGACAGGGCTCAGCAGTTAAGAGTACTGGATGCTCTTGCAGGAGACCTGGGCTTGATTCCCACCACCCTCATGGCAGCTGACAACTGACCTTAACTCCAGCTCCACAGGCTCCAGAGCCCTCTTCTGATATCTGCGGGCATCGCATGACATGGGTGCACCTGCTTACATGCAGGAAATATACTCACACATATAAAAAGAATAAGTGAAATAAAAAGGTATGCAGCCCAGCTAGGGAAGTTGAAAGTTGTAGCGACTGCTACAGAGTGACTGGTACAGAGATTAGCATTAAGGAAAAGCCAAGTTCTCTGCACTGGGACGTAGGAAAGATGCCTTATGCACACCTCAGGAACTGGTTAGACCCAATCCCCTGTAGACTCCAGTGCATAAGACTGATAACTCATTTGAAAGAGTTTCCTTTGAAAAATACACACAAGGCCACCTAGGGAAGTGTTTCCTGAGTTCAAATACTGGGGTGTTCAGGCTACTGAAGCCATAGTCCAAGGGGCCCCTCTACTCTTCAAGATGGTAGCAGACCTTGGCATTGTCCACATGGTGGTGGTTTCGTGGTATGCAGAATACAAGAGTTATTGGTCATGGAGGTGTCTACCCAGATTTTCAAACTGAGAGGCCAGAGTGTGTAGAAGGGTCAGAATCAATGTAGGGAACCTCTACTGGAGATGCCTGTGGCCGGAATGTTTGTTGAGGAAAACTGCAGGCAACAAATAAATACAGCCCAAAAGACACTGTGTGGACTTCGCAAAGTAGAGCCATCGGGGTGGAGATGCCCAGTGCTAGTGGCACTTGCTTCAGGACACCGCAGCCCCTGGGAGTTGGATGATGAGCTCCAGGAGTTAACGTCCGTCCTGCTGGGTTTCAGTGTGGCTTTGAGCCCATCTCTCCTGCCTGTGGCCATATCCCGGCTCACTGGGAGCATCTGACTTTCTTTCTCATTTTACAGGGGCTCACCACTAAGAGTCTGCCTTGAGCTCCAGAGGAGACTTTGGACTTAGACTTTTGAGCAGTATCAGAACTGAAGACCAGGGACCTAATACATTTCGCATTATGAGATGGGCATAAATCTTTTGGAGGACTAGGGATAGAATATTGTGGCTGGGGAGTGGGCAGGTACAGAGGTGACACACACTCAAAGCAATCACTCTCTGCTAGGTGTTGCTGGGCTTACCGACTCGAAGGCCATGGAGATCCACTGCACACGGCCCTCCTTAACACCCACTGCCCCATGGGACAGCTGCCCGGGGAGCAGGTTGGGCTCGGGCAGTTCCTTACACTCAGGGTGCAACATCTGCAGGAAGGAGGAGATACTGTAGCCTGCAGGGAGAGAGAGAGAGGAGGCTAGGACCAGAAGAGCAGCTAACTCTGCCCACCACACCAGCTGCACACATTCATCTGCCTGCCAGGATTCCAAAGTGTTTGCAATGACTGGGCAGTGGCAGTCAGAGAACTACAACCCACCTCTGCCACCAGTGGAAAGTGACATTTGGGGCCACCTCAGCCAGGTGGTCTTTGGAGCAGCCCCTAGCCCTGCCTCCAATTCGGAAGAGCTCCCCTTGCAGGCTACACTCCAGCCCTGCATCAGTCTCATGCTCCAGCACAGACAGGTGCACAGACACCCACAGGCCACACATGCATTCTTCAGCCTGTCTCCCATGGACATGACCTCGCGGCCCTCCCAGCTATTTCTCTCTCTGCGGACCTGCTCTGCTCCAGACCCCACACACCTGAGGGCAAGCACTGGGCCCCGCCCGGCTTCACCAGCTCCAAGTTACTCCCGATGGCTTTGCAGAGGCGACACAGGTGTCCGATTTCTTTGAAGAGGTCAAAGCTGCTGTCATAGATGACGCTGCCCTTTCCCAAGGAGACACACCGGCCAGGGCACTCAGTGAGTCGAAGACTCAGTCCTGGGCTCCCCTTCCCCTCTCCACCCTGAGGCCAGATGCTGCAGTAGCTCCTCCCACCGCAGTGGTCACCTGCTGCTTCTGCTGACTGCTCTGCCTCTCTGAAACCTGTGCTCCACCCCTCCTGGCTGCCTCCTCACCAGGACGCTGTGCTTTTCCCTCTCTCCTTCGCCAGCTCTGTTCTAGCTGTAACTCCTGCCTGTCCCTTCCTCGGGCTCCTCTCCTGCTCTGAACATAGACGGTCGCCATCTGGACCAGACAGACTTCATCTAGTCCCCTTACTCCTGATGACACCGCACCTGCCATGCCTGTGCCCAGTCCTAATGTGACCTCTAGTGACATTGAAAGTACTCCTTCCCATCCTGTGTGGTTGGTGATGCCAACATACAGGCCTCTCCCTGGAGGAGGAGGAGGAGGAAGAGGAGGAGGAGGAGGAGGAGGAGGAGGAGGAGGAGGAGGAGGAGGGAATGTTCCACACATAACTTCCCTCACCTCAGCCCCAGCCCCTTAACAGAAGCAAGCAGCCACTGTGGCCTCCGAATGCACCTAGATGCCTAGGTAACTCTCAGTCAGCCCTGCTCAGCCCTCCAGGGAACGATTTCCCCATATCCCGTGTGCGTGTGGAGCCTGTGGGGTTCTGTGTGGGCTGTGGAAGCCATGCAGGAGCCAAGCGTGGGTGGTGTGAAGGGCTGGGCTGGCAGGGCTGCTGCAGTAGCTAGGTCCTTCTGGATGTCCCCAAAATGGCCGTACCGGGTCTCCTATGACATGATTGTCCACTTGCTGGGTACGGTTGATGCCGATGATGCCAAAGACCACAAAGACCATGGCTCCTGTGTCCACCAGTGGCCGAACTGCTGGCTTCCCACAGCCAGTGTTCACACAGGGGTTGAAGCCGAAGGTGGCAGAGAGGCGGGCCTTGGGCACTGCAGGAAGGAGTCAGCCATCCCTGAGACCTGGGCCAAGCTTCTGAGCCCCCTCTCCCCCCAGTTTCCCTAGGGGTATGCTACACAAGTACCTCTGTCACTAGGCGCATAGAAGAAGCCTTTGGTGGGCCCATCGGGGCTGGAACTGAGCAGGCACCCGGGTGGTGTCATGCACAGCCGCCCATGGAAGGGCGGCTTGTGAGACTGAGCGAAGTACAGCTTCCTGTGGAGGCAGGGAGGCTGGGCTGAGGCTGGAAGGCCAGGAGAGGTTAAGGGAGGTGAGATGAGGAGGCCAGGCTGAGCTGGAAAGGCCAGGGGAGATCAGAGGAGCTGAGGCAGGGAGGTTAGGATAAGAAAGAAAACCGAGGAGAGGTCATGGGAGAAGAGGCAGGGAGACCATGCCAAGGACCTGGGAGTGTGGGAACAGAGCTAGGTTACCTCAGCATGGGGTGGAGGATGTCCAGGACCAGAGGTTTGAGGTTTGCTGTAGCCCTGCCCCTGCTAAGACCCACCTGACCCTGCCAAGACCCACCTGCCCCTGCCAAGACCCACCTGACCCTGCCAAGACCCACCTTCCCTCTAACCGCATCTCCCACATTGGCACAAGGGCCTTAGAAGCCTCAGCATGCAGTTTTCAAACTTTCCTTCTAGAATTTGGAGGGACCCAGGGCCAGCCTTGGTGTTCCTGCTCAGCAGTCTACTGCCCCACCTCAGCCTGCAGCTGAGAAGTCTAGGTGTTCCTGCTCAGCAGTCTACTGCCCCACCTCAGCCTGCAGCTGAGAAGTCTAGGTGTTCCTGCTCAGCAGTCTACTGCCCCACCTCAGCCTGCAGCTGAGAAGCCTCAAGTCCTGTGTAAAACAAGGGTTCCACAGCCCAGCAGTTTGCTGGCCCATTGGCTCTGAGTTCTTTCTGGAATGTCTCACGTTTATCCAGGAAGCGAGCCTGGACCTAGCCATGGCTGTGCATACAGACTGATTGTGAATACACCACAGTCCCAGACTCAGGACAGGGCAGCCCAGCCTGAATTGGGGGTGCTTAGCTGCGAGGGTCCCAGCCGGAGCCACCTCGTCATCCCGACTCCTGACCTTATGAGTGAGGTTGATCCGTGCTGCTGGGGAAGGTGGAGCTGAACATCTGGAGCCAGCTTCTGGTCAGACGACTGTCTCCAGGTGCCACCTGCAGCACAGGCCCGGGGCTCAGATGGCACATGGGAGCTGCGCTGTCCTTTCCTGAGTGTGAATCACGGTCTGCCAGGGCACTGCTGCTGTGTACACTCTGCGTCTCGCACATAGGCACGTATCGCCCCTTCTTGCCTCTGGCATGCTGACACACAGCCCAGTCAGTGTTTGTGAAATTAATGGACAGACACTGGGTCAAGAATGTAGGCTGTGTTCAGAACATTCAGGGAAGAAGCCTGCGACAAGACTGTCCTGGGGCTTGGTATCTCACGAGGCAAAGAACGCAGCTTTTTTTTTTTTTTTTGTCTATTTGAGACAGGGTCTCCCTGCAGCTGGTGGCCTGGAACTCACTATGTAGACCAGGCCTATGTTGAACTCACAGAGATCCACCTGCCTCTGCCTCCCGAGTGCTGGGATTAAAGGCATGCCCCAGTATGCCTGCCTCAGACCACAGCTCTTATTCAGCAAGTATGAGGCCCCTGCTGTATGCCAGGGTCTGGGTGGGGGTTAAGTATACAATAGGAATCTGTAACAGACACAGCTTTCTTCATTCCCCTACAATCCAAGAGAGAGGCACAGGAAGTCCCCTGCTTACTGAAAGTGTGGGTGTGAATCCTGCACAGAAGTGCAATACACATTCATCTAGTCAGCCAGCCTGCTGGGTGGCGCCTGCTGTGTGCAGGAAGCCACACAAGGTGAGGAGGCAGCAGGAAGAAATCCTCGGTGTGCTCTGCAGGATGTGGAAATGTTCCTGGGGGTGGGCAGGTCACACGTCAGAACAACATGGCAGCAGCAGCAGCAGTCGGTGCTGCCTGGGCGGGGGCGACTGTGGATGGGGCCGGGGTCTACACAGGGACAGCCTTTCTGGGGGCTGGCTGACGTTTGGGTAGAAGCTTGAACCTGGAGCAGCCGATCTCCCGAGGACCTGGGGTGAATGTTCAAGATAGACCTGACTGTGAATTCCAAGGTCCTGAGGCGAAGCTATGCGTAAGGGCCAGGTGGCTGCTCAGAGAGAAAGCTGAGGATGCAGGGGCACGGGGTGGGGGTGGGGTGGGGGGGGAATGGGGGAGTGATGGGAAGGAGGGAGAGAGAGGGAAAGAGGTGGGAGGGGGGTAGATGGGAGGAAGAGAAGGAGAAAGAGATGGAGACACAGACACACAGTGACAAACTGGCGGACACTGGCCCATCTGCCTGGCTGTTACCGAGTGTGCTGCTGCTCCTTGGCGGCCACGTAAAAGCTGAAGTCAAACTTCCAGCCCCGCTTGGCATCGCAGGCCAAGGCCGTCACCATCCACTTGCGGGAGGGGCTCGCCGCCTGGAGCAGCCCTACTGTAGACATACAAGCGGTCAGCTTCTTGGTGAAGTCACCAAAAGGCGCTCTATACACCTAAGCAGTGGGTTGACAGAGACAAGACACGTGACTCGGGGAGGCTGCCTGGGCCTGCCCGGCCTCAAGGTCTGTCCCCTCCCTCCTGGGTGACCCAACCCTGTCTCAGTTTCCAGGGCTCAGAGGCCTAGGTTTGAGCTTGAAGCTGGGCAATGCCTCTGCTCTCTCTCTGAGCCTTGTTTCTTTGCATCAGGGGTCACTAGGTGATGATTAGCATTACACTGTTTATGACACAATCTGGAACCACCCGGGTAGTCTCAAGGAGGGATGGTCTACCTTGGGCCTAAATCCTGCGGGCATGTCTGTCCAGGGACTGTCTTAATTAACTGAAGTGAACAGATAGAGCCCTCTTTGGGCAGCACCCTTCCCTATGTGGGCATGCTTGTGCGTGCGTGTGCGTGTGTGTGTGTGTGTGTGTGTGTGTGTTCCCATCACTCCTGAACTGTGAAGTGTAGAACAATGGAGCTGAGCACAAGAAGGCACCTGAGTGTGCACGTGTGCATTCTCTGCACTCATGACTGTGGATGTGGGCGGTTAGCTGCTCGAAGCTCCTGCCCTGACTTATCTATAATGGGCGGTGACCTGGAACAGTGAGATGAAATGAGTCCCTTTCTCCCCTAAGCTACTATTTATCAGGGTGTTTTAGCACAGCCACAGAAATGGGATGAGGGTACTGGTATCTGCTTAGAGCAAGCACTCTGCCTGGATCTGAGGATGGAGCCCTGCCCTGCCTTGTGGAACTGCCAGGGAGGATGGTGTCAGATTCTGGCTGGACCAGATTCAGTCAGTCCGGATTGTTAAGGTTGACAAGTGGCAGGGGAGGAGGGCACTCTGAAGAGAGAAGCTGGGCAGGGCTCGATGGACGGAGGGGTAACATCTGTGAGGAAGGCTATGATGGGAGGCACACATAGAGGCCGAGTCAGCAAGGCCCAGGACCTCACCTCTGAGTGGGAGAACAAGCCTGATCGAATGAGTTCTTGAGTGAACAGTCACCTGGACAGTGGAAGGGTTACAGGAACACAGACCATCCTGGTGAAGGGACACTGAAGTCTGGGCTGGCCCTGGGAGGCCGTTTTCTGGGTGTCGGAGCAATCTCTTTATGTCAGGATAAACTGGTCTGCACTATGAGCAGTTACTCTACCCCAGCCGTCAGGTGCTACACAGGTCTCTCCGGCAATGCTTTTTACACCCTGATTTCACAGATTAGGAAAGTAGAGGCTCAGACGGATTAGTCCTCAACATATAGGTTACATAAGGCAGAGCCAGGACTTGAACCCTGGTACCTGTCACATGTCTAGCTTCCACAAGCTGGTCCTCATGTGCTTGGAGAAGATCTGTTCTCCAGGGCTCTGCTTCCTACCTACATGGTCAGTGTCCACCAGTGTGGCAGCAAGGACCCCGCCCCAGTGACAACAGCTAACTTCACGACAGCTCACCTGGAAGGAGGCCACTTCTCCATCTCCTGGGGACACAGCTTGCCAGGGTGCTGGCAGGCTGGCATCGAGGGAGAACCTGTAGACGGCTGGACGGCCTGTGTTCTTCACTTTGGAGATGTACACAGTGCCCATGGAATCTGAGGACAGGGGAGGGGTGGAAAGGGGGGGGGGGAGTGACCCAGACAGCCTCTGACATGGCAGAAGTCAACCCGCAGCTCTGCTGGATGAGGAGCCCAACACCAACCTTAGACACATCTCCAAGTGCTGACACTGTTTTCTACCACAGTGGGTTCATGGAAATGGTGGTGGGAGGTGATGGTCACAGGAGGGGATGGGATGGTGGTGGTGATGGTGGGAGGTGATGGTCACAGGAGGGGATGGGATGGTGGTGGTGATGGTGGGAGGTGATGGTCACAGGAGGGGATGGGATGGTGGTGGGAGGTGACAGTCAGGGATGGAATGGTGGTGGTGATGGTGGGAGGTGATGGTCACAGGAGGGGATGGGATGGTGGTGGTGGGAGGTGACAGGGATAGGATGGTGTCAGTGATGGTGTGAGGGGGTGACAGTCATGGACGAGTCATATAAATGATTGTGGGAGGTGCCGACTATAGACTAGGGTCATGTTGCCATCAGTGGGATGAGTGTGAAAGGTGGCGGGTGGCTGGTTAGGACAATGGTGGAAATGTGACAATGCCTTGGGGTGACAGAGATGAACACGACTGCCCAGCAGGGTTACTTCCCTTGCACACTTGTCCTGGAACCCCCTCCTGATGGAGACTCCGGGGAGGAAGGATGATCCCCTTAGGATGCTCCCCTCCCTCAGTCCCAACTCTCAAATGATTGTGCTGACCAGGGCAGGGTCACAACACCCTAAGCCAGGCTCAGGTGGCAGGGGAAGGCTTGTGCTCTGGCTGAAGGGAACGGCTGAGGTGGTGGGTGAGGACTGAGTTCCCCACAGCCTACCTCTCCGGTGACCCAAGGGCACAGGCTCTAGTTCCTACAGAGCATCAGCTCTCAGTGTGACCTGGTCCTCATGAGGAACCCGCTGTGTGCATCTGTGGGACTCTCCACTCACCCTGTGGGGTGGCCTCAGACCGGCTGGCCCAGGAAGTCCCAGAGCCTCGCTTCTTCTTCTCCAGGGACGTCCTGATGTTGTTCTGCAGGCTGTGTGGCTTCTCCTGGAACAGACCTGCCCCCACCCCCATGCTGAGTCAGGCAGCAGGCGTCCCTGTGAGCCCCACAGTGGGCAAGGGGGTTGGGCTGGGATCTGGGAAAGGTCCCAGGGCTCTAAATGGTAGATGAGGGTGGTCTGAGAGAAAATATGGAGGCCAGGACCGCACAGAAAGTGAGGGGAGCCTAGGAAGGGCAGGTCCTGGCTGCCCATAAAAACACAGCCCTCTTTGTTACCAAGGCAAAGGGTCCTCTAAGAAGGGGTTCAGGGTCAGTGTGGTGGCCCATGCCTTTAAACCCAGCACTTGGGAGGCAGAAGCAGGCGGATCTCTGTGAGTTCAAAGGCCAGCCTGGTCTACAGAGTGAGTTCTAGGACAGCTGGGACTAAAGGGAGACCCAGTCTCAGAAAAGACAAAAAAACCCACAAAAAAAAAAAAACAACCCCCCCCCAAAAAAAACAGGGGTTTGGAGACAACACAGGTGTAGGGGCTGAGGTCGCTCTCCTCCAGGTGGCTGCTCTGTCCAGACAGGAAGTGGAGGTGGCAGGGAACAGGCAGGAGGCCACCAGAGAGAGGTGAAGTGGAGTGCAGTTCTGTGCCTTGGAACCAGGCTGGAGCTGGCTGTGAGGTACAAGGCTCTGGGTACCTGTCAGAGCGCCAGTTGGCTGTTATGCATTCGACTCACGCCATGACCAGGGGAAGGCTGGGTTAACGGGAACACCAGCCCTAATTAAGTGAAGGTAATTACGGCAGCGGGGGTGGCCGGGGCTCCTCTCCTGCGAGTAGCTCAGCTCACTTAAGCATTCTCTGATTTAGCTCCTACCTACCCTGGCAGAGCGCTGTGACACCTGCCCCTCCCTGCCCTGATCCCGGACTCTCTGACGGTGACTGATGACAGTGTAGATCAGACAGCATGAAAGCCATCCCTCCCCCTCCTATGGAAATCAAATCACTCCTTAACCTTGTGACTCCAGCTCCTCCAGAGATAGCGTGGGGCCTCCTGTCCTCGCCCACTCTGCCTCCACCTTGCCTCCCAACCCACCTCCTCCCAGAGCCCAACTCCCACCAGCACACCTGGCCAGCCTCAGCTCCTGTGGTCACCTCTCTCAGACTTGGCTCTTCTTCATCACCGGCTTCACTATCAGTCTAGAACCTTCCTTCCTTTTCCTGCCCTCCTGTCCTGACTGACCCTTTTTGTCTCGTCTGGGTGTAGCCTACTCCTTCCCTCCCCTGGTGACTCTTAATCTTCGAGTATCTGCCTAGGCCTCACCTTCTCCAGCAGCCTTCTAGGACATCCATGCCCAGCACACCCTACGAACCCCCACAAAGGCTCTTATCTCCTATGGTAACAGCAGGCCCTGGCTCTACAATGTGGATGCCTTGAGCCCAAGAGTCTTTCTTTTCTCCTGGTCACCCAATCTTTCTGAGATCTTGCACCTCTCAGGTGAACGCTGGGAGGCTCAGAGACCACAGAAAGTGGGCCGAGCCAGCCGAGATCTCACCTGAGCAGGTGATGCAGGAGATGCCCTCCGCACTTAGGTTGTACTTGAGATCCAGCAGTACCTGGATGTTGGTGTCTGGTCGGAAGAGCAGTGGGGCCCGGCTGGCAGGGCGGAGCCGGCTGGCAAACACCAGGGACAGGATGAGGATGGACGCAAACAGCCCTGTGAGGAAGACGCTTCAATGGGGTGCCAGATTTAGGCCAGCACCCCACTGTGGCAGAGCCACTCTCAGTGTGCTGCGGGGCAAGGCAGGGATGGACTATCACATGCGGAGTCACTGGGGACTGACTGTAAGCTACAAGCTGATACTCCTCCATGAGGGGCAGCCAGTGTCTCAGAGCTCCTGAGCTGGCAGCTCTGATGGCAGCAGCTCTGATGAGTCATTGAAGGTGGTGACGGAGCCTCCTGTGTGGTGAGCACAGCATGCCAGCACTGGACCAGGATTTCATAAACCTGTCATATAGTTGCCTTAAGCATTAAACACTTTTCTTTTTGGTGCTCAGGAGACAGAACCCTGCGCTAAGTGCACACTCTACCAGGGAGCTATGCCCAGACCCTGCGCTAAGTGCACACTCTACCAGAAGCTATGCCCAGACCCTGCGCTAAGCGCGCACTCTACCAGAAAGCTATGCCCAGACCCTGCGCTAAGCGGGCACTCTACCAGGGAGCTATGCCCAGACCCTGCGCTAAGCGCGCACTCTACCAGGGAGCTATGCCCAGACCCTGCGCTAAGCGCGCACTCTACCAGGGAGCTATGCCCAGACCCTGCGCTAAGCGGGCACTCTACCAGGGAGCTATGCCCAGACCCTGCGCTAAGCGGGCACTCTACCAGGGAGCTATGCCCAGACCCTGCGCTAAGCGGGCACTCTACCAGGGAGCTATGCCCAGACCCTGCGCTAAGCGGGCACTCTACCAGGGAGCTATGCCCAGACCCTGCGCTAAGCGGGCACTCTACCAGGGAGCTATGCCCAGACCCTGCGCTAAGCGGGCACTCTACCAGGGAGCTATGCCCAGACCCTGCGCTAAGCGGGCACTCTACCAGGGAGCTATGCCCAGACCCTGCGCTAAGCGGGCACTCTACCAGGGAGCTATGCCCAGACCCTGCGCTAAGCGGGCACTCTACCAGGGAGCTATGCCCAGACCCTGCGCTAAGCGGGCACTCTACCAGGGAGCTATGCCCAGACCCTGCGCTAAGCGGGCACTCTACCAGGGAGCTATGCCCAGACCCTGCGCTAAGCGGGCACTCTACCAGGGAGCTATGCCCAGACCCTGCGCTAAGCGGGCACTCTACCAGGGAGCTATGCCCAGACCCTGCGCTAAGCGGGCACTCTACCAGGGAGCTATGCCCAGACCCTGCGCTAAGCGGGCACTCTACCAGGGAGCTATGCCCAGACCCTGCGCTAAGCGGGCACTCTACCAGGGAGCTATGCCCAGACCCTGCGCTAAGCGGGCACTCTACCAGGGAGCTATGCCCAGACCCTGCACTAAGCGGGCACTCTACCAGGGAGCTATGCCCAGACCCTGCGCTAAGCGCACAATCTACCAAAAAGCTATGCCCAGACCCTGCGCTAAGCGCGCACTCTACCAGGGAGCTATGCCCAGACCCTGCACTAAGCACACACTCTACCAGGAAGCTATGCCCAGACCCTAGACATGGGTCCCACCCTCATTTTTAGAACAGGAACTTGAGTGTCAGGCTGGGCCGGCACAGCCAAGGTCACAGATAGCATGAGGGAGAACTGGCCAACTCCAGGCCCCAAGCATGAGCACTCTGATCTCCTGTCCAGCGATGCCCAGCATGCAGCAGTGGCCCAGGCGTGGCCTACATAGGAAGAAGTGGTGAAGAGGAGATCCTGCCTGGCAGGCCTGAGTGCCACTTTACCTGGGGGGGAGGGGAGGCTGCTAGGAACTGCAGTCTGTGTTCTGGGGGAGTCTGCCTTAACATGTATGCAGAGGGTGGAGCTGCGATGTGGCAGGAAGGAAGGGGGTGGGGTGGACTCACCCACGATTACCCAGCGGCTCTTGACAGCGGCCCACAGGACCCAGTGGTGCAATAGCTCTTGCAGCTGGGCAAGAAGCTGGCCCGGGCTGCCCCCATCAGGGGCTGGCTGCAGACTCTCGGAGGGCACAGACACCAGCGACACATCTCCCAGCTCCAGTGACACTGCCGGGGGGGGGGGGTCAAAACCTGGGCCACAGCCCGCCCTGGCCAACACCCTCACTGGGTGAATCCTGGGTGAGAGTCCCAACAAGTAACCTGACCCAGACCCCCTTGGGACCAGCTGTCCCTGAGCCACCCCCAGAGCAGGCCCAGCCAGGCCTGCCAGCTCTCACCTGGTTCATCCTCAACGTTCAGCAAGGGGATGTCATCATCCAGGTAGGGCAAGGGGCCCTGTGCAGGGCCACCCCCAGCCCGCTCTGGAGCCACAAACAGGTCCCCAGGGAAGTGCAAGGAGCTCTTGCGACCGCACTTCCGGTGGCAACTAAAGAGGGTAGGGGACAGGTGTGAGACGGGGGTTTCAAGGCACCCGGGGGAAAATGGAGCAAGGCAGGACAGTCTCATGAGTCATGGGACACAGCACTGCCCATCTCACTAACAGGCACCACTGCCTACAGGTGCGGTTGCCTGGAGTCCCTTCTAGACCTGTGTACGCTCAGGTGCCAGTCTTCCTCTGGGGAAAGAGAAAGGGAGAAGGCAGACATCACCCAGGGAGAGGACGGCAGCAACGGTGGCCCACGCATTGTGGAAGGGACAGGGGGTCATTTTCTTTTGCTGTGTGGACCAGGAGCTCTGACACCAGTCAGCAGTCAAGGTAGCACCCTAGAAGTGGCCCGAGAAGCCAGTCTCAGCTGGAGTGAAGGGAGATGAGGCTTACCCCAGGGACTGAGGCCGAATAAGACACAGCTGATACCCGAGTGCAGCCATCTATCCGCCCTACACAGATGACCTTAGTCCTCCCAGTGGCTCCTACACTCACTTTACAGACGGCAGAGGTGTGGGGCCAGATAAACCCATTATGGCTGGGCATAAGAGAGCTGGCTCTTTGCCCCATAACCTAGAAGGTCGGCAGGAGATGGGAGGTGCGCCCACACATCATGCCGGACACCAGGCACCTGCAGGTCCCCCGACCCCAGGGGGCGGAATGGAGCTTGAAGTGTAGCATTCCTTATTTATTTATTTATTTATTTATTTATTTATTTATTTATTTATTTATTATTTGTAGCATTCCTAAGCTTATCTCTCCTAAGGCATTGAGGCATGTCTGCCCTGTTCTCAGGAGGCAAATGGTGCAAGCCAGAAGGTCATCTCAGGGGGCTATGGTACCTGTGCCATAAAACTTAGCCATTGCTGAACACATGGAGGGTTTCCCTCTGTCCTGCCCACCTCCTGGTCAAAAAGCTTATCAAGACCACTATATAAGTGCTTAAAACCTCTGCAGTAAATGAGTTTGCTCACTTATGCTACTTCTGGTCTTTCTTTGATATATTTGGGTTCACCGCTGTCTCAGGGACCACCTCTGCTCCCTCCCGCTTCCCTCCTTGCAGGGGGGGGGCAGTTATGGCACAGTGGCTATAAGGCTGGTGACCTGGGAGGCAGGAACCTCATGACACAGAAGAAGCCAACACAGAGGGACCGAGGGACCTGCCCAAGATTCCTGCCAAGTGAAGCATCTGGCATGGGAGCTCAGGCTGACCGCATGGAAAGACTACTCCACCCAGTGTGAAGGCCAGAAAGGCAAGGCCAGGCTGGGCTCTCGGTGATTATGAAAGGCATTCTGTGGGGCTGGAGAGATGGCTCAGCAGTTAAGAGTGCCAACTGCTCTTGCAGAGGACCTGGGGTCAATTCCCAGCACCCACATGGGGCTAAGAACCATCTTTAAGCCGGGCGTGGTGGCCCACACCTTTAATCCTAGCCTTGGGAGGCAGAGGCAGATGGATCTTTGTGAGTTCCAGGTCAGCCTGGTCCACAGAGTGAGTTCCAACCAGCTGGGGCTATAGGGAGACCCTGTCTGAAAAAAAAAAAAAAAGAAAAAAAAAAGAAAAGCAAAGCACTCTTTCCCCAAGGCACTACCTGGGTACCATGAAACTGTCAGTCAGTCTGAATGTCCCCAGTGCAGTGAGCAGGGCTTCAGCCAGGGACACTTGGTGCAGCGGCCAACACGCACCACCACACACAGCAGCACTGAAGGGAGGAGGTGAGCGTGGGAGAGTGGAGGGATACACCAAGGTCCAGGCTGAGCTCTTTGCCAGATTCTATCCTCTTGTAACGTCTGAGCTCACCACAGTTAGCTGGACATCACTTCAGATTCCCATGCCCTCCAATGCACACCTGCCCCAAACCAGAGGCCCACCACTGCCTGCTCAGTACTCCAATGAGTACCTACCGAAAGCCCAGAGGCCCACCGCCGCCTGCTCAGTACTCCAATGAGTACTTACCCCAAGCCCAGAGACCCACCACTGCCCGCTCAGTATTCTAACGAATACCCACCCCAAGCCCAGAGGCCCACCGCCGCCTGCTCAGTACTACAATGAGTACTTACCCCAAGCCCAGAGGCCCACCGCCACCTGCTCAGTACTCCAATGAGTACCTAACCCAAGCCCAGAAGCCCACCACTGCCCGCTCAGTACTCCAATGAATACCCACCCCAAGCCCAGAGGCCCACCGCCGCCTGCTCAGTACTACAATGAGTACTTACCCCAAGCCCAGAGGCCCACCGCCGCCTGCTCAGTACTCCAATGAGTACCTAACCCAAGCCCAGAGGCCCACCACTGCCCACTTGGTACTCCAACGAATATCCACCCCAAGCCCAGAGGCTCACCACTGCCCACTCAGTACTCCAACGAATACCCACCCCAAGCCCAGAGGCCCACCACTGCCCGCTCAGTACTCCAACGAATACCCACCCCAAGCCCAGAGGCCCACCACTGCCCACTCAGTACTCCAATGAATACCCACCCCAAGCCCAGAAGCCCACCACTGCCCGCTCAGTACTCCAATGAGTACCCACCCCAAGCCTAGAGGTCCACCACTGCCCGCTCAGTACTCCAAGGAGTACCCACGCCAAGCCCAGAAGCCCACCACTGCCCGCTCAGTACTCCAATGAGTACCTACCCCAAGCCCAGAGGCCCACCACCGCCCACTCAGTACTCCAATGAGTACTTACCCCAAGCCCAGAGGCCCACCGCCACCTGCTCAGTACTCCAATCAGTACTTACCCCAAGCCCAGAGGCCCACCGCCGCCTGCTCAGTACTCCAATGAGTACCTAACCCAAGCCCAGAGGCCCACCACTGCCCACTCAGTACTCCAACGAATACCCACCCCAAGCCCAGAGGCCCACCACCGCCCGCTCAGTACTCCAACGAATACCCACCCCAAGCCCAGAGGCCCACCACTGCCCACTCAGTACTCCAATGAATACCCACCCCAAGCCCAGAAGCCCACCACTGCCCGCTCAGTACTCCAATGAGTACCCACCCCAAGCCTAGAGGTCCACCACTGCCCGCTCAGTACTCCAAGGAGTACCCACGCCAAGCCCAGAAGCCCACCACTGCCCGCTCAGTACTCCAATGAGTACCTACCCCAAGCCCAGAGGCCCACCACCGCCCACTCAGTACTCCAATGAGTACTTACCCCAAGCCCAGAGGCCCACCGCCACCTGCTCAGTACTCCAATCAGTACTTACCCCAAGCCCAGAGGCCCACCGCCGCCTGCTCAGTACTCCAATGAGTACCTAACCCAAGCCCAGAGGCCCACCACTGCCCACTCAGTACTCCAACGAATACCCACCCCAAGCCCAGAGGCCCACCACTGCCCGCTCAGTACTCCAATGAATACCCACCCCAAGCCCAGAGGCCCACCACTGCCCGCTCAGTACTCCAATGAGTACCCACCCCAAGCCCAGAGGCCCACCACTGCCCGCTCAGTACTCCAATGAGTACCCACCCCAAGCCCAGAAGCCCACCACTGCCCGCTCAGTACTCCAATGAGTACCAACTCCAAGCCCGCTCAGTACTCCAATGAATACCCACCCCAAGCCCAGAAGCCCACCACTGCCCGCTCAGTACTCCAATGAGTACCCACCCCAAGCCCAGAGACCCACCACTGCCTGCTCAGTACTCCAATGAGTACCTACCCCAAGCCCAGAGACCCACCACTGCCTGCTCAGTACTCCAATGAGTACCCACCCCAAGCCCAGAGGCCCACCACCGCCCGCTCAGTACTGCCATCCCAACCAGTCCTCAGGCCTGGCTCCACTTGATCCCTCCCCCCACTCCACCCTAACCACTAGGCTCATGAGACCCAAGCTTTGAGCTCCACCAGCAACTCTGGGCTCATTCCTCTCTGAGACTGCTTCTACCAAGGTGAGATGCTAGGATGTTACCATGGGAACTAGGGGTATGGGGCCTGGGATTATTGGATTAAAAAATCCCAGCTCTTTCCTGCTAAGTGGGTGACTTTGGACAAGAGGTGTTCCTTCCCTGTCCCTTGCCTGACCTAGGACCAGCATGAAGAAGAACCCCGAGAGATCACAGGAGGGAGGGCTGGGTACAGCAGCTACTCGGTTTGTGGAGGGGGCAGGATGCTCACCTGCTCTGGCAGGAGCTCTCCAGGGGTGCCATGTAGAGGCTCCAAAGGCCCAGGGCTGCAGGCATGGTGAACAGCACAGCCAGCCAGCAGCAAGTCACGATGAGAGACATGAACAGGCCAAAGTCGTGCACGGCTGGGATCTACAGCCAAGAAATCAGGGGAGGAAGTGCTGGTCAAGCTTGGGCACCCTGTGGCCAGGGGAACCCAGGAATCTGGGTGGCTCCAGCCTGGAGCAGGAGGCGGCTTCAGGGTCACTGGGCCTGAAGATGGTGACAGAAACCAGGGCCAGGGCCTGGCCCAGAGGAAGCTCATTGGTAGCACCCATTACCCAAGTGAAGACACATCCCCTAAGAGTAGGCTACAGGCTAGCAAGGAGGAAGGGAGAAGATGCTACCCCACCATGGGAGCAGGGAATTTGGAGATAAGAGCCCCAGAAATTGCCCAGGGACTTGCTTAGGGCTCCGGGGTAGTCAGAGGAAACCCTTACCAACCAGCAGGCCAGCCTGTGGTTTGTGAAACACCTTCAACAACAAGCCCTGAAATTGTCCACAGTAAGAAACTTGAGGCCCAGAGAGGTTTCTATGCTTCTTGGCCTGGTCAAATGCCTCTAAAAATGTGTCTTTCAGATTCTTTCAGCACCAGGGTCCTAGGTGCAGAGGCCCATTCAGGAACATGGGCCACAGGGAGTCGGTGTGAGGGGTAAAACTGGGGCATGAAGTCACAGAAAGACAGCTGAACCCAGGGGTGAGGAGACTACTTCCCACTTGTTGGGTTTGGAATGGGTGATGAGTCATAGGAACAGACCTCACAGCAAGGACTCTGAGGTGAAGGTGCTGTGGTCACTGGTGGGGTGACCAGGAACAACACAGAGAGAACAGCAGTTGTACGTGGATGGGTGGGAAGCCAGGGCAGGGATGGAGAGCCGGGCCTCCCACCTGGGAGAAGACGTTGGCTGCGTAGGCAGCAGCTGTGGTCAGTGAGGTGAAGAAGGTGGCCTTGCCTGCAGTCTGGATGGTGTGGATCATCCGCAGCTGTGGGTCTTCCAGGTGGGTGGCCTGGCGGTAGGTGTTGATGAACACAAAGACGTCATCCACACCTGTAGAGGGGAGGCCCTGCCAGAGGTTAGCTCAGCTCTGGATCCCTCTTCTGGGAGCCTGAGGTCGGAGGCTGGGAGAATCCAACTTCGAATCTTGGCCTTTACCAAGGCTAATCAGTTCCACTCCACTTTGAGGTCAAACCTCACCCACAAGTCTCCTTGGCCCCACCCACTGAACCCACCAGCTAAACCAGTGGGCCTCACTCAGTCTCCAATTCCACTCACCATGCTATGCCCCTCAACCCCACCTTCACCAAACCCTTTTCCACCAGCCTCCTTGGCTCTACCCACCGTCTAAAAACCCCACCCACCAGAGTAGCTGGCCCCACCCACTGTCTCCAAGCCCCACCCACCATGCTTCCTGGCTCATCCTCCAAAGCTTAGCTTCCTGTCTTCCCACCACCGTTGCCTCCACCCAGCATACCTTCTTGCTCTTTCTGACAATGCTCATCCCCTAACTCCCACACTGCAAGGCACAGAAGGGACTTTATACAGCCCCTTAGAAGCTGGGCTTGGTGTCTGGAGAGAAGGCCCTTCTGGGGGAAGGGACAGAGTTCCCAAGCAGGAGTTAGGGGATAACTCACCAATGCCTACAATCACAAAGGCGGCCACCCCATTGAGGATGCCCAAGTACTGGATGCCGAAGACCACGTGGTAGAGGAAGAGCGCCACTAGACAGCTCAGGCCAATGCTGGCAATTCCGAAGAAGGACAGGAACACTGGGCAGGGTTAGGAGAGAGGGGGCAGACCCCTTCAGTAACCCTGACCTTCACCCCCAGACCAGGGACCTCTGTCCCAGCCAGGTAGAGGGACAATTCTCAATTCTCCGTGCCCAAAAAAGAGGCTGGGGGAGGCCTAAGTGGCAGAGGAAACCATCTGAGGTGAGGGTGCCCATGGGCCCTCTCTGGGTCCTACTAACCTCACATACTAACAGAATTATGATCATTTTGTATCGTGTGTCATCCCAAGAGATGAGAGGTTCTATAGTATAGGAACCGTGCCAGGCTCACAACTGGCATTTTCATAGCATCAAGCACACAGCTGGTGCCTAATTAATATTTACTGCGTGGATAACTGCATGACTTGTCCAGTTTTCAAGGCATAACTGTCTGTCCACTTGGGCAACAGCACTTGCCTACTGTACACAGGCAGGAATAAGAGGCAGCTAGTAGTGGTGAGGAGGTGAACGTGGGAAGGGCAGCTGGGAATGGAAGGGCAGCTGACAAGGAATAGAAGGCAAGCTCTTGAATATTCCATAACAGAGTCTAAAAATATCCCAGATCCCCCAACAGGAAGCTATCACAGGAGAAAGATGATCAAAAGGCAAGAGGTCAAACTGTGAAATGTGGAGTCGGGTTCTTATATCTAGCCCATCTGCCTCTGGACCTCTGCCTGGGGTTCTAGGATGGCCTCTGACTGCTGTCCCCTGTGCTGCCCTGACATGCCGAATTCAAGGCTATCCTGGCTCCCTTTTTCTTTCTCTCTTTTCTTTCTTTCTTTCTTTCTTTCTTTCTTTCTTTCTTTCTTTCTTTCTTTCTTTCTTTCTCTCTCTCTCTCTCTCTCTCTTTCTTTCTTTCTTTCTTTTCTTTTCTTTCTTTTCCTCCCTCCCTCCCTCCCTCCCTCCCACCCTCCTTCCCTACCTTCTTTCCTTCCTTCCTTCCTTCCTTCCTTCCTTCCTTCCTTCCTTCCTTCCTCCTTCCCTCCCTTCTTCCCTCCCTCCATCCCTCCCTCCCTTCCTTCCTTCTTTCCTTCCCTGTTTTTGTTTTGTTTTGTTTCTGTAACCCCAACTGGTCTGGAAGTCACTATGTAGAGATCCACCTGCCTTTGCTCTGAGTGATGGGTCTAAAGGCATGTGCCACCAGGCCTGGCTACCAGCAGTTATTTAATTATTATTTATTTTTGAGACAGGGTCTACCTGTAGCCCCTCCATGCAGGAGTGCATGCTGAGGGGGAAGGGCTGGCTCCCATGGGCTTGTGAGACATTGCACCTAAGCAGGAGGTGAGGATGTGAGACACTGCACCTGAACAGGAGGTGAGGATGTGAGTCACTGAACCTGAACAGGAGGTGAGGATGTGAGACACTGCACCTGAGCAGGAGGTGAGGATATGAGACACTGCACCTGAGCAGGAGGCGAGCATGTGAGACACTGCACCTGAGCAGGAGGTGAGGATGTGAGACACTGCACCTGAGCAGGAGGTGAGCATGTGAGACATTGCAACCTGAGCAGGAGGTGAGGATGTGAGACACTGCACCTTAGCAGGAGGTGAGGATGTGAGACATTGCAACCTGAGCAGGAGGTGAGGATGTGAGACACTGCACCTGAGCAGGAGGTGAGGATGTGAGACATTGCAACCTGAGCAGGAGGTGAGGATGTGAGACACTGCACCTGAGCAGGAGGTGAGGATGTAGACGAGGGCAGCGATGCAGCTGCTGCTGATGAAGGCCAGGAGCATGTCGTTGTTGAAGGTCCTGCGCACCTCGTAGTCAAAGAGGTCTGTCCCCCCGTAGAGGACCTGGACCTTGCTGAGAGGGAGAGAAGACAAAGGGGACGGGATTGAAGGTGGCGGTAGACACGAACAGCTTAACTGTCTTTGTCTTGTCAGCGGCTCTTACCATGGCTACTCATTAAAGTCACCAGGGCTTTGGAAAGTTCTGATGTCTTGGCCAGATGCCAGACCAATTAAATCAGAATTTCTTGGGTGGAGTTGATGAATCAAGAGTTTAAAAAAGTCTCCCATGACGGGAGTGGTGGTGCACGCCTTTAATCCTAGCACTTGGGAGGCAGAGGCAGGTGGATCTTTGTGAGTTCAAGGCCAGCCTGGTCTACAGAGTGAGTTCCAGGACAGCTAGGACTACAGGGAGACCCTGTCTCAAAAAGACCAAAAAAAGGGCTGGAGAGATGGCCTAGCGGTTAAGAGCGCCGACTGCTCTTGCAGAGGACCCGGGTTCGATCCCCAGCACCCACATGGCGGCCGAGAGCCGTCTGAAACTCCAATTCCAGGAGAACTCCAGTTCCAGGGGAGTCCGACTCCCTCTTCTGACCTCCGCAGCATTGCACGTCATGGGTGCACAGACTTGCATGCAAACAATACATTCATACACATACGGAAATAAATAAAAATTAAAAAAAAAAAGAAAGTCTCCCAGGCAATTCAGTTGGGAAGTACGGGTCTATAGCAATAATCATCAGCTACAACAGCTATGACATCATCTTCTGATTCTCAACTGTCCACAGCAAAACGTCTGGCTAACACAGTTAATGGCTCCTCAGCCTGAGCTCGGCACAAGTTATTTTCCTCAAGAAAACCAGCCAGGCTAATCAAACCTTTTATTTTCATTTTCCCCTAGAAGACTTCTCTGGAGACACCAAGCCTGGCTTCCAAGGGGCTCTAAAAAGCCCCTCTCACACCATGGAGTGTGTATGCAGTGTGTGTGTGTGTGTGTGTGTGTGTGTGTGTGTGTGTACACTTGAAGTCCTGAAGCTGATGTAGATTCTTCCTTAATTGCTCTTCTACTTTACTTATGGAGGCTGAGTCTCTTGGCTAGCCAGCCTGACTTGCTTGCTTTGGGAATCCAACTTCATCTTCTGAGCCCTGGACTTACAGGTGGGCTCCACTCACCTGGCATGTATGTGGAGTCTTGGAATCTGAATTCCAGTCCTCACACCTGCATGGCAAGTGCTTTAACCACCAAGCCATCTTCCCAGGCCCAAACTATTTTATTTATTTGTTTTGTTTTTTTGAGACAGAATGGTCTCACTATGTAGCCCCAGTTGGCCTGGAATTCATGTAAACCAGGATGGCCTTGCACTTAAGAGAGGTTCACCTTCCTCTGCCTCCCAAGCTCTGGAATTAAAGGTGCACCACCATACCGAACTATGCTTTGGTTTTAAAAAATATTTTTTTAATTTTATTTTTGTGTATGTGTATGACTAGGAGTAGGCCGTGTATTCAAGGAAACCTGGAGATGCTAAAAGAGGGCATCAGACTCCCTGGATCTGAGCCAGCTGTGGTGGTGCTCACCTTCGATTCCAGCACTTGCGAGGCAGAGGCAGGCAGATATCTTTGTGAGTTCAAGGCCAGCCTGGTCTATAGGGAGTTCTAGGCCAGCTGGGGCTACAGGGATAACCTGTCTTAAAAAGAATCCTCCACCCCCCAAAAAAAGATTCCCTGGATCTGGAGATGCAGATGGTTGTGAGCTGCTTGATGTGAATGCCTGGAACTGACCTTCAGGCCTCTGCAAGAGCAGTGAATACTCTTATCCACTGAGCTGTCTCTCCAGCCCTGAAACTGTTTTATTTTTTATTTGTTTGTTTGTTTGTTTTTATTTTTATTTTTTCGGTCTTTTCGAGACAGGGTCTCCCCGTAGCCCCAGCTGTCCTGGAACTCGCTCTGTAGACCAGATGGCCTTGAACTCACAAGGATCCACCTGCCTCTGCCTCCCAAGTGCTAGGATTAAAGGCGTGTGCCACCACGCCCCGCTTATTTATTTATTTTTATTGTCTTTTTTGAGACAGGGCCTCCCTATAGCCCCAGCTGGCCTGGAACTCACTCTCTAGACAAGGCTGGCCTTGAACTCACAGAGATCTGCCTGCCTCTGCCTCCTGAGTGCTAGGATTAAAGATATATGGCA
The DNA here is from genome assembly GCA_009823505.1 of Rhizomys pruinosus. Taxonomy (NCBI): domain Eukaryota; kingdom Metazoa; phylum Chordata; class Mammalia; order Rodentia; family Spalacidae; genus Rhizomys; species Rhizomys pruinosus. Next base: position 873,067 of record VZQC01011538.1, read on the forward strand.
CCACACCAGGCTTAAAGATGGTTCTTAAGTCGCCATGTGGGTGCTGGGGATTGAACCCAGTTCCTCTACAAGAGCAGCCGGCACTCTTAACTGCTGAGCCATCTCTCTGGCCCCCGAAACTGTTTTAAAATACCCACAAGAGTGACATTTCTGGCTGAGTTGGAGCAACAGTATGGCCTTTGGATTGACCTTCCCATCAGAACCACAAAAATATGAGAAAACACATGAAATAGGACTCGACAGCAGTCCACAAGGGCTGTCGATTCTCAAGAGATGAGGCATCAAAGGGCCCCGTGGCTGCTCTGGCTGACTGCCTTGCAGGCTGTACTGTATGTACTCAGTGCAGAGTAATACATCAGTTTTGGATTCTCCAGAGAGGCTGAAAAATTTTCAAGCCTGATGAAAACCGTGAATCCATTGATCCAACAAGCTTGAGCAATGAGCTCCAAAGACTAAACAACTAAACAGACAACAATACACATTGTAATCAAATTGCCTAGAAATTCTGACCAAGAGAAAGCCAGTGAGGAAAAAAGACATCACTGGGCTGGAGAAGCTCAGCAGTTAACAAGAACAGATGCCGCTCTTGCAGGAGAGCTAAGTTCAGTTCCCAGCACTCATATCGGACAACACACAAGTACCTGTAACTCCAGTTCCAAGGGGATCCGACACCCTTTTCTGCCCTCTGCACACACTGCACTCATTTGCACATCTATACACACAGACATAATCAAAAATAAAATGGGGGCTGGAGAGATGACTCAGAGGTTAAGAGCACTGGCTGCTCTTGCAGAGGACCCAGGTTTGGTTCCCAGCACCCACATGGTGTCTAACAATTGTCTGTAATTCCAGTTCCAGGGATCCAATGCCTTCTTCTGACCTCCGCAGGTATTGCACAACTCAGGTGCATTTGCATACATGCAGGCAATACATTCATACACATAAAAAATAAAAAATAAATCTTTAAAACATATATGTTTTTAGAAAAACATATCACACACAAAAAGGACTCCAGCAGTTATCTCATCAGAAACAATCCAAGTAAGAAAGGAGTCGGGTAACTGCCCCGGAGACCATGGGAGAAAGCCAACCCAGAAGTCTACACCCAGCAAGATACGTCTCAAAATCAAAGGCAAAATGAAGTCTTTCTCAGGATATGCAAAGCCTGAAATAATCTCTAGCATACTCACACTACAGAAGAAGTGAAAGGAAAGTTCCTCAGACAGATGAAAGACAGAACACAGATCTATACCAAGGAATAGAAAGCACTGGAAATGGAAGTGCTGTGAGCAAGATATGAAATGGTTCCTAGTTATCTCTATAAGAGAACAGACCAGGGGGCTGGAGAGATGGCCTAGCAGTTAAGAGCACCGACCGCTCTTACAGAGGACCCGGGTTCGATCCCCAGCACCCACATGGCGGCCGAGAACCGTCTGAAACTCCAATTCCAGGAGAACTCCAGTTCCAGGGGAATCTGAGACCCTCTTCTGACCTCCGCGGCATTGCACGACACGGGTGCACAAACTTGCATGCAGACAGTACATTCATACATATACGGAAATAAATAAAAAAAATTAATAAAAAAAAAATTAAAAAAAAAGAGAACAGACCACTTAAGAACAGGAAGGTAGTGCAGATTTATTATTATTTTTAATTTTTTAAATTAATTTTATTTATTTCTGTACGTGTATGAATGCCATCTCTCCAGCCCCGGCAGTGCAGATTTATAAGAAACAGAATGTGGACCACAGGAGCAGGGGCCGTGGGAAGCACGGAGAACTGTTATCTGCGATGTGATGCACATCAAAGACACATTGTGATTATTTATTTATTTATTTATTTATTTATTTATTTATTTATTTATTTAATTTGGTCTTTTTGAGACAGCGTCTCCCCGTAGCCCCAGCTGGGCTGGAACTTACTATGTAGACCAAGCTGGCCTTGAAGCACAGAGATCCACCTGCCTCTGCCTGCCGAGTGCTGGGATTAAAGGCATGTGCCACCATGCCCAGTTTATACTGTGATAATTTAAAGAGTTATGCTATATATCTCAAGGCAACCATTAAGAATTATAGCTCGGGGCTGGAGAGATAGCCTAGCGGTTAAGAGCACCGACTGCTCTTGCAGAGGACCCAGGTTCGATCCCCAGCACTCACATGGCGGCTGAGACCCGTCTGTAACTCCAATTCCAGGAGAACTCCAGTTCCAGGGGAATCCAAGACCCTCTTCTGACCTCCGCGGCATTGCACGACATGGGTGCACAAACTGACATGCAGACAGTACATTCATACACATACAAAAATAAATAAAATTAAAAAAAAGAATTATAGCTCAAGGGCTGGAGAGATGGCCTAGCGGTTGGGAATGCCAACTATTCTTGTAAAGGACCTGGGTTCGATTCCCAGCACCCACATGGTGACTGAGAACTGTCTTTAACTCCAGTTCCAGGGGAATCCGACACCCTCTTCTGACCTCCGAGGCATTACACGACACAGGTGCACCAACCTACATGCAGACAGTACATTCATACACATAAAAATAAAGAAAGAAAGAAAGAAAGAAGAAAAAAATAATTATAGCTCAAGGGCTAGAGAGATGGCCTAGCGGATGGGAACACCCACTGCTCTTGCAGAGGACCCGGGTTTGATTCCCAGCACCCACATAGCGGCTGAGAACTGTCTTTAACTCCAGTTCCAGGGGAATCTGACACCCTCTTCTGACCTCCACCGCATTGTGCAACACAGGTGCACAGACCTGCATGCAGATAGTACATTCATACACATAAAAGAAATAAAAAGACAAAAATAAATAAATAAATAAAATATATATATATATATATATATAAAGAATTATAGCTCAAACATAAACAATGACAAAAAATGGTTGGAGAGATGGCTCAGCAGTTAAGAGCCTGTTATGCTCTTGCAGAGAACTTGAATTTGGTTCTTGGCACCCGTGTTAGGCAGCTCACAGCTGCCTATAGCTCCAGCTCCAGGGGATCCAGTTCCCATGGAACCCAGGCTCATGTGCACACACACGTGAACACACATACACACAAACACAGAGCAAAAAATAAAGAGCAGAGACAGGCAGATCTCTGTGAATTCAAGGCCAGCCTGGTCTACATAGCAAGTTCTAGGCCAGCTGAGACTACAGGGAGACTCTGTTTGAAAAAGACCCCCCAAAAGGGCAAAAAAGAGATTAAAATAAAAACATAGTTCATCCAAAAGAAACTAGGAAAGGAAGACCATTACACAAACAAACAGATAAAATAAGAGGACATCAAACACATTAACAACTGTATTAATTTAAGTGACTTAAACATCAACTAAAAGGCAGAGTCAAGAAAGAAGACCAAGATGCTTCTAAGAAACCCACTTTAAACAGACAGACAGATTAAAACTCAAGGGTTAGAAAAAAGATATACCACATAACAGGAATCAAAAAGAAAGCTACAGAGATTATACTAATAACAAATGATGAGAAATTTCAAGACAAATATTACCAGGGTTTAAAAAGGTAATTTCAAAATGATGAATGGGTCAATTCATCACCAGACTACAATAATCCTAGATGATTTGGAATCTTAATAGACTTAGAATTTGTGAAGAAAAAAACTGAAAATAGATAAATCTGTAATTATAGTCGAAGGCTTCAATACCATTCTTGCAATAATTGCTGGAACAATTACATAAAATCAGTAAGAATATAAAATACTTGAATAACACCACCAACCAACTTGATCTAATTATTGCTAATAGACCACTTCACCAAATGACGGGAGGGTGCATTCTTTACAAATGCAGAGGGAACATTTAGCAAGACCACAACATGCATGTGGAACAAGACTTCTGTGTGGCTTTACTGAGAACTGTGCCCTGTAGGTTCATGTAACTGAATCTGTCCTCAGCTAGTGGCACTGTGTGAGGAGGTTATGGAGCCTTTAGGAGGTCCGGCTTTGCTGGAGGAAGTCCATCACTGGGGGTGGGCTTCGAGGGTTCATAGCCTTGCCTCACTTCCTGCTTGCTCTCTCTCTGCTTCCTGTGTGTTTGAGATGGGATCTCTCACTTCCTGCTCTTGTCCCCAAGCCTTCCTGGCTGTCACCGACATCTAGCCCTCTGGAAGTGTAAGCCAAGATAAACCCTTCCTTAGGTTGCACAGTATTTTATTTTCACAGCAACCAAAAAGTAACTAATATAACTCCACAAAAATAAAGGGACTCAAGTCATAAATCCTATGTTTGGTGACCACCTGAAATTACATTTTAAAATGAGAGGAAAAAATAGACATCTAAAAAAGTTCCCAAATATTTGAAAACTAAACAAAACTCTTCTAAATACATGGAAGGGGAAATAGAAAGTGGTTTTAGTTGAGGAAAAGCAAAAATATGGGCTGCTGAGACAGAAGAATAAGTAAAGGCTCTTGCTACCACATTTGACAATCTGAGTTCAATCCCTGGAATCCGCATGGTGGATGGACAGAATGGACTCCCTCAAGTTGCTTTCTGACCGGCACATGGTACACACACACACACACACACACACACACACACACACACACACATACGTAAAGGCCAAAACAAAATATTTATATAATTTTTTGGTCTTTTTGAGACAGGATCTCCCTGTATCTCCAGCTATCCTGGAACTCACTATGTAGACAAGGCTGGCCTTGAACTCACAAAGAGTTCAATATTTATATAAGTTATACCCTTGATATTTGTCTTGAAAATTTCTTGCCAGGTGCGGTGGTGCACACCTTTAATCCCAGCACTCAGGAGGCAGAGGTAGGCGGATCTCTGTGAGTTCAAGGCCAGCCTGGTCTACAGAGCAAGTTCCAGGCCAGCTGAGACTAAAAGGGAGACCCTGTTTCAAAAATACACCCTCCCAAAAAAAGAGAAAATGTCTTCACTAATTTTATGTCACTAAACACTTACATTAGAAAAGAAATATTTTTTATCAAAGACTTTAGCTTCTGCTTTAAGACAGTAAAATATGAGAAAATGAAATGTAATCAGAAGACAAGTTCAAGTAGAAATCAATGAAGTAAAAAAAGAAAAATAGAGGAAATCAATTAAACTAAAAGGTAGTTCTTTAAGAAGATCAATAAAATTGATAAGCCTCCAGCCAGAGAGAGAGAGAGAGAGAGAGAGAGAGAGAGAGAGAGAGAGAGAGAGAGAACACATCACGAGAGAGGTGATATCACTACAGTTTTACATGCATCCAAAAGAGAATAAGGGGATAATTTGAACCACTTTATACCAACAAGTCTGAATATAAATGAAACAAATCCCATAATTCCATGAAGGACTCAAGCCACCAAAGCTCACTCAAGAAGAAACACATAGTCTTAATAGCTTATAAATACTTTAAAAATTGGATTGGGGACTGGAGAGAGGGCTCAGAGGTCAAGAGCACTTTCTGCTCTTTCAGAGGACCTAGGTTCAGCTTCTAGCACCCACATTGCAGCTCACAACAATCTGTAACTCCAATTCCAGGAGATACAACACCCTCGTGTGGCTTCTGCAGGAACTGCACACATAAAGTAGATATACATACCTGGAGGCGAAATGGCAAAAGTAACTCCATTTTGTACTCGGTGACTTTTGGCCCACCATTCCCACTGCAGCCAGCCAGGCAGACATCTGCAGGTCATTTCAGGGAGTACACTGTTTCTACAATACTGGGAAACTTACAAGCAGCCAGGTAGAATGGCCATCTAGCATGTCCTCCCTCTCAGCTATGCCTGTCTCTCCATAGAGCTCATTGTTTCTGCATTCTGAGAAACTTGTTTTTTATGTATCAAAACTTTTTTTTCTTTTTTTTTTCCTGATAGGGTCTCACTAGTCATAGCCCACCTGGACATAGCCCAGGTTGACTTCACTCTCTCAGGGATCTGCCTGCCTCCACCTCCCTTTGGCTAGGATCAAAGGCGTGCGTCACCATCCCCAGCCAAAACTTTTTTTTTATGTGTATGAGCATATTGCCTGCAAGCATGTAAGGACACCCATGTTGTGCAGTGCCCACGGAGGTCATAAGAGGGCATTGGATCTCCCAGAATTGGAGTTACAGATGGTTGTTAATCACCACGTGGTTGGGAATTGAACCCAGGTCCTCTGCAACAGCAGTCAGTGCTCTTAACTGCTGAGCCATGTCTCTGGCCCCTCTCATCAAAACAGTTTGTTAATGAAAACCCCTTTGTTAACTGACCTGCTCCTGGTCCAGTGTAACTGTGGTGATCTGATGTAACTATGGTTATTGGCTTTGTCCCTGGGATGGTGTAATGTGGTTTTAAACTTTATAACCCCTGACCTAATAAATAAATAAATAAACCCTGTTCTGCTTCTTCTCAGGATCCAGAATTTTTTGGGACATTAGACCCTCTCTGACCAAGGGCCATTAATAAAGGACTCCTAATTCCGCCATCACTCTGTAGATCTTGCTCAGTATTACAGAGACAACACACTCATATACATAAAATAAAAACAAATAAATGCTTTTAAAAATTGGATTTGTATTTAAAAATCTTCCCATAAATCCCAGTATGGTGGCACATGTCTTTAATCCCAGCACTTGGGAGGCAGAAGCAGGGAGATTTCTGTGAGTTTGAGGTCAGCCTGCTCTACATAGCAAGTTCCAGGTCAGCAAGAGCTACATAGTGAAACCCTCTCTCAAAAAACAATCGGCCAGGCGTGGTGGCACACACCTTTAATCCCAGCACTTGGGAGGTAGAGGCAGGTGGATCTCTGTGAGTTCAAGGCCAGCCTGGCCTACAGAGCGAGCTCCAGGACAGCTAGTACTAAAAGGGAGACCCTGTCTCAAAAATACTAAAAAAAAAGGGGAAAAAACAAAACAAAACAAAACACCAAAAAACAATTAATCAATCAAACAAATAAACATACACACAAACAAAAAACTTGCACATAAAGATAATTCTGAATCCAGGCACTTCATTGGAAAATTCTGCTAAACATTTGAGAAATAGTATTAGTTTTATATAAACGTCAGTAAACTGAAGAAAATATAGCTCCCTTATTCTATGAAGCCAGCATCGCTTCGATGCCAAAAGAAAGCAGAGATATTACAAGAAAAATACAGAACATATTGTACCAAGAACAGAATAAAAACAGAGCCCATCACTGCATCATAAGGACAATGCAGCCTGCCTGGGGGTTCATTTCCCAAATAAAAAGTTCAGCATTGTGATTTGCCATATGGCCATCTTTCCAGATTGAAAAAAATAGAAAAAAATCAATATTCATTACAGAACTACCAAAGATTAAGAACCAATACTTTCTTAATCTGAGAAAAGTCACCTACAAAAAAAAAATCTGTATGGTTCTATTAGGAATAAGACTGTGGGGGCTGCAGAGATGGCTTGGCAGTTAAGAACACTTCCTGTTCTTCCAGAGGACCTGAGTTCAGTTCCCAGCACCTACCCACATCAGGTAACTCACAACTGCCTGTATCTCCACTCCTGGGGAATCTAATGCCTTCTTCTAGCTTTTGCGGGCACTGCACTCCCATAAACAGATTCTATCTATCTATCTATCTATCTATCTATCTATCTATCTATCTATCATCTATAGATATATATATATAGAGAGAGAGAGAGCCACAATTTAAAAATAAAAATAAACCTTAATAAATAAAAAAAGACCCATGCCAACTCAATCAGACAAGGGCCCAGAGTGGAGTGAGGGAAATGGGTGGTGGGCCAGCCCTAGCCTGGGAACTGCAGAAACTGATTACTACTGGGTGAGGAAGAGGGTGCCTTTCTTATGATCCCTAGATAGGCAGTCGAGACTCCAGTGGATGAATTTGCTCTGAAGGACATCTGGGTAGAAATGCTTGACTTGATGGGACTTAACATGTATGGCAAAATACATGAAGTCTGATGGGGAGTTGTGGAGGCCATGGATGGGGGAAGAGGTCTAAATTTGATTAAGAACTATTGTTCCAACAACACCCACATGAAAAAAAAGAGCTGTTGTATGAAATATATAAAAGCTCAATAAAAATTTTTTAACAAGAAATAAAAAAAGACCATGGTGTGTACTCCCAAGGCATCGTTTCGGCACTGTACTGGAAGTGCTAGCTGGTACAATCAGGCAAGAACAAGAATGGAAGTTATTCATCCTGGAGAAGAGAAGAGGTGGAACACATGATTGACTATGTGGAAAAGTTAAAGGAATCTTAAAAACAAACAGCCAAAAATCTACTGAAACTAAGTTTAACGGGGTCATAGAATGCAAAGTAAATTGTATAGCAACTAGCAGTTGGGGACTGAAATTTTAAAAATATAATTTACCATGGCATAAAAATATGAAATATACCAGGTATAGTTGGCACAGGCCTTTAATCCCAGCACTCAGGAGGCAGAGGCAGGTGGATCTCTGTGAGTGCAAGGCCAGTCTGGTCTACACAGTGAATTCCAGGACAGCTGGGGCTACAGGGAGACCCTGTCTCAAAAATGACCATAAACAAAAACAAAAAAATGAAACGTTTAGAGATAAAATGAAGATAAGATATCAGATGTGTCATGCTCATATGTCCAAAGACACTTCTTTCAGGTGTCATTTTTCATTAAATTGATGATTAAACATAATCACATTCAAGATCAAGATTGAACAAAGGGCATCACATACGCTAAGCAGGTGTGCTGGTGTGGAGCTACAACCTCAGACCTTTAAAAAATTTTGAGACAGGCTGGGCCTTTAATCTTAGCACTCAGGAGACAGAGGTAGGCAGATCTCTGTGACTTCAAGGCCAGCCTGTTCTACACAGTGAGTTCCAGGCCAGCTGGGGCTACAGGGAGAGACCCTGTCTCAAAACAAAAACAAAACAACAACAACAAAATTTGAGACAGGGTCTTGTTAAATTACCCAGGTTGGCCTTGAACTCACTCCGTAGCCCAGACTGGACCTGGATTTACTATCCTTCTGCTTTGCCTTCTGAAAAGCTGGGATTATGATCTATACTACCTGATTCTAAAATTCATATGAAAATGAAAATGATCAGGAGCTAGAGAGATGGCTCAGAGGTTAAGAGCACTGGCTGCTTTTGCAGAAGACCTGGGTTCAATTCCCAGGACCCACATGGTAGCTAACAACTGTCCATAACTCCAGTTCTAAGGGATCCAATGCTCTCTTCTGACCTCTGCAGGCATTGCACGACATGGGTGCACTTACATACATGCAAGCAATACAGTCATATACATAAAATTTTAAAAAAAGAAAATTTCAGAATGAATTTTCTATAAATGATCTAGAATAACTAAGATAAAAATGAAGAACAAATTTGTAAGAATAATAATAATCAAGACAGCAGAGGGATGGCTATAGTTCAGTGGCAGAGTGCCTGTCTAGCAGGTGCAAGCTCCTGGGTTCAATCTTTAGCACTGAAGGAAAACAAACTTGGCATAAAGCTGTCAAGCTATGGTGATTAAGACAGAGCTCCAGCGTGCAGACAGAGAACTACATCACTGGAACAGAATGCAAAGTCCAAAAACAAACCCACAACACACAGATAATGGATTTTTATCCAAGGTGCAAAGGCAATTCAATGAAGAAAGAACGGGCTTTAAAAAATGATGTTAGAATAACTGGATACCCACATAAAAATAATAAACCTCAACCCATAGCTTGCACCACACACAAAAAAGTAACTCAAAATGAACATCATAGTATGAAATGGGAAAACCCAACTCAAAAATGAGCACTAGATCTGCTTAGACAGCTCACCAAAGACCCCATGTGCACACGCTCATGATCAAGTTCTTTTGGTCTGCAGCGCTGTATGGTGCAGAGTTCTCAGCCACATGCTTCCCTCACAATGTTTGGCCTCTCTACAGGCCCAGCACAGTGAGACCCAAAGACCCCAGAAGACTCAAATCCTGAGGCAAAACAAGTCCTTCCTCCTTCAGAGATGTCCAACATGATTAGTGACGCACACCAAAGACCAGACTGCTGCTGCACACGTATTGGAATAGCTGCATTTTCTTGTTTTGAAAAGAAATGAGGGGACCTAGAGAGATGGCTCGGCCCTTGAGAGCACTGACTGCTCTGGCAGAGGACCGGGGTGTGATTCTCAGCACCCACATGGCTGCTAGCAAGCAGTTCCACAGGATCAGATGCCTCTTCTGACCTCTTCTGACAACATAGCTGTACTTTCATACAAGCAGACCATACACTCATACACACAAAATAACAATAATAAATATTTTTTTTTAATTGAGAGGCTGGAGAGATGGCTCAGTGGTTAGGAGCACTGGCTGCTCTTGCAGAGGTGCTGGATTTGGTTTCCAGCCCCATGGTGGATCCAACATCCTCTCTGGCCTCTGAGGGCCACAGGCACACATGTGCTGCACTTGCACATATGCAGGCAAGGCACCCACACATGTAAAATAAAACAAATCTTAGCTGGGCGTGGTGGCACACACCTTCAGTCCCAGCACTCGGGAGGCAGAGGCAGGTGGATCTCTGTAAGTTCAAGGCCAGCCTGGTCTACAGAGTGAGCTCCAGGCCAGCTGGGACTAAAGCGAGACCCTGTCTCAAAAATACAAAAGAAAATAGCTGGGCATGGTGGCGTGCACCTTTAATCCTAGCACTCAGGAGGCAGGAGGCAGAGGCAGGCGGACCTTTGTGAGTTCAAGGCCAGCCTGGTCTACAGAGAGAGTTCCAGGACAGCTGGGGCTATAGGGAGACCCTGTCTGGAAAAGAAAAAAAAAAAAAAATCCTTAAAAAATTAAACAAGTTAATTTGGTTTTCTTTTCTTTTCTTTCTTTTTTTTGGTCTTTTCGAGACAGGGTCTCCCTGTAGCCCCAGCTGTCCTGGAACTCACTCTGTAGACCAGGCTGGCCTTGAACTCACAAAGATCCACCTGCCTCTGCATCCCGAGTGCTAGGATTAAAGAGTGCTAGGATTAAAGGCGCACGTTACCAAGCCCAGCAAGTTAATTTTTTTTTTAATTTTTTTTTATTATTTATTTCTGTATATGTATGAATGTACTGTATGCATGCAAGTGTGTGCACCTGTGTCGTGCAGTGCTGCGGAGGTCAGAAGAGGGTGTCAGATTCCCCTGGAACTGGAGTTCTCCTGGAATTAGAGTTTCAGACGGTTCTCGACCGCCCTGTGGGTGCTGGGGATCGAACCTGGGTCCTCTGTAAGAGCGGTCGGTGCTCTTAACTGCTAGGCCATCTCTCCGGCCCCAAGTTAATATTTTTTTTACACTACCCATACCAAGTGTTAGAGAAGATGCAGTTCTTGGTGGGAATGTAAAATGGTACAAACAATTTGGAAAATTTTGGCAGCCTCCTAAGTTCAATTATTATCTGGTTATTTTACTATTACATATGTATCTAAGATAAAGTTTTTGTCCTTGCCAGGCATGGTGCCACACACCTTTAATTCCAGTACTGTGAAGCCTTGTGGATCTCTGAGTTCAAGGCCAGCTTGGTCTACACAGTGAGTTCCAGGCCAGCTGGGGCTACAGGGAGACCCTGTCTCAAAAACACCAAAAAAGAAAAGAAAAATATAAATGTCCACTGCAGCTTTCTCTGTAATAGTTAAATCTGCGAACAATCAAACATTCATCAATGGGAGAGGAGATGGACAAAATATGGTATCCTCATAGAGTGGAATGAGATTCAACATTCAAATATAAATCACTGATGCATGGTACAACATGGATACAATTCAAATTAACTAGATGGAATGAACAGGGCCAATCAAAAGAGAACACACTATATGATACTATGCATACAAAACTATAGAAAATGAATATTTGTACAGGATGACAGAAAATGGAAAGTGGTTGCTAGGCTGGGGGTTGAGAGGCAGGCTGCAAGATGGGCTGGTTATCACAGGACATGAGGAAACACTGTGGGTGGTGATGTTCCCTATCTTGATGGTGTATAGATATGTCAGGTCTATTCAAATTTAAAATGTTGTTTGTGCAGTTGGTATGTGTCAATTACACCTCAATAAAGCTGGGTGGATCCCTTTCCTCTATACACACTTCACCCAGGACATATAAAAGCCAAGAAGAGGACTGGAGAGATGGCCTAGTGGTTAAGAGCACCGACTGTTCTTGCAAAGGAGCCAGGTTCGATCCCCAGCACCCACATGGCAGCTGAGAACCGTCTTTAACTCCAGTTCCAGGAGAATCCAACATCTTCTTCTGATCTCCACGGCACTGCACAACACGGGTGCACAAACCTGCATGCAGACAGTACATTCATACACATAAAAAAAAAAGCCAAGAAGAAAAGATCTTTGGCTTATGTACTTTGATAAATTATATAGATAATTTTTCTTTGAGATGTTAAATCAGTCACTTACTGTGTATGTTAATTCGTGTAGCATTTATAGAGTATCCATTAGGTTCAGAGTCTGGTTTTGATTTCTGCTTATAAAAACATTTACTCTCAAACAGCTCACAGAAACCAGTATCCTTGCCTAGAGCTAAGATGATCCCTCTGTATCCATAGCCCTTCTCCATATCCAACTCCACGGACGCTCAACCCCCCTATATAAAATGACATAAAACCTGTGCATCCTTTCTCTTCAGATTACTTATAATACCCAGTACAATCTAAGTGCTGTACAAATCTTTGTTATGCTGCACTGCTCTCTGAATAATGGTGAGGAAAAAGATCTATACATAATCTGAGTATTGCCAATCCATGGTTGATCGATTCCACAGAAGTAGAATCCAAGGATACAGAGTCCTAACTGCTCTAAAAGGTGAGATAATCTTCAGAGATCATATCCCTGGTGACGGCAGAGCGTTGCTCAAGTCATGAACTAGGGGCTGGGTGCAGAGAGAATGAGCCTAGGAAAGGTGCCCAGGTCTGGCATGGCTCTTACCCTGGGGACACCGGCTTCTAAACACAGGCAGAAGGTTGAACTTCTTGACAGAAATTTGGACAAGTAAGCAGAGCTTTGGGTGAAGTCTTGGGAGCAAGCAGAGCACGAGCCAGTTTTCCTTCTGCTGAGGACTGGGGCTGCAAGTCACCAGAATACAAGAAAGCCAAGCATTTGAAAGTCTCAGGAAAAGCAGCGTGGAGGTGTGTTTGTTTGTTGCCATTCCTGGCAGACAAAAATTAGGAGTTCGGTGCCTGTTTGAGGAAGAGACTGAAGGCTAGATATGTCAGGCTCCCTTCGGAGCCTGGAGAACCCGGGATTAACTAGAGGTCGACTGAGACTTTTTAGCGGGGCAATGAGGCTGACTGCGCAGTTACTGACTGCTGAAGGTGACCAGTTATGCTGTTATCTAGGAGAGAAAAGAATGGTGGGGGCTGGAGAGATGGCCTAGCGGTTAAGAGCGCCGACTGCTCTTACAGAGGACCCGGGTTCGATCCCCAGCACCCACATGGCGGCCGAGAGCCGTCTGAAACTCCAATTCCAGGAGAACTCCAGCTCCAGGGGAATCCAAGACCCTCTTCTGACCTCCGCAGCATTGCACGTCACGGGTGCACAGACCTGCATGCAGACAGTGCATTGATACACATAAAGAAATAAATTAAAAAATTAAAAAAAAAAAGAATGGTGGCACACGCCTTTAATCCTAGCACTTGGGAGGCAGAGGCAGGCAGATCTTTGTGAGTTCAAGGCCAGCCTGGTCTACAGAGTGAGTTCCAGGACAGCTGGGGCTACAGGGAGACCCTGTCTCGAAAAGACAAAAAAAAAAAAAAAACGAAAAAAAAAAAAAAAAAAAAAAAAAAAAAAAAAAAAAAGAAGAATAACTGTATGTGGAGGCGACAGCATTACTTGGACCCTCTGTGATTTTACCAGAAATGTTCATTCTATAACAAAGATTACCAGGCCACCCACGGATAGAACCACATGACCCCCAAACAAGGAAAAGAACAGAAATCCAACAAATTCATAAATCACCCATATACTGAAATTCAGCTGATAAAATTAAAGTACAATAAGTGTATTTAAGAACAGAGGAGACAACGGACAAAAAAAATTAACACAGAATTCCAACAGTAACAAAGATCTATAAAAAGAATCTCAACAGAAAAACATTACATTCCAAACCCAATAGAGAGCAAATGTCAGATCAGATCCAACAGACGATATGATTAGTGAACTGTGCCATCTGCACAAGCACAGAATGAAAATAAGAGGTATAAGAAAAGAACAGGTTAGACAGACAGCACTCAGTGAAAAGATCTAACATTAGTAGCCTGTAAATGGGTGGGTGAGATGGCTCAGTGAACAGGTTAGACAGACAGCACTCAGTGAAAAGACCTAACATTAGTAGCCTGTAAATGGGTGGGTGAGATGGCTCAGTGGGTTAAGGCACTTGACACCAAGTTGATGATCAGGGTTTGATTCCTGGGACCCACATGGTAGAAGGAGAGAACCAATTCTTGCAGGTTGGCCAGTGCCTTCTTCATACACACCCCATGGTATGCACATGTCGTTTCCCCACAGGATTAAAATTATTAGGAGCAGGTGCAGAGGACAAGGCAGAAGCAGTATGTGAAGATCTACTGTGGTCCAAGTATATAAAAAAATTTGATCTCTGCAAATCCACAATAGCACCTACCCACACACCTCACAGTGAGACCAGTACACAATGAAAAATACACAGATTTAAAACCAAGGAAAACATTTTTAAAGACCTGGCAAGGTATCTTGGTGTAGGTAAGGTGCTCACTGCCAAGCCTGATGACCTCAGTGCAATCCCACAGGGTGGATGGAGAAAATCCACAAGTTGTCCTCTGACCTCTGCACACACACACTGTGGCATATGACCTCCCACCCCAATAAATAAATGTAATAAAAAAATAGCAACAAGAAAGATTTACAGCTGACTTCTCTACATAAAATGATGGAAGCCAAAGACAATGGAATGACATCTTTAAAGTATTAAAAACAACAATAACAACCATAACTGCCAATTTGGAACTCTACATAAGCAAAGTAGGTTTTGAAAATAAAAGCAAAATAAAGATGTTTTCTAAGTAAACAAAACAGAGGATTTTATCACCAGCAAATCTGCACTCAAAGAATACCAAAGAGAGTTCTTTAGACAGAAGGAAAATGGTCCCCTGGGGAAAACAGGAAGCCTCAGAACGTAATGAAGAGCAACAGTAAAGGTAAATACACAAATAAACAGAAATGAATGTGGATCTTTGTGTGATGGAATGGGCTGTGGGGTTTTAAATGTATATACAATTAAAACACTCGCAGCAAAGCTACACAAGGCTGAAGAACACTAAATGCCACAGAAGTGTTCTCAGATGCAGCATTATCAGAGAAGCCATGAAAGTGATGATTTGTGTAATTCTGTATTAAATCAAGGCGCATGTTTTCATCTGTTGGGTCACTAATAATTCAATAATAAGAAGGATTTTATGAACCCAAAAGAAGGCATTGCAGTAAAGTCTCCTGGGGCCCCTGGCTGTCATTTACTGCTAGAAATGGAGACTGGACAGGGAATGAAGGGGTGTTCAGAGGGGAGGATGACTTATTTTGTAGGGAAATAATTACTAGCTGAACATTTTAGCAGAGTTAAGTGTTGTGCTGTCTGAAGCTCTGAAGATCCCTCCACAGTCGGCCCCTCTCAGCTGGCTTTTCTTGACATACCTTCATTTATTAATTCATCCATCCACTCATTCGTCAAACTGATCTTTACTAAGGGGTGCTTGGCCCTGTGTTTGGGTTAGGCTTACAGAAGTAGAGAAGGGAGCCAGAAAGAATCCCAGTCCTCAAACCAGAATTTCCTAAATGCATGTGTGTGTGTGTATATGATCGTGTGTAGGGAGTCAGAAGATAACTTGCAGGAGTCAGCTTTTTCCTTCTACCATGTGGGTTCCAGAGATCTCACTCAGGTCATCAGGCTTGGCAGCAGGTTCTACTGAGCCATCTTGCTTGCTCCTTAAACTTTATATGCATGCATGCATGTATGTATGTACACGTATGTGGAGGCCTCTGCCATTCTCTATCTTGCTTTTTAAAAATTTATTTTAGTTTTTACTTGTGTGTATGTGTGTATATGTCTGTGTGCATATGTCTGTATGCATGTGCAGATAAGTATAGGTACCTACAGAGGCCAGATGAGGGAGCTGGATCCCCCAGAACTGGAGTTACAGGTAGGTTGTACTGAGAACCAAACTCGGGTCCTCTGGAAAAGCAGCATTCTCAACCACTAAATCATCTAACTAGTCACTCTATCTTGCTTTTTTTGAGATAGGGTCTCTTACTTCCACCTGGAGCTTGGTAATTTGGCTAGACTGGGTGGCCAGTGAACCCCAGGGATCCCCTTGTCCCCATCTCCCTAGTGCTGAGATCATAAAGCCGCACCTCCACACCTGGATTTATTTATTTATTTATTTATTTATTTATTTATTTATTTTTACCTTGGTTCTGGGGATTGAATTCAGGTCCACTTACACAGTGAGCCCCTGACTGACTGAGCCATCTCTCCAGCCACCACTTTCTTAAGCTTCACAATGTGCACGAATCACCTGTAAATGCCACAGGTCTGGGAAAGGGCTTGAGAGTCTGTAGATCTAACAATCCCACAGGTTGATGCTGAAGTTGATTCAAGGACTGCACTTGGGTTTACTAAAACAGAGTGGCAAATACCATATTGAGACAATGGTTGGGAGAGATTAAAATGGCCATGGAAACTCTCAGAACCACTCATAACCCCAGAGATATTTTAGTGCAGTGTCCAAGGGAGGTTCTTTCCAGCCTCCTATGGGGAAGGAAAGGGGCTGTTGGGGAAGGGGGAGGAGACACAGCTGTGGGGAAAACCAGACAAAGCTGGATTTTCATAGACAAAGAAGTAGGGCTTTGGATGGTTCCTAGTGCGTTGACTCCTGTAGATAATACACAAGGTGGGAGTTCTAGACTCATAGATACACAGGGTGGGAGTTCCAGACTCATAGATACACAGGGTGGGAGTTCTAGACTCTTACAGATACACAGGGTGGCAGTTCCAGACTCATAGATATACAGGGTGGGAGTTCTAGACTCATAGATACACAGGGTGGGAGTTCTAGACTCTTACAGATACACAGGGTGGGAGTTCCAGACTCATAGATACACAGGACGGGAGTTCTAGACTCTTACAGATACACAGGGTGGGGATTCTAGACTAGAAGCCTGCATGTGAAGCACATTCCATTGATGGTGAGCTTTAACATTTTGGTCAACATCTTCCTCATCCATAAAGCAGAGACCATCATAATAGTGCCCACCTCACTGGGTCAGTGTAATACTGAGTGTAAAAGGGACCCAGAACAGTGTTAAGTGCTCAATAAAATCCAGCTCTGGTTACTATCGAGGTCGCTCAGTGCAACAGATGAGCAATGGAGGGAAGCAGGGCATCTCAGGCAGGAAGGATCCTTCCTGTGCCTGGCCTGTCAGGCCTGGGGACTGGGAAGACACAGGAGTCATTATAAGGCAAGACTCCTGCCCTGCCCTGAAAGAAAAGGCCCCCAGCTGTATTCCCAGACCCACCATCCAATACACACCTGTTTATTAGCCCATGTCTGCATGTGTGGCATACGTATATGTTCATGTGTATGTGTGCATGTGCATGTGGAGGCTGATATCCATCGGGTGTCTCCACCTTATTTGTGGAAAGGGAATCTCTCTTTAATCCTGGAGCTCACTGGTTCAGCTTGGCCTCCCAGGATCTGCCTGTCTTCACCTCCCCAGTGCTGGGACTGTAGACACATGCTGCTGTGCCTGGATTTTATATGGGTGCTGGAGATGTGAACTCTGGTCCTCATGCTTGCATGGTGGTCACCTTAGCAACTGAGCCATCTCCCCAGCCCCTAGTTTACCTCTTCTTATTGACCAGGGTAATAGGAATCACGGGCCCCAAGTGGGACACTGACACCCAGAGAAATGAAGCCATTTGCCCTCTGACTGGTTAGGTATCAGAGGCAGAAAGGAACGGCTTCCTTCATGACCAATCATCTTTCTAGAAAGATCACTAGCACTATCTTGGGAGAAAAATCAATACTCAAGCCCTCAAGGGCAGGAGTTCTGGAATTATCTCCCTTCCTCAAAGCTGCCATGTCCACTAACCATTAGCACCGATCAAGAAAAGGGGAACAGAAGGATGTTCCTGGCTCTGCCTGGATTTGAGAATAAAGACGTCCTGAGGGGAAAGGAATGAGGAACGAGATCTGGGGCTTATGAAGAGGAGGCACACTCTGCTATGCTTCGCCCGGGGACACACAGGGGCCTCACATACACAGGGTGCCGGTTGTGGCTGGAGTTCCTACCTAGTAGATTGCTTGGCCAGCATGGCCACATAGGTGACCACAAAGCTCTGAAACTTGGCGCGCTGCTCCTCCCAGCGGTCATCCACTGAGTAGTAGTTGGGGAGGGGTGCTCCAAACAGGATCTCGCTGCGCAGGAGGGAGCTCTTCAGATTGTCGGCAGAGAGGCCCTCATCCACATACCAGTAGAACTCAGGGTGGGTCATGGCCAGCTCTAGGGAGCCTGCAGGGGACAGGGGAACCCAAAGCGCTCAGTGGGCAATTCCCACTAGCCTTCCTCCGCCACCCCATTCTTGTCACAATCTGTCTCTTTAAAGAACTTACAGCTTCCCAGGCCCTGCAGCTCCTTGGCCTGAGCAGCCAGATCCTGCTGTTTGTTTTTTTTAAAGAAGTTTATGGTTTTTTAAAATATATTTTTTATTTTTTTATTTCCTGTGTATGAGTGTATTGCCTGCATGTATGTGGGTGTACCCAAGTAGTGCAATACCCTCAAAGGTCAGAAGAGGGCACCAGATCCCCTGGAACTGGAGTTATGGATGGTAGTCAGCTGCCATGTGGGAGCTGGGAACTGAACCCTAGTCATCTGCAAGAACAGCCAGTGCTCTGACCCACTGAGCCATCTCTCCAGCCTGGGTTTATCCTTTTATTCCAGCTGGAATCCCACCTAATTCCAAGATTTGGCCTGCAACCCCGTAACTCCATCTTCTAGTCTTGATCTAGCTCCGCCTCCTGATGTCTCACCCTGCCACGTCAAACTCTACCCATGCGCCCCCTGCAATCACTCTCTGGGTAGGGGTCCCTCCTTCCTCAAGTGGCACCCTTGAGGTATCTTCAGTCCCACTCTCCCACCTTCCTCTTCCTTCCACGTGCCCCCTAACTGCACCCCAAGGCCACTCTATGCTTTCTTTCTCTTCGGACTCCACCTAAGCCTCTTAATTGCAGTGGGCACTCAAGCCAGCCTGCCTGCCCCACCTGTCTCTCACCTCACACCCAAACCCGGGTTCACACCCTTCCCTGACACTCCTACCCTAATGGCCATACCCTTGTCCCCTGTCCCTTCATCCCAGACCCAAGGTGCACCCCGATAGGGGACCCGCTCACCCCGGATGTCCGCCAGGTCCTGGCCCATGCCATCGTAGTAGATCTTGCCGCCTCTCTCAGTGGGGAAGAAGTAGGTCATGAGCGAGCTGGGCGGAGAGCAGTAGGAGTAGGAGCCCAGTGGCAGGTCCTTGAGCACCTCGTGGGGCTTCCAGCAGAACTCCCGGAAACCTGGGTGGTCCATGATCTTGCGCTCGATCTCGTGGATCGTGAGCAGCCGCTCGCTGGTGAAAATGTTGCGCTCTGCATCGCCACGAGCCAGGAAGATGAGCTCAATGCGCCAATGCGCATGCGTCTGGGTGTTGGCACTCACAAAAGTCCGGGAGTAATCCCAGCGCGAGGCGCCCCGGCGGGCTCGGCTCTGATTGGCTACGGTGGTCGCGGGGAACCGGGCCTCGCGACGGAGACGCCTGCTCTGATTGGCTACAGGTCTCTGAGTGGCAGTGGTGTCTCTCCGGGGCACAGGGTCCGTGCGTGGGGCTCCGGCAGAGGCTCGCGAGTGGTTCCCCAGGTGCAGCTGCTGCAGCTGTTCGGAGATGAGGCGCTGCAGCGTCTCGGAGGTGAAGTCGGCCAGGTCGCGCCGGTTTCGCCCCCAGGAACCAAACTGGGACTTGAGAGCCAGGGCCAGGGCGTCGAAGCGCTGCGACGCCTCGTGGTTGCGGATCTCGAAGGCGTTGTAGGAGATGTCGATGTCCAGGGGCGGGTAGCAGAGGAACATGAAGGCCGACAGCGCCATGGGAATGCTGCAGCCCAGGAAGAGCACCAGCCCCGCGCAGCACGGGTTGGTGAAGGCCCAGCCCAGGGTGCTCCAGAACCCGGAGGCCGGGGGCCGGGAGGGCAGAGCCCAGCGCCGCCAGCAGCACTGCCCGCCATGGGGCCGTGGGCCCGGCTGCTGCGCTCCCCTGCAGCCCTCCTCCTCCTGCTCCTCCTCTAGCCACACGTCCTGGAGCAGGGGGTCATCCTCTGAGTCCATAGCCTGGAGGAGAGGGAGAAGGGTCAGCTCCTGAGAAAGGAGGGCACGGGGCACCCCCTGGGTACCAGCCCCGCCCCTCACAACCAGATACTGGTTACAGTGGGATTGCATCAAACCTGCATGGGGCTCTACCAAACCCAAGACAGGTACCAACCAGGAAAAATACATTATGTCCCATCACAGCCTGCAGCAAGGACAGGAGAACTAGAGGTGCGGGGGAGCTGCAGAGGTGGCCCAGCCGCTCACTGAGCTTAAGCGCACCGATTGCTCCTGCACAGGACTCGGCTCTGTTTCCGACACTCCCATGGTGGCCCACAATAGTCTGTAAACTCCAGGGAAGCTGCCACCCTCTTCTGGACTCAGCCGGTGTGTACAAATACACATGCAGGCAAAACAGCCATACATATTAAGTAAATAAATATTAAATCAATATACATAAAATAATAAATAAAGAGCTGTAGGTCAATTGCAACAGATTGCAACAATTCAGTGTAAGGGTTAGCCAAGGAAGATTTCTGGCTACCTGATTTCTTAATCTTTGCTGTGTTCTCTGACTTTAGAACTCAAGGCTCCATAGGATGTAAGGACTGTTCTACATCAAGCACCTTCAAGAGGTGTCAGGGTGGAAGGGAAAGAAAATGGTCTCTGGAATCAGAGAGACCCTGGTTTGGGTCCTGGCAGTGGGAATATTTGCAAGACTGGGAGCGTCTCTGAGCTGCAGAGCCATTTTCTACAAAATGGAGGCAGCCATTCCTACGTCAGGGGATTGTGAGGTCAGAGGTGGAAGTACTCTGCCATCTGTGTAGTAATACTAAGTATTATCTGTCACACAGATTCCTTTGCTCCACTCTGGGGACTA
Organism: Rhizomys pruinosus; assembly: GCA_009823505.1. Lineage (NCBI taxonomy): Eukaryota > Metazoa > Chordata > Mammalia > Rodentia > Spalacidae > Rhizomys > Rhizomys pruinosus. Next base: position 894,255 of record VZQC01011538.1, read on the forward strand.
TAACATGCTCCGCCATTGCCCAGGGGACTGCGCCAGGGCTAGGGGCCTACCACAGAGCTCTCAGTAGCTCCCCTACCCAGGTGCTGCAGCTACTGTTTGTCAGGCTTAGACCACTTAATATGCAGCTCCAGCAACCTCAGGCTTCTGGGCACAGGCAGGGGCTCCGCATCTGCCTCACTGAGATGTGAAGACCCCTGCAGGATGGCCCAAAGGCCACCTTCATCCTCCCCAGGATGGCCTACCCCCTGTCTGTGATGGAGGGAGAGTCCTTATCCAGTCAGACACCAGGCAGAGAGAGGAGGCAGCTATTGATGTGAGAGCAGTGATGCCGTGCTTCCCACTGACATCCTCTGGAGTATTCCGCTTCAATTAGCTGGTCAGTCCGGAAGAGCAGACTGCTGTCAGTCCAGAGCAAGTGAGGAGATGGAGAGGGGATGCAGGTAACAGAGACAGAGACAAGGAGGAGGGACGCAGGAGAGCTGCGGGGGAGGTGGGCTGGGGGTGAGACAGACACAGTAGGGAAAAGAGAGGAAGAACAGAAAGACAGAGGGGACCCACAGGGGTGCACAGCCCGAAGGCTTGAAAGAAGGCGGCCTGGAACCTATGGGGCAGACGCTACCCAGGGAATGCACAGATTTCTGCAAATGAGATTTGATTTCCTATTTGTGATGCCCCACAGTGAGCCTTCCAGCCTGCCCGGGGAATGCAAACTGTTCATATTTCTTTCCAAAGTGTCTAAATCTATTTTTAAATATTTTATTTATTATTTGTACTTTATGTGTGAGTGTACACCTGTGCCAGGTAATGCCCACAGAGGTCAGAAGAGGGCACTGGATTCCCTGGAACTGGAGTTAAGGATGGTTGTGAGCCATCATATGGGTGCTGGGAATTGAATCCAGGTCCTCTGCAAGAAGATTTATTGATAGAAGTACCTGAATGAAGCTTCCAAAGACAAGTTAAATTTGGACACCTTTGTAGGGGCTGGAGAGATGGCTCAGTAGTTAAGAGCACTGGAGGTTCTTGCAGAGGACTGGGGTTTGATTCTGATCCAATGCCCTCTTCTGACCTCTGTGGGCACTGCAATGACATGGGTGCACTTACACATACGCAGGCAACATACTCATAAAATAAAAATAATAAAATAGCCAGGAGTGGTGGCACACGCCTTTAATCCTAGCACTTGGGAGGCAGAGGCAGGTGGATCTTTGTGAGTTCAAGGCCAGCCTGGTCTACAGAGTGTGTTCCAGGACAGCTGGGGCTACAGGAAGACCCTGTCTTGAAAAGACCAAATAAATAAATAAATAAATAAAATACATTTTGGTGCACGCCTTTAATCCTAGCACTTGGGAAGCAGAGGCAGGCAGATCTTTGTGAGTTCAAAGCCATCCTGGTCTACAGAGTGAGTTCCAGGACAGCCGGGGCTTCCCCAGGGCTGGGTCCTTTCCATCTCCATTAGAGTGAGCCCATGGAGCATTCTCAGTCACCAACACCCTCTCTCTCTGTCCCTGTTTGTTCTGTCTGTCTCACAGACAAACACACACACACACACACACACACACACACACACACACACACACAAAGGCATTCAACATTTAAATCCTGGGCCTTCCAAGTACTCACATAGCCCTAGAAAAAGGTCTTTTCCCGATGGGCAGCCCCCTAATGGATTAACAAGCCTCTGAGCCAAGGAAGGAAATGCAACCTCCAATCCTCCAATCCATGCTCCCTCCCTTCTTCCCTTTCCCCTTTGTGTGTGTGTGTGTGGTGTGCATGCGTGTGTGTGTGTGTGCGCGCGTGCGCGCGCGTGCGGTGTGTGTGTGTGTGTGTGTGTGTGTGTGTGTCAGAGGACACCTTTCATTAGTCAGTCCTTCCATCATGTTGAACTCAGTTCTCCAGGCTGGTCCTCACCTACTAAACCATCGCATGGACTCCCTTCCTGTTTGTTTGTTGTTGTTGTTGTTGTTTTGAGACAGGGTCTGATGTAGCTCAGGTTGGCATCAAACTCTCTGGATAGTGGAGGATGACCTTGAACTCCTAATCCTCCTGCCTTCACCTCCCAAGTGTTAGGCTGACCATCATCAACTTCCATGCCTGGCTGACACATCCAGTTTCAAGGCCAGGCTTGCTGTGGCCCAAAGCCACATCTGCAGCAAAATCCCACTTTTATAAGAGGGGGAAAATCCCATATGTGTATATTTTAAATAAGACCCATTAAGAGTGGTTATCGCTGCCTGGGAGGATTATGGATGTTTTTTATTTCTCTTTTATGCTTGTCTGTTTCCAATTTTTCTGCAATGATCAGGTACTGCATTACTCTTAGAATGAGAAATAAATGCTATTTAAAAATAGCACGTGTGTGTGTGTGTGTGTGTGTGATTTTTTTCAGCAGCCTCAGCTCATGCAGGAGTTATAAGAACAAACATGGAGAGACCTAGCCTCCAAGGAGGATACCAAGGACAGCAGGTGCAGATGATAACAGCAGGAGGGACTCTGGAGGAAACTGGGACGCTAGGGCAGAGGGTGAAGGACTCTTGGTCCCCTGAGATGGAGAGAGCAGTTTTGAAAGGAACATAAGTAGTCTACGGGTCATAAAACCTCAGCTCAGGGGTTGGAGATGGGGCTCAGTTGGCAGAGCACTTGTCTAGCATGCAGAAGGCCTCAGGTTCCATCCTCAGCACCCCATAAGCCAGATATGGTGGTGCACCCCTTTTATCCCAGCACTCAGGAAGTAGAGGCAGGAGGATCAAGAGTTTAAGGTTATCCATGGCTACATAGTAAGTTCGAGACTAGAGTGGGATATATGAGTCCATGTCTCAAAAAGCAAAATAAAACAGAAACCCAGAACATAGGAAGTACAGTGCTTTCATTTTGCATATGGAGAAACTGAGATCCAGTGCACAGGATCATGGTGTCTGTCATGAATGCAATGCTGAGCCAGATGTTTGCCTGGAAGTTTTCCTTCTACTTTGCCATTGGATTCCAGAGTAGTTTTTGGCAGCCCCAAGAGACAGCTCTGGGCCTACAGGAAGCTTCTGAATCTAAAATAAAGAAGTTTTGATTAAAGTCTACAGGTAAGGTAAAGGCATTCTTTAGACTATAAGCCAGGGCAGTCTATCCGGAGAATGTGTTCCAGACGGGGTGGGGGCGCGTGCTGGGTGCTGACACCAACCAGCCTCTACCAGACCTCCATCCAGCTCCCAGACCTAAGGCCCAAGCTCTCAGTTTACAACTTCCCTCCTTCTAGCCAGGGATGACAGAACCCTTCCTTCTTCATTCCCTCATCCCAGCCAGACTATTAAAATGTAATCAAAAAATCACATTAGACATGCAGATTCAACTTAAAATACATATATGTATATATAATTTAACGGCAATTAGGAGCTAATCAGTTTTTTTTTTTCCTCCCTGACTCGGGTGTTTTGCCTCCCTGGTTCAGCTCTGGTCCACGAACATCTAGGGGCCTTAGAGCTTCTCACTGTTGGGTTGAGATTCAGGCAGAAGTTCCAAATGAACTCACTGCTTCCTGCTTGCAGGTCTGCCCTTCCAGCTCATGTACCCAGCTCATAGAAGAGGGAAAAAAGAAAAGAGAAGGCCACAATCCCTACTAGGCGTCACTGTCCTAAGCCTGGTCTTCTGTCTTATGAGGCTGCCCCACCACCTGCCTGCCACCCGCCACCCTAAGCCCTTCCCAGTGACTTGAATTCTCCATCCCAAACTACGAGACCAAGCGAGGCCTTAGACAGAAGATGGCACTGAAGCAAAAAACGATGCATGTGGGGTGACGCTAAACTCCGACTAGCTTAGTGAGAATCTCTGATCCCATTAAGATAATTATAATACCATCATTAGCTCCGCATCCACCGTGCAAGCCAGGGTTCTTCATCTACCCTCTCTGTCAGCCTCACATTAGCATTGCAGCCGAGGCACGTGAGCATCCCCATTTCACAGAAGAAAGGACAGACAGACAGACAGACACAGACTATCCATCTCCTAATGCCCTTGTTTTACTAGCGATCTCTGACTAATACAATGGGGTAATAAGAGAAAAAGTGGGGGTGAAACAGGGGACTCCTGTTTAGCAAACAGATACTAGAGCAGTCCAGAGTTTTCTCTCAAGTAGCCTAGGGAGATAGCTTAGTGGTCAAGCACAAGCACCAGTACAATCCAATTCCCAGTAAAACACACACACACACACACACACACACACACACACACACACGTACACACACACCAGGTCTTATCCAGAACCTCACATTAAAATGCCAATGTAGAGCAGGGTGTGGTGGCGCACGCCTTTAATCCTAGCACTTGGGAGGCAGAGGCAGGTGGATCTTTGTGAGTTCAAGGCCAGACTGGTCTACAGAGTGAGTTCCAGGACAGCTGGGGCTACAGGGAGACCCTGTCTCGAAAAAACCAAAAAAATAAATAAATAAATAAATAAACAAAATAAATAAAAATAAAATAAAATGCCAATGTAGCTGGGGAATGCCCTCCTGGCCCACACAGGGGGCAGATGGCACTTGTTGGGGTCCTCCCCCCAGCAAGACCATCCTAGACCTATCTCTCTCTCCATTTTCTCTTCAGCCTCAGGGAAAGCTGGCTGTAGCTGAGCTGGGGGGTCTGCATTTTGCCATCAGACGTGTCCCCAACTCAGAGGGACCATGTCTCTCTGCAAAGAAGAGATTGGGAGGGGTTATTGATTGGGAGCCCAAGTGGGGTGAAGGAGCAAAAGGGGGCCTTTGACCAGCCTGTCTGAGTCCCTCTTCTCTTAGAAAAGGGGAGGCTACAGAGTAGATGAAGGACGGCTATCCTCCTTGGGTTGACAGCTGATGAAGAGACTGGGCACCAACTCATGAACCTGATGGCTCGATATGTATCAGCTGAGGGCTCCATCCCAGCTAACTCCAGAGAACCCTCTCAACAGTGGGCACAAGAACTAAGTGCTGTTGAGAGGTTTCTCTGGAGTTAATAATTCCTCCCATTCTGAGGAGTCCCTCTTGTGGGGCTAGCAGAGTCCAATGAGGGATTGGTCCCCAACCTCAAGAGGTTATCAAGATCTGAGAACAACTATGGCCTGCTTTCAGGGCTGAAGAGTTAGCTAAACAGCACAGACTGTGCCATGAGATAGACCTGGGCTCCAACCTGGGTGTCTTGGGCACATAGGCTTCTCCGTCTATATAACGGGAGGCTGGCATTCCCAACCCTTTCTAAGTCACAGCTGCTAGTATGTGTGGTCATTATGAGCTTCTCAGATGGAAGAATCCTACAGTTGCTCCCATGTGTAAATAGGTCTGTACATCAGCTGGAGAAGACAGACATTTGTTGCTATAGATGGTCTTGGGCTTTATCAGTGAATCGGAGTCCGTTCTTAACATGTAACTTCTGGGGACAGACCCCTGATGATCTCAGAGATGGGTCAGGGAACTCGTAAGCCACCTTCCCAGGTGATTTTAGGCAGGTAGTCCAGAGCATCCCCTGAGGGCTCTTATGGCCTGGCCGCCTTGCCTTGCTCCAGTGGCTGTCTCCAGCCGGGGCCTCCTGCTGGGCTTCACATGCTTCTGAGAGATTATGGGATGGACTCATGCTTTTGGATCCCTAACCAGGGCTTGCTTTTCACAGTCACTTCTTCCTATCATGGGAAGGGATGAAATAATGTTAGTTGGGTCAGGACAGCACTTTGTGACCAAAGAAGGGGACACAAACGAGGCAGCCAGCCAGCCATTTCTGCAAAAGAAGATTGAAGGCCAAAGGATGACTATTTGCCAGGCCTCCTGCAAAGACCTCTGGTGAGAAGCTTACCATCTACTCACCCCTACTTTGTGGCCAGCATACACTAGGTGCTTTTTAAATTTTTATTATTTATTTATTTATTTTAATGTGTGCTTGTATGGGCATACACAGCTTTCAGGAGTCAGTTGTCTCCTACCATGTGGGTCCCAGGGATCAAACTTGGGTTGTCAGGCTCAGCGGCAATCACCTTTACCACTGAGGCATCTCACAGGCCCCACTTTCCCCATTTCTACCATCTCGGATCTGCCTTCAGCTCACAAGGCAGCTGCCTGCAGGGTGGGGCTGGACGGAATGAGTCCTTACAGGATTGGAGGCAGAGGCCATTGTTTCAGCCACTGCGCTTGGCTGCCAAAGGGATTCCACTCACTGACCTCTCCCCCTCTTCTCCCGTCCACCTGCACAGCTCAGGCCTCAGCCCAGAGCCATCAATCAGCCCAGGCGCTGGAGCCCCTAGAGCAGCTTTGACATCACAGAGAATAAGACAATAAAAGCTTAATAAAACTAGCAACTAGAACAGAGAAGGGAAATTCGCAGAACTCCCAGGTGCTCCTGGAAGGAAGGGTCAGAAGGTTCCAGAAATCCCACCCTGCTACCCCTTCTATCACAGCCTGGCCTCTTCCCAGAATTCCACATGGGGCTAGAGACAGAGCCTTTGGAGCCAGGGGCCCCTAGGGCCCAGCAGCCAGTGCAGTTTCCCAGCCCCCAAGACGGCTGGGTTAATAAAAAAGAGAAAGATCCTACAATGTAAGGCCAATAACCATGGCTATAAAAGCCAAATTGGATTCCTTCCTGGCTGATGAGCTCAGGGCCCTTCTCTCTCTCCAACCCGATTAGCAAATATGTAAAACCACTCTTCCTTCCCTGGGCTCCGGGCAGCTCTTCCAGGACCTTGCTCAGGAGCCGGGAAGGCACAGGAAGCAGATGCGGGGTGCCTAGGGTGGAAGAATGGGCCAGAGTGGTATAGGAAGCAGGCACTGGGTACCTGGGGAGGCAGAATGGGCCAGAGTCTGGGAGTAGGGCGCTGGCCTGCCACAGGCCTGCTGTGTGGCCTGAAACAAGTCTTCAGTATCTCTGGGCCTGCCAGATGGTGGGTGGGAGGAATTGGGATGGGAAACTGAGGGGACAGCTGCTCCTGTTCCTGACTGGGTACTGGGTCTCGGGAGACTGGCACTCAGTAACAGCAGCCCACGTAACTTACCAGAAGTTGCTGACCAGCCAGCAGCCGTGTGCTGAGTGCCATCAGCGTCCCTGGACACAGCTGGCGGCCAGCTTCTAGTTCCTTGTTCCAGGAAAGGCCTCAGATGCTGTTTTTGATCCTTTGCTCCACACCCGGACCCTGCTGAGTCCAGGCCTGTGGCCACTCTCTTGGCAGCCAACAGGACTGTTAGAGAGATGCTGGAGGCTCAAAAGGAAGCTAGAAGATAAACAGGCACCTAAAGTGGGACGCTCCGGCCCTTGGGGGCCACCGCGACTGGTCCCAGGTAGGAAGGAGGCAAGACTTCAGGGCAAGGTGGCCAGCACCAAATGAGGAAGCCACCCAGGCCCTGAGTCCCCTACCCAGAGCCATTTCTCAGCCTGTCCTTGATCCTCTCAACCTAGAAGACTTGAACACGTTGCCTCTGCAGCAGTTTGCAGACTGTTCAGCATTGGTTTTCTGCTAGGAATGATTTCCAATTTGCAAACCAGAGAACTGCTGCTTTTAAAGGAGTAAAGGGACTCATTTGAACTTGAACTTCTCACTGTTAGATTTTAGTTAAGTCTCACTGTTTGAAAATGTTCAGTCCTAAAGTCACCCCTCCCGACCCCCACTGGCATGTGCGTTCGCACACATGCACTCAGCTGGCCGGGAGAAGATGGAGAGTGGAAACTTCAGGGATCTACACCCCGATTTGCATTGAGGGTGTCCAGGTGAATGCTGGCTCCTTTTAGTGGCTCTGGGTAGGGCTTCCCGGTGGTTAATGCTGACTGACAGTTCAAGAATCAATAGGAGCAGTGCTGAAGAGCCTAGTACTCCTCCCTACCTAGAATCAGCACAGAGTAGGGCCTAGGAGTCTGACACTGCCCTAGGCCTCAGCCACCCTCTGTGAAGCCATTGCCTGTGGAGACAGGCAGGGTGGGTCAGAGCTGAGCAGCTGGGATGGAAGGTCCTGGGTGGAGCCTTGAGCCTCAAGACTCCATCCTCAACTCTGCAACTTTCATCACAAAAATACTGAGGAGATTCAGGGCCCCAGGGACTGAGGATGGTGACTGCTTCCAGCCCCAAAGGCCAAGAGAGACACATAGAAAGCACCCAGGGCCGCCCCCAACACCCGTCCTTCCTGCTCACACCGAAATGTTAAGTCCCTTCACTCCAAGGCTTCCCTGGCAAACGGCTCCGTCTCCTCTTTGCTTGTGACCTTGGGTAAGTCTTTCTTTTTCTCTGTGCTTCAGTTTGTCTTTCTGTTACAATAGAGGGCTAAATTCAATGTGCTTTCAAGGCTACCCTATTCTGTCATTCAGAGCCCACCAAGAGCCAGGAACTAGGAGATACCAGGAGAGGGGATGGAGCCAGTGGGGAAGGAGAGGGTAGCAGATTTCCTGAGATTTGGGGTCTATGACTTCTGTCAGCACTGACCCCTCCTGGATTCTAATCCCTGTCACACCCAGGAGTCAAAGGAACTCCATAACCTGAGGGTCTTGCAGAATGGGGTGGGGTGAGGGATGGGGTGAGAGAACAAGGCTCAGGGGTCAGACTATCTCTCCCCACCCTCACCCCAGGACTGCAGAGCCAGCTGAGGATGGAGGCGCAGGCGTCTGGGCGTGCTTTGATGGAGGACTGCAGGGAGAGAAGCAGTCCACTTAGTCTTCTGGGCAGGTGAGAGCAGCAAACAAAGCAAACGACTTCTTACCCAAACGCTGCCCCTGGCAAGCTGGCAGCAGTTGAGACAGATGCCCCCTCTGCCCTGGGACTTCCTCTAAGCACACCCTCTGAGCATCAGAGCCACTTCTGAGCAGCGGCAGACCCCGCACGACCCTAAAGTTGCACCTGCTGCCTCCACTGCATCTCCCCCCACCCAGGGGAATTTGTCACAGGCTTGAATCTAGAGGCAAAGTTCTCTCCCCAGGCTTCCCAGGCCCAGTGACCTCCTCTAGTAACAGGGCAATTCTTCTTAGGTAAGGGAAGCTCTTTCAAGATGTGGGTGGAGACAAAGACACACTTCCCTTTGTCAGAACCTAGGGCCAGGCCCTCAAAAATCAAAACTGTGGCTATCAAAGTCCATCAGCTTGATCAATCAATCCATCCATCCATCTACTTATCTACATATCTATACATTCATACATGCATCATCCATCTATCTACCCACCCACACATCCATCTACCTACCTATCCATGCATGCATGCATCCATCTAGCTACACATACATACATACATACAAACATACATACATGAATGCATCCATCCAACTACATTGATGCATCCATCTATCATCCATCTATATATGCATGCATCCTCCTACCCACTCATCCATCCACACATTCATCTATCCATCCCTGCATCAACCCACCAAGCCTCTCATCTATACAGGCATGAATCCATCCATCCATCTACCTATGTTATTGGTGCTCTCTCTATATAAAAGAACTGTTATTTTGTTAAATCATTACAGCCTTGATTTTGTGATGTCTTAAATGCCTTTCCTCCCAAAGGATCCATGAACCTTCTCACCCTAGATCCATTCTCAAGCTCATTAATGCCCAAGAATATGTCTTGGCTGACATGTCCTTGCTCATCACTGATTTCTGGCTGTGACTCTGGGATGGTCTGCTCCAATCTCTGCAAGAGCTGCTGAGGCAACCAGGCTCCCTTGCAGGTAGCAGGCAACAGCTAGCACTGCAATGCTCATCCCCAGCCAGACCAGGAAGGGTTTCACCTGGTGGCCAATGCTTTTCCAAAGCCTGACTTCTCTCTGGCTTAAGCCTAATTTCTCTCAGGTCTGGACTGTGGGGAAGAACTGAAACCAATATCCTGCTTTTGTGAAACCATTCAATGAAGCTTTTAAACCAGCAAAAGCTTTTCAACCAGGAGTCCCCAGACGCAACTGCATCCAGAGAAACACAAGACCCAGCTGTGTCTACAAGGTAGAAAAAGGGGAAGCATCTGCATGAAAGCTGGAGGAAGTTCTGCCAATCAGCCAGATGCTGCCCACATCTGGACATCTGAATACGGATCAGTTTGGCTGCTTGGCTGTCAGGACTGCAAATGGCCAGACCCCAACCAGAGCCACTCATACAAACTACCCAAGTCATCCAAGTATCCAAAAGTACTTTGGCTTCAATTCTACTCATCCTTAAAGATGCAAATCACATTAGCAAAGGCCAAGGTGTGGACTTCCCCCTTGCCTGAGTCCAAATCCTGTGTCTCCTGCTTCCTAGTCAGCCGCTTCACTTCTCTGCTCTTCTCGTTTCCCAGCCTTGAGATGGACACGATATTGCCAACACAGTGCCATGGAAGCATGAAGATACAATCTACAGAAAGCAAGTCCATGTAGCAAAGTACACTGCCTGCCATTGGAGTCATGGTGGTGACCAACCACCCTAGTAAGGTCCACAAGAAATCCCCCAAGATGGTACCATAGTCAGAACATTTGGGAAACACATCCTCCTTCCTAGAATCCCAGAATCCCAATCTGACATAGTCTTTGTCCTTGAACTCCATGTAAACCACCTTCTGCAGAGCCAGGGGGCTCAGCACTGCTCCTTTGGGATAGGAGCCAATCCTCGCTGGCAGTCCTGTTGCCTAAGTAAGCGTTAGCAGAGGGTGCACTATCCAGTTAGGCACCGGTACATGTGTGGGATGCCTGGAGCACATGGCTGGCTATCAGAGCCTGTCCCGGGCTGGAGAGATGGCTCAGCAGTTAAGAGCAATGACTACTCTTCCAGAGGACCCAGGTTTGATTCCCAGCACCCACTTAGCAGCTAAGAACCATCTTTAACTCCAGTTCCAGGGGAATCTGACACCCTCTTCTCACCTCCACAGCGTTGCATGATATAGGTGCACCTGCCTACATGCAGACAGTACACTCATACACACAAAATAATAAAATTTTTAAAAGGAGCCTGTCCCAATGAATCCTGCTACCCCACTACCAAGCCAGGAATCTGGGGACCTGCCCAGTTGTGACATTCATGGAAATTTTTTCCCAGGACTATAAGAGGACCATCTGCCTATAGCATGTCCTCAGCCCCAGAAAAACACCTGAGTCCCTTTTCTGCTTCTGGTGGGGACTCAAGTGAACATCATTCGTCACCCAGCATGGCTGCTCTCAGGGCAGAAGGAGCCAGGCAGAGCAATAGTGGACTTTGTGGTGATCTACAAAGACAGAGACAAACCTTTCCATTCCTGAACACGCAGTGCCTAGCATATCATGGGGCTGTGCAGGCAGATGCTTAGAGGTATGGGGAATTGAAGAGATCTTTTCAGGAGGTTTAAGCCAGGATACAAGCTCCCAAGATACCCTTCCCTGGTGGCAAGAAGTGCCCTCTGTAAAAGACTTGGACATCACATGCTGGCATCAAAACCTACAGAAATCTTCCTGTTGTCTCTACCTACTCGTTCCTAATGCCCAGCTTGCTACAACTTTGAGACCTAAATTTGCCACTAGGGCAGCACCAAACTCCCCAGCTTCCCAGACTGGCTCCCTCAGAAGGAGAAACTAACTTGAGGAAGTGGGATGCCAGGACCCAGGGTCTACGGGGCTCACATGCACAGGTGACCCCCACAGTGGCTCCCCCCACTCCCTATGCTCCAGCGATGTCCTCTGGCAGTTGGTCCCAGGACACTGCCCTGGGCTTCCTCCTTCCAGGGTTTGGCAGGGATACAGAAGGTGCTGATGCCAGCAGTCATGACAGGCTGGAGAATGTCATATAAATAGCTCAGGGCTGCCCGGCGTCTCCTCCTTCCCTGTGACTCTGGTTCCAAGCTTCCTCTTTCCTCACTCCCAGGGTGAACCTACTAGTAGGGGCTCTTCTGGGCCCCAATCTGTACCCTGACTAGCTGTGTGACCTTGGACAGATGACTCAACCTCTCTAGTCCTATTCACTTCTGTTGAGAAATAGAAAAAGAACAGCTGCCTCTAGGTGGTTGTGGGGATTATGCCAGTCAGGATACATAAGGTGTTCAGCACTGTGCTGGGCACATACCTGGTGTGCTGTATGTGCCCTGGTTGTCTATCATGAAGACCAGCAGATCTAGGATAGGATGCAGGGTCAGGCTTGGTGTCATGGGACATGCAGACTTGGGCAGTGATAGCAGCAACTTCACCTGTGCCCTCCAGAAGGCACTGTTAGGCTCATTGCCTGCTTCACTTCAGACCCCTGGACTACTGTGGAATGACACATCCCAGCTGAGCTACATGAGGAGAACCCCCTTTGGGACATGGAAACTCTCAGGCTCTGGCACCAGAATGCTGTGTGACACTGGGCAACTCACTTGGCTTCTCTGAATCATTTTCCCATCTACACAGCCTCCTGTGGCCTTGATCTCTTCTGAGTTAAGTTGTCTCTCATAGCCCGAGCTTCACAGCAGGACTCGATCTGTCAGGAAGCTGGTCAGGCTCTCAAGATTGGGGACAGAGCTGAAGATGCAGAGGTGGACTGGGCATGGTGGCACACACTTTTAATCCCAGCACTTAGGAGGTAGAGGCAGGTGGATCTCTGAGTTCAAGGCCAGCCTGGTCTACATAGTGAGTTCCAGGATAGCTGGGGCTACAGGGAGACCCTGTCTCAAAAAGACAAAAAAAAAAAAAAAAAGATGCAGAGGTGAAGCATTAAGACCCAAACCCAGCCCAGTCATGGCTCAGAAGCCTTAGGTATCCACCCCAGGATACACAGGCTCAGGCCACTGAGAGATATGTTCAGCAACAGTGCCAACTTTCACCCTCAGTCCTGCAGGCAGAGAAATGTACATTCTTTGAAAATCATCACATAAGCAGGTTTGTTTTTGTTTTGTTTTTTTTAAGACAGAGACTCATTATGTAATCCAGGCTGGCTTTGATCTCATTGGCCTCCCAAATTCTGAGATTACAAGTATGCACCACTCAGGGCTGGAGAGATGGCTCAGAGGTTAAGAGCACTGACTGCTCTTGCAGAGGACCTGGGTTCAATTCCCAGCACCCACATAGCAGCTAAGAACCGTCTTTAACTCCAGTTTCAGGGGAATGTGACGCCCTCTTCTGACCTCCCTGGCATTTCATGACAGGGGTGCACCAACCTGCATGCAGACAGTACACTCATACACATAAAAAATAATTTAAAAAATTAAAAAATTAAAAAAAAAGTATGCACCACTATGCTCAGCATACATGATTTTTCTTGACAAAAGCATTAAATAAATAAATAAATAAATAAATAAATAAATAAATAAATAAATACAAAGAGTCTAGGGCACAAGGGAGATTCCTGTTTCATTCAGATCAAAACTGGATCACAACTTGGGCTCTTCAGACTGTGTGGCCTTGGGTAAGTCTCTTCACATCTCTGAACCCTGGTTTTCACATGCATTCCAACCCCCACACCATAAGAAGGTAGCAAAGCTTAAATAAGATAGTATGCTTACAACTGGCAGTTACTATTCCGGGTACTGCCATCACCAGCCTCCCATTGCAAACCAGGCACCATCATCCCTGCATGGGGTCCTTTTCCAAGGAGTTCTGACTAACACGCAGGTCATGTTAACTGCCATTGACCCTCTGGCGTGTTCCAGTGGGACAGCCCAGGAGCGTGGCCACACAGTCTCCCAATGGCCAGGTGGGGAGTAAGCTCTCTGGGGGAAGCTTTCCTGCCTTCCCAGGACCAGTCCCAGGAACTGCCTGCCTCTGGCCTCGGTTGAGCAACATGCTGCGCTGTCTGTCTGCCCATGAAATGCGACTCTTGGAAAACATGCATATTTGTGACTGGGTGCGTGTTTCTATTTCAGGCTGACACTGCTCTCTTTATTTATTTTCCCTGGGCTCTTGGTGCTTTGGAATCCAGCTTGGAGGGGTGTTTTGACAGACTTTGACGCTTCTCTGGCTCCTCGGGCAGAAGCATGATGTTGGGGGGGGCAGTGTGAGAAAGGATTCCAAATGACAAACCTTCTTCAGAGGCTAAGACACAGTCATCGAGCCTCACTGCCCACAGCTTAGCATTGAGGAAGGGAATTGAAAGGGGGTCGGGTGAGGAAAGGAGAGAAAGGAACCAAGGAGGCTAATCAGTGAGCTTCCAATTAGAACACGAATGCCAATATCACCATCAAGACTCTTAGCTTCTCTGCCGTTGCCAGCACCATCATTTTGGGGGCCTATTTTTATGACCAGTGGTGGGCTGGTGAGTTCCTTAGGGAGCCCACTGCTTCTCCTGGCATCCCCAAATCATGGGGCTGTGAGAAGCTGCTTCCCTCCGTGCACAGATCCTGTTTGGCAACCGAATGCCCATGAGCGGGCTGCTTGGTAGAGTCCTAGGGACTTGAGGCTGATTGTTAAGATAGTACCCACTAGCAAGACACCTAAAGCTACTCTCCATCAGCCCCTTCTGTGGGCCATGTGTCTGGGGGAGAAAGATGTTCACTGGGAAACTCTATCTGCCTTTTGAAGGCCAGGTGTCCTAGGAAAGGAAGGGAAGCAAAAGGGCTTAGACCATCATAGCAAAGAGCTGAAAACCAGGAGGCCTGGGCTTCAGTATCCTCTCTGCACTAGTTTATCCATCAGGCGTTTACCAGCAGAATCAGTGATTCACACAGGGGATATACAGATAGTCATATCAATGGCTACCTCCATGGAGACTGGACTTGAGCAGTGTGACCTTAAGAAAAGGATTGACATTTCTGGTCCTATTAAAGAAATCATCAGAACATCTCTCACTCAGGAGCAGGATGACTGTAGCAGTGGTAGCTATTCTAAGGAAGGGGGAAGGTGCCATAACCTCTGGGGTTTACAATAGGATATTCAATCCCACTCAAATCCAGGCATCATTAGAGAGTCAGCATTCCCCATTATCAAGGCCAAAAAGGGATCCCATGGCCAGCCATTCTTTTACAATGGAAGACCTGAAGCTGAGAGCGAAGCAGGAGCCTGTCCAGGGTGTACTGGCCGTCTGTGACCAGCTGAGACTAGGATCCAGGTCTCCCCACTTCCAGCTCACTGTTCCCTGCACTACCAGGAGTATGTATGCCCTTTCTCATCCATTTTCTGGATTTTAAGGACAGCAGCAGGAGAGTGTCAAAGGATGAGCTAGGACTTCAGCCCAGATTCTTCAAAGTGCCAAACTTCCAGGGGGTGCTGAGGCTTGCTGTGACCCCTCGGGTTCTGGGGCCCCTGGAGAGACTTCTGTTGTGCTTCTGGCTCTAGAAAATTTCCTAGGGATGGCAACTGAGGCTGCTGGGGCCAGTGGCCAGAGAAAGGCAGACAGCCAATGAATGGGTGCATGGAAATTGCAGCTGAAGAAGCAAGTCTGAGAGGATGGAGTCAGGAGCCCTTAAGGGCCAGTTGTGCCAGTATCGGTATCAGAGTGCAGACTGACAGAGCTGGAAAGAAGAGTAAAGGCCGCTAGGGAGGATGATGAACAGAAAAGACCAAAGGATGTGCGTTTGAAAGATAACCTGAGAAAGGAAGAGAGGAGGGAACAAAGGCAGGGACTGCAGACCCTGGCGGGAGACAACATGCCAGGAATAGGCTTGAATGGGCACGGGAGTAGAGAGTTGAACAAAAACGGACACTGAGCTTCAAAAGATGTGAAGCGCCTGTCCACCTGTCCACCTGGCTGGGCTGCTGCCCGCAGCTTCCTTTGAGCATCTGTTCCCTTCTGGAAGATGCCCTGGTTCCAGGGAGGTCTGCGGTAGGAGGCAAGGAGAGTCTGTTTGCTCTGTGTCCTGATGCTTGAGTAGGAAAGCCTGCCTGCCTATGTGTTTGTGTGCATGCACCAGTGTCAGTGTGTGTGCCCTAGATCCCGAGCCACTGTGCGCTGCTGGGTGCCAGCAGGAGCTCTATATAGTGGTCTATGGAGTCTGGGGTTTTAAGCAGTTTTCAGTGAGAACGTGGAGCGGGTCGGCTGTCCTGGTTCACTAATGGGCTTGTGGGAAGATCTGGTTTGTCCACATGGATGTGAGTGCTAGGTCTGTGTTGCATTGTCTGTGTCTCTGGGCTCCGAAGGAGTGCTAGTGAGTGATCTATAGATGGGAATGTGCGCGTGCTTGGTGCGTGTGAATGCGTTGGCCAGCAGATGCTTAGGGCTGTAGGTGCCTGTAGTTGTCCAGGCTGCTCCTATGCGCTGTCCGCGGTGCTGACCCATGGTGCGGATAGAACAGGACAAGCCCCCAGATCGGCTACAGAACCGTCACGATTAGCTGGCGCTCGCCGAGGAGCAGAGCGAGGCCAAGAAGCCCGGAAAGAGGCGCTTCCCTAGCCCAGCGGCGGGCCTCCCCCGGGGAGTTGGGAAAAGTTCTCCCAGCGGCGTGGTTGGCTGTCGGGACTCGGGGCCACTCGCACTGGGAATCTTCCCTGGACCCAGGATGCCGGCACTACCCACCCCACCACCGTCCTCTCGGCAATGCGGGGACCCCTCTTGCGCCCGGCTTCCATCTTCTGCCCGGGCCGGCGCCTCCAGCACGCGTCCCGTGGAGCGCCCAGTGCGCTAAGGTAGCGGGCGGCTGCAGAGGGGGCCGTCCACCTCTCTGTCCCCTCTTTCCGCCAGAGCCCCGCGGACAGCCCTGCTGGGGACCGCGGCAGGCAGACACTCAACTTTTATGGATCCAGATGGCCACCCACCGGGACCCGCAGAGAGCCAGAGGTGGGGAACCTGGCCGTCTCTGGACGTTACACCCGCCTGGACAGACGGAGGCTGCTGCAGCTTGCGAGCGAGTTGATGCGCGGCTGGGACCCGGCCTCGGGAGCGCGGGGACAGATCTGCGCTGGGCACTGTCTCCACCAGCTGGCTTTCCTGGGGGCGCCGAGGTCGGTGCCCGCGCTGGCCGGAGAGCCAGAGAACTTCCCGCGCCGCCCGGACGCAGGCCGGTGCGGCGGGACCCTTCCCCTCCTCCGATGGTGCATCTCCAGCCCAGCCCCGACGGCGGCCCGCGGCCGTCGCACTCACCTCGGTGGCGAGCTGGGCTGGGTTGAGCCGCGGACGTCGCAGGGAACAGGGGCTGCGGCCACCCGGCGGTCCGCGCAGACTTGTCCCTTGGCGCGAGTGGCGGGAGCAGGTCCTCGGAGCTGCAGGAGGCCGGCGTCCCCCGCTCAGCTCCGGGGCGTGCAGACCACGCGCGCGGGAAGCTCAGTGCCAACTGCGACCCCAACGCGCAACCCGAGCACTCCGCGCCGCCGCCGCCTTTTATCCGTCGCCCGCCTTTGTTTGGGTCCCGGCTGCTACCATGGGGTGCAGGGGTGTCCGGAGCAGGCTCTGGAATCGTGCTTCCCCTCGACCGCCGGCGCCTCCAGACTCCGCGCCTGCGGGCTCTGCGTCATGCTCCGGCCCGGGCTTGCGCTCCGCCGCGCGCTGCGGTCCCCGGATCCCGCCGCCAGGCGCCGCCGTGGCTACCGCTCCCCCTGCGGGAGCCGCGCGGTGGTACAGCCAGCTCCAGCTCGGGAGGGCTGGGGCTGAGCACCGCGCAGCGACCCCTGGGGGTCAGTCCCCGCCTCTGCACACCCGCAGGGCCAGGCCCCCTGCCCCGCCCCCGAGGTTCCCGGGTTCCCAAGTCTCTTCCTTTCCAGGCTTACGCTCCTGCAGCCGCATCTGCCCAGCTTTGGTGTATCACCAACCTCCTGGATTCTCGAGGGCATCCCCGGGTGCCCTCTGGAGGGAGCTGCCAAGCCAAGGCTCCTGGCACCATCCCTTCCTCCCTCCTCTGTTCACCTCGCTGGCAGCAGAGCCCTGGGAGCCAGGCCAGCCGCCCCCCCCCACGCCCCTGTTCCAGCAGGAGGTCTGTCTGGCATTGCCGGCAGGATGAGTGCCCGAAGAGGAAGGGGGCCAGGAGCCAAGGCCAGTGGCCTGATTCATTTCTCTCCCTTACAGCTCAGAAGACATTGGCCTTGGTGTCCTCAGAAGAGGACCCGCTGCCAGTCAACCACTGCAGGATGGACAGATGTCACCGCTGGGTGAGGGGTCATTCCAGTGGTTATCACTCACACAGCATCAAAGGATAAACTGGTGAACTCAAGATGGAGAAATAAGTGAGCCCCACATTTGCCTTCAGGAAGCTTCTAGTTTATATGAGAGAGATTACAGGAGAGTTATGAAATGAAATATAAAGCCCCGCCCCTGAGTCTCAGCTGTGCAGCCCTGCCTCCTTATTTTTTTTTAATTTTATTTATTTCTGTATGTGTATGAATGTACTGCCTGCATGTGGGTTTGTGCACCCGTGTCGTGCAATGCCGCCGAGGTGAGAAGAGGGTCTCGGATTCCCCTGGAACTGGAACTCTCCTGGAATTGGAGTTACAGACTGTTCTCAGCCGCCACGTGGGTGCTGGGGATCGAACCCAGGTCCTCTGCAAGGGCAGTCGGTGCTCTTAACCGCTAGGCTATCTCTCCAGCCCATCGCCTCCTTATTTTTAAAGAGAAAAAAATCTGAGAGCCTACGAGATGGCTCAGTGGGTAAAGGTGCCTGCCGCCAAGCCTCATGACCTGAGTTAGATCCCTAGGGCCATCATGGAGGAAGGAGAGAACCAATTCCTGCAAACTGTCCTCTGACTGGCACACATGGGGTCATGCCACACATGTGCCCACACATATAGAGACATGATAAAATAAATATAATAAAATTTTTTCAATACAAAAGAGAAAATCGGGAGAATCCCAGACTTTGGGGTCCTGAGTCTGCTACAGCTGTCACTCACAGCAGCACCTTCTCAGCTCTCAGACACAGTCCCTGGGGGTTGCGCCTGCTGCCTGTCTGCCTTTGAAGTAGACACATGGGTGTCTGCGACCCTGAGTGCCCCCAGAGCTCATCTGCACAGAAGAACATGAGTCAGTCTTCGTGTGTTCAGGAAGGATTGTCAGGCCACTAAGTTTGTCAGAGGACCTGAAGTGGATCCGTGTGGCCTTGAAGACATTAGGGTTGGGGACAACAGCTCCTGGCAGGAAAGGTGCCATTAAGAGGAAAGAAGAGAGGGAGGGAGGAAGGGAGGGAGAACACAGTCCTAACAAATGGAGAGTATGAACATTGCTGCTGCAAGTACAGAGGCCACATATGATATACCAGCGCAGAACAGCTCAGCAGTCCCCTGCAAATGTCCAATCCCAGCTATCATATCCCAGAGGGAGGCAGAGAGAGGAGCCATAGGGAGGGTGGGAGGAAGAAGATCGAGGGGAAAGATTTGTTTCTAGGGGAGCATGGGGAGACACTGTGTTCCCAAGCCCAGCTGAGAGCAGACGGATTGCTTTTCTGGGTGAATGGCTCAATTCTTCTCATTTTGCTGCAGGGCTGCTTCCAAGGACCCCCTCAAAGCTCTCCAAAGCTCCCATGCTGCTCAGTGCATTCAGCACCCTATTTGAGTCTCCAGGGTGCTGTACCATCCCCCAGCCCATGGCTGTGGGTCCAGCCTCTTTTCCCCCAGGAAGTCTTTTTGTGGATTTGATAGGGGCCTAGATGAATTCTCCCCAAGTGCAAAGGGGCCCGGCTTCCACCTTGGCCACCACCTCATGAGAGCACTTCCTGGCTGATGGGAATCTCCATGTAATCTTCAGAGGACCAGGACTTGTTCAGTCCTTGGTAAGGGACTTTCTTCAAAGGGAAGGGTATAGAATCAGGGGACTGACCATGAGATGGGGTGGGGTAGAAGTGTGATACCCAGAAAACCTAAGAAGGATGCAATTTCCCCAGGCTACCAGCAGGGTTTTAAAGGTGCAAATGGAACTGGACCTTTAAAATATGCCTGCTGTAAAGAGAGGCCAGTGGCTCCCTGGAGCACCCTCCTCCTGGAGCACCCTCCTCCTGGAGCACCCTCCTCCTGGGGCACCCTCCTCCTGGGGCACCCTCCTCCTGGGGCACCCTCCTCCTGGGGCACCCTCCTCCTGGGGCCACCCTCCTCCTGGAGCACCCTCCTCCTGGGGCCACCCTCCTTGGCTCTTTCCCTCTCTGCCTACCTAGCCTCCAGGAAACCAGTTAACAGAGACTAGGAATGCCCTGTCTCAGGCATCTCCGCAAACCTTTTACCTCCAGGTGCACCCCAGAGATGGCTCCAGTGGCCCCATGATGGTCCCAGCTGATGGGCTGCAGAGATAGTTCTGCGCCCCCTCCGGCTCCACATCCGTTCCAGTGCTGTCTGAGAGAAGTGCTTTCTGGGTCTGATTTAAATGCCTCTTGGTGCCCAGGAGCTGCTTCCCTTCCACTCTGTCTTCCCTACTAATTGAAAAGCCTTCTTTTGAAAGCGATAGAAGCCATAAAGGGCCGCTTTGTCCTCGGCGCCATCCCTTTTAATTCTCCTTCTGTCTTCTCTCCAGCTATGTGTGAGCAGAGCCTCTGAGCTCAGCCTCCCATTCTGTCCCTCCTAAGGAAAGCTTTTTTTCGGTTCCACTCCTTACCAGCTGCTGTGTGACCTTGGGAAAGTCACTTCACCTTGCTGAGCCTATCCTTCTCTTGTTTATAAAAATGGACATAATGAAATCTCAGAACAGTGGTTATGAAGTTTACTGAGTGAGTCCATCTCTACGCAAAAGCAGCATATAGCACATTGCATGGCATGGGTTAGGGTTGAGATAAATGTCAGCATTTTCTTTGTGCTTTTGATACTTGATGGACAAGAGCCAGGATCCCAATTCCTCCTCGTTCTTTGCCCCCAGCGAGAGGGATTGTGTGCAAATTGAATGTTTCTAGCAGATGGCTGAGCAGCTGAGGGTTAAGTAGATGGAGAGGGTTGGGAGTGTTTATCCTTAAAAACATGGTACATTAAGACATTGTTCCAGCATGGTGGAAGGGAATAAATACATTTCTAAGTAGTTTCTTTTTATAGATTACATTGTTCTTATTTTATTTATTTATTTTTAGTTTTATGCATGAGTGTTTTCCCCGTGTGTATGTAAGTGTACCATATATGTATAATGCTCAAGAAAGCCAAAAGAGGGCATCAGATTTCCTTGGAACTGGAGTTAGAGATGGTTCTTAGCCACCATGTGGGTGCTAGGAACTAAACCCAGGTCCTCTGCAAGAGCAGCCAGGGCTCTTAACCACTGAGCAATCTCTCCAACCCTAGCAGTTCCCTTTTTTTAAAAAAAAATTTTTTTATTAATTTTATTTATTTCTGTATGTGTACGAATGTATTGTCTGCATGCAAGTCTGTGCACCCGTGTCGTGCAATGCCGCGGAGGTCAGAAGTGGGCGTCGGATTCCCCTGGAGCTGGAGTTCTCCTGGAGTTGGAGTTTCAGACGGTTCTCAGCCGCCATGTGGGTGCTGGGGATAGAACCCGGGTCCTCTGCAAGAGCGGTCGGCGCTCTTAACCGCTAGGCCATCTCTCCAGCCCGCAGTTCCCTTTTTTAACCTGTTAACCCTCTGTCCTAGTTTGTCTTCCATTGCTGTGACAAAACACTCTGACCGACACCAACTTGGGGAGGAAAGGGTTTATTCAGCTTACATCTCCTGGGTCACAGTTCATCACTCAGGGAGCCCAAGGCAGGAACTCAGGGCAGGAACCTGGAGGCAGGAGCTGAAGCACAGGCCATGGAGGAATGCTGTTCACTGGCTTGCTCCCCTGGCTCATGCCCAGCCCGCCTTCTTATACAGTACACAACAACCTGCCCAAGGTGGCACCACTCTTGTGGGCTGGGCCCTCCCACACTGCTCGACCATCAAGACAATACTCCACAGATGTGTCCACAGGCCAATCCAATGGAGCCAATTCCCCAACTGAGGCTCCCTCAACCCAGGTGTGTCAAGTTGACACTAAAGCTATCCAGCACACCCTCTAACTTTGGAGGAAAATCAGTGTGTGTTTGTGTGTGTGTGTGTGTGTACACTTTATTAATCATCTGAACTTAGGTGAGTCACTGTGTGTGTGTGTGTTTGTGTGTGTACACTTTATTAACCATCTGAACTTAGGTGAGTCACTGTGTGTGTGTGTGTGTGTGTGTGTGTACATTTTATTAACCATCTGAACTTAGGTGAGTCACTTTACTTACCTGAGACTCAGTTTTTCCATCTGCAGAATTTGAGTAGTGAGAAACTCTGCCCCGTGTATACATGCAGTGAGCTTTTCAACAGAAACGTGGCACATTTCTAGGCATCAGATCAACAGTCACTTATATATACAATTCCATATAGTCAGAGCACTATGCTATGTGATAGGGTAGTCCTGTTTCATTAACTGTCAAGTTGATTGTATGTCATGCAACATAACGCTCACAAAAGATCTGAGTAAACTTGCCCAAGTTCACAGTGAGTTTAATTTCCCACCTGAGGTCATATGGCAGGTTAGTAGAAGAACTTGAGTTGGACTCTAGGCCTCCCAGGGTCTGGGTCTGAGTTTCTGAAGCATATTCTCTCTGCTCTTCCCCAAAGCCCCATTGGGGAGTTCGAGCTCAGAGGATTCCCATAAGAGAGCAGAGGGGCTGATAATCTGAGAGAGGGAAGGAGAGAGAAAGAGAGAGAGAGAGAGAGAGAGAGAGAGAGAGAGAGAGAGAGAGAGAGAGGTTTGGGGAAGGTGACAGAGCTAGCCTGGGATAGGATTGCTCCACGCAGGGCTGGGGGAGGCTCAGCAGATGGACCGTACCCCCTTCTTCCCCCAGCATTTTGCAAGCAGCCAGGCCTAGCATTCCTTTCCCAGCCTCACTTGCCTCCTCCTAGGAAGCAGGCAGCCTGTGCCAGAGTGAATACAATCCAAGTTATTAATTGCCTGCAACAATTAGCCCCAGCACCTGGGCCTGCAGACACCCAGGCTCTGAAGGAGGGAGCCAATTACAGATTCATCAGTATTCACGCTGCCGCATAATCTTCTCCTGACAAGATGCCCCCAAATCCCCATCCATTTTCTAGGGGCCTTTGTTCAGACCCCCAGTGTCTGCAGAAGACCCAGTATTGCTGAAGCCTTCAGAAGTGGATGCCACTTAGGGTCAGACCCAGGAGGACAGTTCATGTAGCAGGGCCCCAATGCTGGTAGAGAGGGGACGGATCCTGCCAAAGATCTGGATGAAGTGGCTTCAGCCCCATTGCAGGGGAGACATTAGAGTCTCCAGGTTGTGCCTGAGAGCAAATTCCTTGGGGCTCTCTTGTTGCTAGAATGGCTGGAAAAGGGAGGTCAGTGGTGGTACCCCTAAAAGTTCTAGGGGTTTGTGCGTGTGTGTTCGTGCTCATGTGTGGAAGCCAGAGGTCAATGTCAATGTCTTCCTCTACCACACTCTACCTTATTTTCTGAGACAGGGTTTCTCACTGAACCTGGAACTCAGGGATTCAGCTAGATTTTCTGGCTCAGCAAGTCCCCAGGATCCTCTTGTCTGTGCTTCCCCAGTGCTGAGATTACAGACATTCACTATGACTCCCAGTGCAGTCTGTGGGGATTTGAACTCAGGACCTCATGTCTGAATAACCAGCACTCTACTAACAGAACCATCTCCACAGTCCAAGTTCGAGTTTTAACGCTAGCTCAGTTACATCCCCATGTCTGGGAAAAGTTGCTTCTTCTTCTTCCTGGGTTCATTTCCTCACCTGAAAACTTTGGATAGAGGCCACTGCTCCTCATCGGGGAAGAGTTGGGAAGAGGCTAAGCAGCACACAGGGCCCAGTAAGTGGTGTACCATGAGCTGGAGATACAGACAGTGTATGTTTTGTTTAGAAAAAGAAAAGATATGAAAGGAGAGTCCATGGACTCCAGGGAAGACTGCAGTGATGAGAGAGAAGCGGGCAGGCGGGCAGGGGTCTGGCCTCAGGTGTGTTGGAACCGATCACATGGTCAAGACCAAGTCCCCTTCTGTCCCTAGTTTCTTGTTTCTACTTGCCAAAAGAGTACATGGAAATAGATTTGTGCAGAAGCACTATGATTGAATCTCCCAGGAAAGCGTGGGGAGGCAGAACAAGTGTACAATGGGCACAAGGTCTCAGGGAATTATGGGATCCCTGATTTTCCAAGGGAGCAAGTGACAGTGGCAGTTAAGTGAGTTGAAATGGGCCAGAGAACACAAGGTCAGGCACACGAGTCACCCCACCAAAGGCATGCATCTGTGCTTTCTACATCAGTAAAAGAAACTGCATCTCTCTCTCTGTCTCTGTGTGTCTCTCTCTCTCTGTGTCTCTCTCTGTCTCTCCCTGTCTCTCTGTGTCTGTATCTGTCTCTCTCTCTCTCTCTCTCTCATCTCAAGACAGAAAATAAAAATTGAGATAGCCTAGCGGTTAAGAGCACCGACGCTCTTGCAGAGGACCCGGGTTCGATCCCCAGCACCCACATGGCGGCTAAGAACCGTCTGTAACTCCAATTCCAGGAGAACTCCAGTTCCAGGGGAATCCGAGACCCTCTTCTGACCTCCGCGGCATTGCACGACAAAGGTGCACAGACCTGCATGCAGACAGTACATTCATACACATACAAAAATAAATAAATAAATAAATAAATAAATAAATAAATAAATAA
The DNA here is from genome assembly GCA_009823505.1 of Rhizomys pruinosus. Lineage (NCBI taxonomy): Eukaryota > Metazoa > Chordata > Mammalia > Rodentia > Spalacidae > Rhizomys > Rhizomys pruinosus. The sequence goes on from VZQC01011538.1 coordinate 918,606, forward strand.
ATAAATAAATAAATAAATAAATAAAAATCATCTCCAGGTCCCCAGATTGCTTGAGAGAGTCTGCTGGAATCTCCAAGTGTGAGCGTTGCCACTGGGCTGTTTCAGCACCGTGGACAGTGTCCACCAGTCTGTACTTTGTGAGAGAGCCTCACAGGATTAACAATTGAATTGAAATTTAGAAGGTGGTCAGAGGCTTGAATTGAGTGGTATTGAGCAGGGCTGGGGTTCAAGAATAATTTAGTTCTGCCTTGTTTTGAGCATGTAATGGGGCTGCCCAAATCTTTGGAGGGCAGAGCTCTTACCCAGGGCATGTCTTCTTATTCCTCCCTGACAGGTACCTAAGGCTCCCTGTGCACCTGACTTGGCATGAGAGCCCAGCCCCATTCTGCCCTATTACTTTATCCCCACGGTCTCAGCTTCTTGGTATAAGTTGGCCATCACCTCTACCCAACTCGGCCTGGCTAACCAACTGGAGCCAGAAGACAGGCCAGCTTTAACCCTGACCACCAGGCCCCATTTGGGGCTCTGCAGTGACAGTAAGAAAGAGCTTTTCTGGCATCTCCCCAGTCAGGAACCTCTGCTGTTCTGACGAGCTGCCCAGTGCCAGCTCCTATTCTTGCACATCTTGTATGGGCAGGGTGGAGAACCCTCATGCCAGAAACACAGTGGTCAGGGCACTGAGCTGGAGTGGAGGGCTGGTGGGCACATCAGCATCCTGGAAGTTCAAATGCCTTTTAGACAGCAAGGATTCTGCCAGCCACGTCTGCCACAATCACAACTGATAGCTGCTATGGACTGAGTGCCAGGACCAGTGTGCACAAACTTCACTTTAAGTCACCACCACCCAGGAGGCAAGTCCTCTTATTTACCTATTTCCAGTGGGGGAAACTGAGGCTCAGAGCCTACTTGTGGCTTCAGGTAACTCAGAGAGTAAATACATAGGACCCAAACTCAGGCAATTTGATTCTGTAGACCAAGTTCATTACCACATTCTTTTAATTTTACAGTTGGAAAGAATGAGGGTCCGAGAGATCACACGTAATGGTCAGTGTGCAGAGGGTGTGCCACTGTCATCCCTCCACCTCCTCCTGGTGAACCAAGTCTCTGTTGGGTGCCCTGCCTCAGGCCTCCTGATTGTGACCCTCAGATTTCATCTACAGTCTCAAACATAATTACTGTAATGCCTATGCACATGTTTAAGGATGTTGCTGCCAAGGGAGATGGTCTAAGACAGAGCCCAACTGAGATTCAACTTGAGATTGTCTGGGTTGGATGAGACCCACCCATGGAAATCAGAGGGACAAGCACTCAGGAGGGCAAGTCACACTCAGTCTTCCCAGGACAAGGACTCTGGGGGCCAGGGCTCTGGCTGCAAACACACCACAGGACTGGCTTCCCTCGGCACAGATAGCCGGGTCACCTCTTGGTCTCTTCTCACAATCAGCAGGGCAGGTTATTCTGGTGCTATGGTTACTTCCTGACATCAGTGTCCTTTTGACCACCTCTCTGTGTCCTTCCCAACGTCTCATTTTGCACCTAGGCACGTGGTGGGGGGATGGCAGCTGCTCTTGCTGGCAACTGAAGCCACATCTGGCAGATGTGAGAGCAGGATTCAGAAGGAATGTATGAGTGGCCTTAATGCGCACGTGGAGGAGCAGCTCAGGCCAGCATGACTGGGGGTGCCTGGGAAGCTGGCCTGATGGCCTTCTCCTCCTCCTCCTCCTCCTCCTCCTCCTCCTCCTCCTCCTCCTCTTCCTTCTCCTCTTCCTCCTCCTTTTCCTCCTCCTCTTCCTCTTCTTCCTCCTCCTCCTTTTCCTCTTCCTCTTCCTTCTCTTCTTCCTCCTCCTCCTCTTCCTCCCCTTCCTCTTCTTCCTCCTCCTCCTCTTCCTCCTCCTCCTCTTCCTCCCCTTCCTCTTCTTCCTCCTCCTCCTCTTCCTCCTCTTCCTCTTCTTCCTCCTCCTCCTCTTCCTCCTCCTCCTCTTCCTCTTATTCCTCCTCCTCCTTTTCCTCTTCCTCTTCCTTCTCTTCTTCCTCCTCTTCCTTCTCCTCCTCCTCTTCCTCTTCTTCCTCCCCTTCCTCTTCCTCCTCTTCCTCCTTCTCCTCCTCCTCCTCTTCCTCCTCTTTCTCCCCTTCCTCCTTTTCCTCCTCTTTCCTCCCTCCTCCTCCTCCTCTTCCTCCTCTTCCTCCTCTTCCTCCTCTTCCTCTCCTTCCTCTTCTTCCTCCTCCTCCTCTTCCTCCTCTTCCTCTTCTTCCTGGTCTCTCCCCCATGCTCCCACACTCTCTGATCTCTCTCCTTCATCCTAGCCCCTTCCCTTGACATCAACCCCAATAATGCGTTATCAAGCATTCACTGCCATCTTCTTTCATCATCCCATGACCCTGAGGGAATAATCATATCTCTTTTACAAGAAATAAAAATATAGTTCAGGGGAACCAAGGTTTACAAGGCCAGGCTGAGCTCAAGCCTCCCCATGCCCACCTTGGGCCTCTACTCTGCTGAGGGACAGTAGCACCTCAGCACTGTGGGACAGGAAGGCCAGGGCTGGTGACCCCCGCCCCCAAATCTTGGCCTCAGATGGATTGTTGGGAAGCTGTGTTTCTTCTGAAGCTTTTGACTAGTCTTATTCCCCAGCCTAGACAGAGTCTATGCCTCTAGCCTCTTTGTCCCTGTGGGTTAGGGCAGCCCAGGGCCAAGGATGCAAAGCCATAAAACAAAAATGGGAAAAATGTAACCAGATCATTCCATGGGGGTCAGATACAGAAGACTTCCTGTCTCTGGAGATTCTGTGGTTATCATTCTTGGTCCAAGGGTGGCTCAGAGCATGGAACTTGGAGTCAATGGGTTTGAGCACTTTCCCAGCTGTGTTGCTTAATGGCAGGAGGATGCTATCTGCCTCGCCTCTTTGCTTGCTCTATAGCTATATTAGTCACTTTTCTGTTGCTGTGATAAAACACCATGACCAAAGGAACTTATAAAAGGAAGAGTTTATTTGAGCTTACGATTGACGGTTCCAGGGAATTAGAGTCCATTGTGGCGGGAGGCATGGCGGCTGGATCTGGAGCAGCAAGCCGAGGGTCACATCTCGCAATGAGCACAGGAAGCAGAGAGAGAGCAACTGGAGACCACAAGGCTTGTTAAACTCACTAAGCCTGCCCCCAATAACGTACTTCCTCTAGCATGGCCACACCTTCTAAGACCTCCAAGAACAGTGCCACCAACTGGAGACAAATGACTGAATACTAAAGCCTATAGGGGACACTCATTCAAACCACCAAAATAGCCAAGGCATGGCCACCTCGCCTGCAATGCCAGCACTCAGGAGACTGAAGCAGAAGGGTTGCCAGTTCCAGGCCAGCTTGGCTGAAGCGCAAGGGTCACCAGTTCCAGGCCAGCTTGGCTAGAGATCCTGACTCAGAAAACAACAAACAAGTAGTTGCTAGAGTCTAAGGAGTCCTTAGGGAATGAGTCCTTAGAGGATGTCACTGCTGGACTGTAAGCTAGTGGAGTCCAAATATGAAGGACTTGGGGCAACACCCTCTTCCCCACGCTGGCCCAGAGAAGTCTCCTTGGCACCTGTTTCCCAGGAGCTGCTGCTGCTCCTCAGTATTTCTTTGGTGAGATTTAGATAAAAGGCCACAGCCAGCATTGATTAAAAATGTGGCCTACATATGCTATGCAAATTGTTCACATCATCTCAGAGGGGTGTAGGCTCAGAGCACAAGCCCTGGAGTCAGAAAACCTGGGTTCAAATCCCAGTTCCTCCACTTACAGGCTGTGTCACTTTGGGCAAGTCACTTAACCATCCGTGCATCAGTTTCTCCATTTGTAAAAGGACGCACAGTGGTCCCAGCTGTGTGAGGCTGTGTTGATGATTCCAGGGGGTGGGGAATGGAAACAAGACCAGTAACTGTCAGCTAGGATTATATTAAATCTCCACAACAATCCCTATTGCAGCCCTTGTTTTACAAAAGAGATACAGAGCACACACCTATAATCCCAGCACTTAGTTTTTGTGGGGATTTTTTTGTCCTTCTAGACAAGGTCTCCCTGTAGCCCCAACTGTCCTGGAACTCACTCTGTGGACCAGGCTAGCCTTGAACTCACAAAGATCTGCCTGCCTCTGCCTCCCAAGTGCTAGGATTAAATGAGTGTGCCACCACGCCCAGCTTAATCCCAGCACTTGGGAGGTAGAGACAGGAGGATCAGAAGTTCAAAGTCAGTCTTCGCTACCTAGCAAGTTTCAGGCCAGCCTGGGCTATAGGAGACCATATCTCAAAAATAAAATAAAGTAACCAACAAATAACAGAACCAAAAGAATTAACAGAAAGGTTAAGTCACTAATCCAAGGTCACACAGCTAGTAGAAGGAAAAGCTGTTGGAATTCAGGATTTGAATCCAGATCTGACTGGTTCCTAGATCCCTGTGTTTGACAATATAACCACATACCCCTGAGTTAGAGCAGGATGAGGTCTGGGGGCCCTTTCGTGACTCAGCCAGCTCCATCCTGTTCAGTGACTCAGAAGAGCTCTCCTTCACACACACGCCTGCTCTCCCTGTCACCTGCTTAGCTGGCAGCTAGCCCGTCCCACTACATCGTTCAAGGAACACTCCTTCCTACTCAACTCTAGCAGTTCCCTGGGGTCCTCCCACCTGACAAACCTGCTTGCCTTGCAGGTCCCAGGAGGTCTTCAGAGCCTGGGCCTTGCTCTGGGACTGGCATGAGGGGCCAGGGAAGACAGGAGCACTCTCTTCTCACTGTTCAGGCAGAGGATGCACACTCCAGGTGCTCCATGCTCTATCCACTCGCTGCCTGGCCCTCCACCCACACCCCTGACCTCCCTCCAGCCCATCAACCTGCAGCCCTCCCGGTCCCCAACCAGCCTCCTGCTGGGCTCCTGTCCTGACACACACTGGCCAGGACCTGGGTGCCCCCAGCCAGGGTCATGCTCCTCCCCCCTTCTCCTGCCAGCAGATTCATCCACCCTGAATCTGCTCAGCTTGTCATCGGAGAAGCCACCCCCATCCTCCCCCAACCCTTTCTCTCCAGGGCCTCCAGTCCTCCCTCCTCCTGGCTTCCAGAACAATTTCACACATCTATTTCTGCAGTTATCCCAGCCTGACTTGTATTCTATATGGAGGCTCTTGCCTAAGTGTGAGGGCACCTGAAGTCTCTGCAGGGGGCCACTTCCCAAGCAAGGGCTCTGGGGGAGGCTGGGGGGTGGGCAGCAGAGCCTAGAGCTGAGGATCATCTGGCCCCTGCAGTCACAGGTTAGGGTAGATATTGATCACCCCATTTCAGAGATATAACAATGGAGCTTCCTTGAGGGACAACCTTCCTGTGGGTGTGCCACCTCAGTGGGGCACTGAGGACCTGGGCTCCTACCTCCGCATCTTACAAGGCCCCTATGCTCCAATACAGGGCTGGGTTGGGGCACACCAGAGCCTCCAACCCTCGCTGGTCAGTTAGAACCACAGCAGTGCTCCATAAAGAGCCACTTCAAATTCCAACAAAAGAATCTGTTTCCCTCACTGGTTCTGCTGTGAACCATGAGTCAGGCTACCTCTGCCCAGGATGTCCTTTTAGGGTCCAAGTCTACCCAGGCCCAGCCCCTCTTCTGGCTATGCTGGGAGAAAAATGGGCTATGACCCACAAATATGTCTGTTGTATGGGGAAGAGATGGTTCAGTGGTTAAGAACACATGTTGCTCTTGGGGAGGACAAAGCTAGATCCCCAGCACTCATGTATCACAGCTCATAATTGCCTGTAACTCCAGCTCCAGACAATGAAATGCCCTCTTCTGGCCTCTTTGAGCACCGGCGGTCACACACACACACACACACACACACACACACACACACACACACACAAACACAAACACCTATGTGGGCACTGCATGACACGAGTACACTTACATACAGGCAAAACACCCACACACATAAAATAAAAACAAATTATGCTGGGAGTAGTGGCACACGCCTTTAATCTCAGGACTTGGGAGGTAGAGGCAGGTGGATCTCTGTGAGTTCAAGGCCAGCCTGGTCTACATAGCGAGTTCCAGGCTAGTTGAGACTAAAGGGAGATCCTGTCTCAAAAAATAAAAAAATAACAACAACAACAAAAAATACCAAATTAATTTTTTCCAAAAAATAAAGAGAGCCTGAGAAGCAAAGGAGATGCTGGGAGGGAGAGGTGCAGTATGGGGCTAACCCCACAGGGCTGCTCCGGCTGGCCTGGAGTCCCCGCCCTCTGACCCTTTCTGGATTCTTCTAGGCCAGGCACCCAGTCCAGCTACTTGGAGCCTGGCATGGCCCTGCTCTGGCTGGCCATCCTCCCACACAGATATTCAGGGCAGGGAGTGAAGGGTTCAGCCTCACACTGGCTTCCCCTCACATCTTTCAGAGTTGCCAACAGCTGACCTGGCTCCTGGGCCACTTCTGTCTGCCAAGATGGGTTGCTACTGGCTGGACTCTTTGTAGCCCATGAGGCTCCCACTTGGCCTTGGCTCCTGGACTCAGGTCCTCTGTGGCCCATGGCTCTTCCTCAGGAGGCAAATGAATGGAAGATCGTGCATGAAACAGTCATGGGTTCCAGTTTTACTGTCTCCAGTGGCCTACTGGTATCTTTCCCTGTCTCCATTTACACATGTGGAAAGGAAACCCTCCCCTGTCACGATCTACTACATGTGGAAAGGAAACCCTCCCCCGTCACGATCTACCACATGTGGAAAGGAAACCCTCCCCCATCACGATCTACCACATGTGGAAAGGAAACCCTCCCCCGTCACGATCTACCACATGTGGAAAGGAAACCCTCCCCCATCACGATCTACCACATGTGGAAAGGAAACCCTCCCCCGTCACGATCTACCACATGTGGAAAGGAAACCCTCCCCCATCACGATCTACCACATGTGGAAAGGAAACCCTCCCCCGTCACGATCTACCACATGTGGAAAGGAAACCCTCCCCCATCACGATCTACCACATGTGGAAAGGAAACCCTCCCCCGTCACGATCTACCACATGTGGAAAGGAAACCCTCCCCCATCACGATCTACCACATGTGGAAAGGAAACCCTCCCCCGTCACGATCTACCACATGTGGAAAGGAAACCCTCCCCCATCACGATCTACCACATGTGGAAAGGAAACCCTCCCCCGTCACGATCTACCACATGTGGAAAGGAAACCCTCCCCCATCACGATCTACCACATGTGGAAAGGAAACCCTCCCCCGTCACGATCTACCACATGTGGAAAGGAAACCCTCCCCCATCACGATCTACCACATGTGGAAAGGAAACCCTCCCCCGTCACGATCTACCACATGTGGAAAGGAAACCCTCCCCCATCACGATCTACCACATGTGGAAAGGAAACCCTCCCCCGTCACGATCTACCACATGTGGAAAGGAAACCCTCCCCCATCACGATCTACCACATGTGGAAAGGAAACCCTCCCCCGTCACGATCTACCACATGTGGAAAGGAAACCCTCCCCCATCACGATCTACCACATGTGGAAAGGAAACCCTCCCCCGTCACGATCTACCACATGTGGAAAGGAAACCCTCCCCCATCACGATCTACCACATGTGGAAAGGAAACCCTCCCCCGTCACGATCTACCACATGTGGAAAGGAAACCCTCCCCCGTCACGATCTACCACATGTGGAAAGGAAACCCTCCCCCGTCATGATCTACCACATGTGGAAAGGAAACCCTCCCCCGTCATGATCTACCACATGTGGAAAGGAAACCCTCCCCTGTCACGATCTACCACATGTGGAAAGGAAACCCTCCCCCGTCATGATCTACCACATGTGGAAAGGAAACCCCTCCCCCAGAATGATCTACCACATGTGGAAAGGAAACCCTCCCCCAGAACGATCTACCACATGTGGAAAGGAAACCCTCCCCCAGAACGATCTACCACATGTGGAAAGGAAACCCTCCCCCAGAATGATCTACCTCACTACACCTTTCTGAAGAAGGCACACCGCCTCATCCATAGGAAAAGAACCAAGGCTCTGAGGATCAAAACTTTATTCATGCAATAATAACTGGCTGCTAACCAGCTGAACACAGCCCACTGCCAGCCACTGAACGAGGCTCTGAAGTTAGTTAAAATAAGGTCCTCAGCTGAGGTGAGCAAAAGATTTCAAGGTCACAAGGCAAAGTGACAGTCCCTAGCACACAGTTGGTGCTCAATAAATGCATGGTGCTCAATACCCTGTGAGTGACTAGAGCGGGAGGAATCCTGGACAAAATTACAGCGAGATTCAAGGGCTGCGCCAGGAGAAAGCGAGATGTCAATTTCCAGCCTTGAGGCTGGCTTTAGAAGCAAAGAATCTATCACAGCTGACACTGTTTGCTCAAGACTGGAATGGAGATGAAGGCGATGAGCAGCGGCTGCTGTGCTGGGCTCCTGCCTGCAGTGCAGCTGGGACCCCAGGGGCTATGCTTGGGCAGCGTGCTCCAGAGTGGTCCCCATGTCCCCTACTGAGGCCTCAGAAGGACAGAGTACACTGGGAGCTCAGAAGACCTTTTAAATACAGACATTGACATGGAAGGCCCTACTTGTAATCACTTAAAAGGTGCCAGCCTGGTGGTGATAGAGAAGTCCCTTTCTCTCCTCTGGACCTTGCTTCTCACAGTATGCCCACTGGCCAGTGCCTGAGCAACAGCTAGGTGTTTGTTGAGAACTGAGGTGCTGGGGAGACGGCTCCTACCATACAAGCATGAAGACTTAAGTCCACCCCCCAGCACCTGTGTAAAAAGCATGGTGGTACACCATGTAATCCCAGTGCTGGGGAGGTGTCCTCTAATCATGTTGCCTCCCGCACCTCACTCAAACAGTAATTGGCTGAATTCCCACCTGTCAATCCTCCATCTGAGACCACTGTCGGCCCTGGCATGGTCTGGAAGTGTGGGATCTGGGGGCCTCCAGGACGGCCTGTGCAACTCGTTGGACCTGCTCCTTCCCACAGAGATGGTAGGGAGGAGAGGAGGCAGGAGGCTGCCACAGGCAGGGAGCTAATGAGCAGGTTATTGAGGTGATAGCTACAGTTAGATGATTGACCCGCCAGGGCCGGGGCAGGCAGACCAGGTTTGTAATTGTTCCTCACATCAGATCAAGTTCAAGGATGCAGAGAGGCTGCCTCTCAGCTCACCATCAGGCCTGCATTTACTGTGCTCAGCTTATCTGGGAAAGGGTGGGCAAAGTCTGTTCCATCCATGTTTACCATGCACCTACTGTGTGCCCAGCCACTGGGGAGATGCTGCGAGGTTTCAGGGAGATGCAGACCCTGTTCCCAAAGTAATGGGAAGGAGAAACACATGGTGAACCCAGTGATGCAATTGGTTCTGCCTGAGGTGACTGTGCACTAGGCACCTGCCATGTGATCTTCGAGTGACCGGAGCATATACAGAGTACCTACTATGTGCTTGTCTGCCCAGAGAATGTGGCTTGGGCACCTACTCTGTGCAGGTCTTTGCAGGCTGCATATTAGGCCCCCAAGAGCTGAGAATGGGTATAGAGGCACAGGGTATATTGAGCCCAGGTGAGACCCCCACAGCACTGAAAACCTTCACAGGCCTTGCAGGAGCCTTGGCTGTGTGCCTTTGTTTCCCTCCACTCCAGGGACCCACTTCTTCTTTTGCCAAGGTCCAGCTCCTTGGGCCTGGTGTCTCCATGTGGAACTCTGACTCTGTCTTGTCCCGCTCTCTTCTTTCCATGGCAGCCTGTCCAGGCAGCCCTGATGTCTGTCCTCTGCTGGAAACCATGGCCCCCAGGCATCTGCGTGTGCCTCTCACTGCAGAAAGTTGAGCACAGCACATAGCCCTGAGTGTGAGCTCTTCCTCCCCTCACGCTGCAAATAGGGAGGATGCTGACTTTACAGTAGGAAACTGAGATTCTAGAAAGCCTGGGGACCCACCTGAAGTCACAGAGCAGCAAGTCACAGAGCTAGTGTGACCTGAAGTCACAGGGCCAGCAAGTCACAGAGCTAGTGTAACCTGAAGTCACAGAGCAGCAAGTCACAGAGCTAGTGTGACCTGAAGTCACAGAGCAGCAAGTCACAGAGCTAGTGTGACCTGAAGTCACAGGGCCAGAAAGTCACAGAGCTAGTGTGACCTGAAGTCACAGAGCAGCAAGTCACAGAGCTAGTGTGACCTGAAGTCACAGAGCCAGAAAGTCACAGAGCTAGAGTGACCTGAAGTCACAGAGCAGCAAGTCACAGAGCTAGTGTGACCTGAAGTCACAGAGCAGCAAGTCACAGAGCTAGTGTGACCTGAAGTCACAGGGCCAGAAAGTCACAGAGCTAGAGTGACCTGAAGTCACAGAGCAGCAAGTCACAGAGCTAGTGTGACCTGAAGTCACAGAGCAGCAAGTCACAGAGCTAGAGTGTGACCTGAAGTCACAGAGCAGCAAGTCACAGAGCTAGTGTGACGTGGAGTCACAGCCAGCAAGTCACAGAGCTAGTGTGTGACCTGGAGTCACAGGGCGGTAAGTCACAGAGCTAGTGTGACCTGAAGTCACAGAGCAGCAAGTCACAGAGCTAGTGTGACCTGAAGTCACAGGGCCAGCAAGTCACAGAGCTAGTGTGACCTGAAGTCACAGAGCAGCAAGTCACAGAGCTAGTGTGACCTGAAGTCACAGAGCAGCAAGTCACAGAGCTAGTGTGACCTGAAGTCACAGGGCCAGCAAGTCACAGAGCTAGTGTGACCTGAAGTCACAGAGCAGCAAGTCACAGAGCTAGTGTGACCTGAAGTCACAGAGCAGCAAGTCACAGAGCTAGAGTGTGACCTGAAGTCACAGAGCAGCAAGTCACAGAGCTAGTGTGACGTGGAGTCACAGCCAGCAAGTCACAGAGCTAGTGTGTGACCTGGAGTCACAGGGCGGTAAGTCACAGAGCTAGTGTGACCTGAAGTCACAGAGCAACAAGTCACAGAGCTAGAGTGTGACCTGGAGTCACAGGGCAGCAAGTCACAGAGCTAGTGTGACGTGAAGTCACAGAGCAGCAAGTCACAGAGCTAGTGTGACCTGAAGTCACAGAGCCAGCAAGTCACAGAGCTAGTGTGTGACCTGAAGCCCAGCTCTCCTCAAAGCTCTTGGGCAAGTGACCCAGCTTGAGTGCGAGTCCCTCACAAGGCCATCCCCAGACACCACCCATTTTGGCAGCCATAGCTGAGCCTTGCTCCCAAGTTGGCTGCCTTCTCCCTACTTACCTGCTTTGACAGGCAGAGACCTCCTCTCAAGAGCCCAACTCCTAGGACTCTGAGTTATATCTGCCTCAATCTGAGTCGGAACCTGCCCCATTTTAGCTACAGGTTTCTGTTTTGTTTGCAAAGCTGGGCATGGAACCCAGGACCTTGTGCATGCAGACAAGTGATCTAGCCCTGAGCTGCATCCCCGGCCCTCATTATATAAGTGCCTGTATATAGTCTCTGAACCTCAATTTTCTCATCAATAAAATGCTATGTGATAGCACTTCTTTCATCATTCTGCTGTGATGCTCTAATCAGAGAGTTCACAGACAGCTCCTAGCAGACAGCAACGAGCCCGCTGTAAACGGCGATCAGCTGCTGATTGTGGGCTGGATTGTGGGAGTCCTAAATCCCTAGTACCTGAGAATGGAACTGTACTTGGAAATGGCGTCTTTAAGATGTAATTAAATTAAGATCAGGTCATTCGGGAGTAGAGTGGTCCTAAGCTGATGGCTAGTGTCTTTATAAGAAGGAAATATGGACCCAAACACAGATACATAGAACAGTATGATCCATGTACCACGCAGCAGCCTGGGGACATGAAAGGATTGCTACCAACAGCAGCTGGAGAGAAGCATGGAACAGATCAACCCAGAGCTTCTAGAGGGAGGAACCCTGTCAACACCTAGGCTTGGCCCTGGCAGCCGTGAAAATGTAATAGAGTAGCTCCTATTCCTGTTAATTTGCTGTGGCACCCCCAGGGAGCCAATATCCTGTAAGGATCCATGTAAGGCAGCAAGACCGAGTATGAAGTGCCACATATGAGGTGCTGGGTGCAAGGTTCCAGATATGAGAATCTGGAGATGAGGTGCTGGGTGCCCCTACCAGAGGCACTTGTACCTACTCTCCTCTGTGGCTCTTGAGCCAGGCCAGTCCTGGCTGGAGGGTGACTCAGCCAGGGTTGGTGGCCAGAGCTGCTCCTGGCTGGGGGCCTAAGGCCTGCAACACCTCATTACCAGGCAGAATGTAACGCAATTTCACCCTTGGACAGCGCTGAAAGCCGGAGCTCTGCCGGCCTAATGATGGGCCGGAAGCTGCTCTGGGGGCCTCCCTTGCCCCCTCCCAGGCTGGCAAGTCTCTGAAGTGCCCAAGCAGCTGGCACATAGCGCGCTCCACAGCTGAGGTGCACAGATAAACCTCGCCAGCGCCAGAGTGCTGAGCTGTGGGGTCCTGGAGCAAACATCAGGAAATTAATGGGTCTTTTCTTGGGCAGCGGATGGCTGGCCCCCACCCCTGCTGCAGCTGCTCATCGCCACCCCCTTCCTGCCCCTCCCCTTCCTGGGCTTTGTTCCCTTTCTCCCTTTGTTTCCTGTTTGCAATAAACATGATTCATGCCAGTCTGGCCAGCCCTGTCAAGGGCTCAAGGCCAGCTGTAGATCTCAGTAGTGAACCTGAGCCGTAGCTAAAGCTATGGCCCTGCCTTAGGTTCTGGAACCTGGGCCTGTGCGGAAGTGGCTCAGCAGATGGAGGCAGCAGAGGGGGTGCAGGCATCCCAGGCAGGTGACTATAAAGCTATGGCCCTGCCTTAGGTTCCGGAACCTGGGCCTGTGAGGAAGTGGCTCAGCAGATGGAGGCAGCAGAGGGGGTGCAGGCACCCCAGGCAGGTGACTAGTGCCAGGTGCATGAGGTACCACTGATCACTGGACATTACGGGAGCCTCAGAGAGGCAGTTATGGTGGCAGCCTTCTGGGCCGCCCCTGACCCCCTACCCCCACCAGCTCAGGAGGCAGCTCAGCTATTGGGCTGGCTTGTTAAGGCAGCTGTGACAAAGTTCCACAAAGGGGTGGCTCAAACAAGAGAGGCTTCTTCTTCCTCCTGCTAGAAGCTGCAAGTATAAGCCCCGGGGGTCACAGGGCCTGCTAGCTGAAGGATGTCACAGGGCCTGCCAGCTGAAGGATGTCACAGGGCCTGCCAGCTGAAGGATGTCACAGGGCCTGCCAGCTGAAGGCTGGACCTTGCTAGACCCTTCTGGCTTCTACTCCTGGCCCCCTTCCTGATCTCTGCCCTACTCCTGAAATGGTCTTTACCCCTGCCTGTCTTGTCCTCGCCCAGCCTGGGCCTGATGCTCTCTCCTCTTGTAAGGACGTGTGTCTGTAGGTGAAAGTCCACCCTACTACAATGTGACCTCTTTGCTGATCACATCTGTGACAATTCTATTCCAAACAAGGTCTCATTCATAGGTATTAGGGGCTAATCTCTCTCTCTCTCTCTCTCTCTCTCTCTCTCTCTCTCTCTCTCTCTCGTGCACGCACACGCGTGTGTGTGTGTGTGTGTGTGTGTGTGTGTGTGTGTAAGAGGTTGATATCAGATATCTTCCTTGACCACTTCCCACCACTTTCTTTTGTGAGACAATTCTCTCAATGAACACAGAGCTCTCTGATCCCCAAGGATCCTCCTGTCTCTGCCTCCTATGTTGGGATGACAGGTGCATGTTTCCATACCTGGGTATTTGGGGGGTCAAACTCAGCTCTTTACACTTGCATGGTAAGGACTTTACAGCACCTCCCCAGACCAACCAACTTATCTCTTTTTGGAGCCTGGGGTGCATATCTTAATCCCTAACAGTTCTGAGGGTTCCCAGAAGGAGTGCCCAGTCTCTCCTCACTGCCCCATGACATGGCTCATGTCTGGCCACCCTGAGAACTCACAGGTATTTCCTTCTCTCTGGACCTCTACATACTGTTCCTCCTCCTGGATGCCTGGCCTATGGCTGCCTGTGCCCCTGTCCCACATGGCTGTCCAGGAGGTGAAAGATTCTCAACTACCAGGATTAAGCTGGATGGTCTCTTCTCCACAGTCTTCCCTGACTCCTGTCTCCAGCTTGCTAAGTGCTCCATGCCTGCCTGTGCTGCTGGTCACAGACTACTCTTCTGGGTCAGAGTCCATCCTGGAGGAAAGTCAGGGCAGGCGCTGAATGGCCACCATGGAGGATGCTGCTTGCTGGCTCACTCTCAGACTTGCGCTGAGCTAGCTTGCCTATACGACCCAGACCCATCCACCCAGGAAACAGTACCCCAGAAGCCATCAGCAATCAGAAAATGCCCCACAGACATGCCCACAGGCCCATGCGACCTGGGAAATCCCTCCACTGAGACTCTGCTCAGACAACTCTATGCAGAGTCAAGTTGACAGTTAAGGACAAAGGGTAAATCCCTGTTTACTGAGCACTTACTGTGCTCTAATTTGGGGCACTGTTCCAAGGCTTTCACAAGTATTAATAATAACCCAGTAAACCTGTGAGGCCAAGCTCAGGAGCTGGGTCTGATGAGTGGCAAGCTGGAGAGGCTGAGATTTGAATCAGGCAGTATGACTGGTCCCTCCTGGGCCAAGTGGTTGAACAGAGGAGGTTGGGAGTTGGAGGAAACCTCTCCGGCATCTGGGAGTTTGTGCACAGGGTCCAAGGAATGGCCTTCAGTGCTGTGGGCAGCCCAGGCCCCAGACGTTTCCCTGGACTGGGGTGGGTCTTACACAACTCCAGGATGGAGTTCTTTACAATGAGGCTGTAATTTCTCCTGGGAAAATGAGGAGCTATGGAGTTCTGAGTCAGACTACCTGGCTTCAGTTCTAACGTGACCTCACAAACAGCTGTGTAACTTCAGTCTAGTTACTTGAACTCTCTGGACTCTCTTCTCTCTATGCGTATGATAGGGGAAGGAGAGCAGGAGGCCATGCCAGGATACTAGGGAATGAGTCCAAAAATCCAGCAGGAAATTGCTGGCCATTATGCGTCCCGTCACCTCCTCCTATGGCATCCGATACTGCCCCCCATGTGCTGATGTGTGCAGCTTCGATCTCTTTTGCATTTAACCCAGTCACTTAAATTTTAACAATTTTGTTAAAGAAATGAAAAGAAACACAGATAAAAATCCATTTAGAATCATGACTCCATAATCCAGGAATTCTCCTTCCCAGGCAAGCTCCCAAAGGGAAGAAGAGCCCAGCACCCTCAGACTGGTCCTCTCTTCCCAGGAATGCCTGCACAGGTCCCCATTTGGGAAGGTAGCACCCCCAAACCCACCAAGTAGAGGTGGAACATCACAGCAGGATGTGGGAGTACTGGCAGCATTCGGGAAGGTGGGGGCTTCCTGGAGGAGGTGGGACAGAGACTGATGACCAAGGAGGAGAGCGTAGGCTCAAGGTCAGTGTTAAGAGCTGGGTGTGGCGGACCCTCGTTGCTGTTTCTGACTCCCCTCCTCATGAAGAGCTCCTGGTCTGAGTCCTCACAAGGGTCCTGGTGGTCTTGACCATTATCTTGGCCATTTACTCCTACTCCCAAGGTCCCTAGAAAGACAGTACCACAGGGGTAGGATCCAACTCTGCCACTTCCTGGCTGTGCATCTTTGAGCACCACCTTCACCTCTCTGAGCCATTTATTGCGACACCAACCGAACAAGCTCCAGTAAGATGATCCCAGTGAAGATAGTTTGAAAACTAAAAGGTTCCTATTCATGTAAGTCTGGCTAAATTAAAATGTTAATTTAAAAGTGCCGTGAAAAAAAAAAGAAAAAGAAAACTAAAAGGCTTTTGGGAATGTCGCTGCTCCTCTGCAACCAAATCAGAACCAAGCTCTGTGCCCCGCTCTCTGCAACACACCCACTGCCCTAGCCTGCCACCTTTCTCTGAACCTGTGTGCTCCTTCAGACCTGTGAGCCTTCATGGAGGCTGTACCCTCCCACCAGCGCCTACCTTGCCTTCCCCAACCTCTCTACAAACAGTGATCTCCCGCTGTCTTGGAGTTTCTGCCTTTAGACCTCAGGTTCTATAACACAGAAAGAGCACAACCTACTTAGCAGGGGTGCTGTGAGAATCAAGTAAGGGAATGTGTATAGAGCACTGAGCAGGCAGCTGGTATCATCTATCAGAGGAGATGCAGTGGTTACTGCTTGGATGTGTGGGCAGTGGCTGGTGCCCCTCTTCACAGACACGGAACGGGGAAGAGAGGGGCACCTTGGAGAGGAGACACGTGTAGAGCTGAGAGTCAGGATCTGAAAATAACACCTGAGGGTCCCTCTGCCCAAGGATCCCTTTCTCCTAAGGACACCAACCATTCAACTTTCCAACTGTACCCCCAGGCTGTGCCAGTTCTTCCTGCCCTGCTTCCTCCTGGCATTTGCAAGGAGCCTGTTTAACTTGCCCCCAGGACTCACCTTGACCACTCCTCTTTTCTGAGGACAGTTTGAACCTTTGTCCTTCTCCTTTATCATTTCCCTTTTCTCTTCTGACCATCCTCTTAGAGCTGAGCCCCCTCCCCTCCACAAGGCTGCCCTGGACTTTATTTCTGACCACTGGGCTCAGCACAGGCTTGAACATTTCTTCATGAATCTATGAATGAAATAAGTCCTTGAATGACTGTGAGAGAGGTACCGAGGCTAGCAGTCCCTGCAGCCCTAGCCCCCATGTGTGCCTGCCCCCATCCACCTTGCCGTCTGCCCCCACCCTCCTACAGAGGAAGGAGCCCCAGGGTTGGAGGAAAATCGGTGACCGTTCTGCCATTAGCAGCAGTGGAGACTGCCCCCAGAATGCCAGCTCCACTGGGCGCTGAGGAGCTGTTGCCTTTCCGCTTGCATCCCACCTCTTCATGTGGCTTCAGTAAGTTGTCACTGGACAGGGGACATAGATGGTTGCAGGGAGAGGTGGGCCAAGCTCTTAGACTTGAGGAAGGACCACAGCTTTCCACTTTTGTCCCCACCCCAGGCACATGTGTCTTCCCCCCATGGGGCAGCTGCTCTGTCTTCTACCCCCTGATATTTAAGGAAATTAAGGTCAGGTCTGGCTGCTAAATATTTGTCTAAGTAGAACAGAAAATGGTGCCAAAGAAGACGGCCTTCAATTTTATGAGCAAATAAATCGTCTGAGGGAGATAGGCTAGGGAAGAGGGAGGCAGGCAGGACCTCAATTATTTAAAGCAGAGAATGCCTCGTGACATCTGGAGGGGCCGACTAAGTTCCCTTTTTAAAAAGCATGTGGAAGCACATGCCTTTAATCCCAACTCTTGGGAGTAGAGGCAGGTGGGTTACCATAAAAGCACACTCCCAGTCTGCTCTGGGCCACCACTGGGCCAGGTCACTCTCAGGCTCTTTCTCAGATCCCCGGCAGGTGATTCCAGGGTCCCCTCCATGGATGGCTGTGCCTTGGAACCCCCAGGGCAGCAGAGTGGAGGAGTTTGGCCTTCGGATTGGACTGGACCTGCATCTGAGTCACAGTCGCAGCAGCAGCCAGCAGCCATGTGACTTTGCAAGGCTCTACCCACCTACACTTGGTTTTCCTATGGGCATCAGCGGGCACAGCTTTGGGGAGTTGCTTTTGGCATGAGGGGGTGCTATCTGCCAGCATATGACCTGCAGGAAGGCCTGCAGGATGACCTGTCAGTGCGGCGTGGTCCCCAAGGATCTCCATGTTGTAGTCCCTGGAACCTGAGAGCACAGTGTTAAATTTGACAAGAGAGTCACGGAAGCAGATGGAATTGAGGCTGCTGGTCAATCAGCCTCGAGATGGAGAAAGGCCAATGTGTTCAAGAGGGAGAAAGGGGGGGGGGTAGTGTTGGATATGAAATAGGCTTGATCAGCCTTGTTGACTTTGAACTTGGAAGAGACCATGAGTCAAGGAATATGAGTGACCTCTAGAATTCAGAACAGTCATTGAGACCGGTTCTTCCATCCAGCCTTCAGGAGCCCAGCACTACCCACACCTTAATGTTAGCCCAGGATAGTCCAGGCCTTGGTGCTAGGCCAGTGAGACCTATTTCATAATTCTGACCTCCAGAGTCAGCAGGCAATACATTGCATCATTCATTCATTCATTCATTTTGGGAGAAGTATTTATTTCTGCATGTGTGTATTCAGGCATATGCATGTCATGACACGCACGTGGACATCACAAGCTGACTTCCAGGAGTTGGTTCTCACCTTCTGCGCTGTTGAGGCAGCGTCTCCCTCGCTGTTGAGGCAGCGTCTCCCTCGTTTCTGCCACTCTATGTGTATTCCATGCTAGCTCACCCAGAGCTTTTGTTTTCCTGTCTCCACCTCCCATTTCCCCACAGGAGATCTGGGATTACAGATGCGTGCTAAGGCATCTGGCTTTTTACATAGGTTCCCAGGGTCTAACGCAGCTGTCATTCTTGTGTGGCTGGTGCTTTTTTTTTTTTTTTTTTTTTTTAATCACCGGAGCCATCTCTTTGGCCCAGCCTGTTAGGTTTTTGAGACAGGGTTTTGTGTAGCCCAGGCTGGTGTCAAACTTGCTATGCCACTGAGGCTGGCCTCAAACTCCTGATTCTCTTTCCTCATGAGTGTTGGGATTACAGGTTTATCACATGCCCAGCTTCATTTGTGTTGTTTTTATAAACCATTTTGCTTGTAGTAATTGACTACAATGGGCAGCAGAACCTAATCCAGCACCCAATGAACAAGAAATAATATTCCCATTTAGTAGTCACTTGAGAAAAATATGCTGAGTGAATGAATAAAAAGAACCCTGCCTGGACTTCTGGAGTCTTGGGTTTGAGGCTCAGCCCAGCACTTACAGGGCTGTGCAGTGCAGCCTGTTCCCCACTGCTCTGCAAATGGAAGAACATAGATTACAAACTCAAAGTTTTCTTGTTGTGGTTGTCCCTTGAAAGATCCTCATGGCCCATCCAGCCCCCTCTACACCCCTCCTTCCACCTGCAATCTGCTCCCTGCTCCCGGCAGGGACCAGGCTGGGACCAGCGGCGCCCGAGGCCCCTGGAGGAGACAGTTAATAAAAACGGGAGGAGGAGAATCAATGTGCGCTGACATCCCTATGACAGATTGGCGAGAGAGACAGATTTAATATCCTGCCGTTTCCCTTCCTCAGCCCGGGGGCCGAAATTGATTAAATAAATTAAAACTCTGCAGTCTCGATGTCTGGGTAAGGTCGTCTGGTCCTCCGGCTGTCACTGTCCGGCTTCATGGCTCACCCTATGCCAGGATCACACTGCCTGGAGTTCCTGGATAGCTCTCAGAGGATGGAGTCCCACAAGTGTGGACATCTCTCTGTTCATACCACCTCACCTTCAGAGGACCCTGGGCAGGTGAGGAATGTGGGGTGGGAGGGAGAAGACAGGGCAGACAGGTTGGCAACCTGCTGAGTGCCAGGCAAGGGGCTGTAGTGGTGAGCTAGCTGTGCAGGTACCCATTACACAGGCTTTGTCTGGGTTTGGACTCCTGCTGAAGGGAGGAGGAGGATCCCTCAGTAAAGGCTCAGGATAGCAGAGAGGGTAATCCCCTAAGGGTACTGGTGGCCAGAGAGAGCTTTGTCCCACATGCCTGTTTCCCTACCCAGCAACTCCCATATCTGGCACACCAGGTGGACATGAGCTAATGGGCTGACCTCCCATCCTGTTCTTTTTCTAGCTCTTCCCTGAACTGATCTGAGTCTCCAGAATGGGTAACTCAGGGTTAAAGATGGCAGTGGGCTCGAGTGGGCAGGACTATCTCCACACCTGGTATTTGGGAGGCTGAGGCAGGGAGATTGTAAGGTTGATGTCGCCTGGGCATAGGGAGACCCTGTAAATAATAATAGTAATAATAATAATAATAATAATAATAGGTGGAATGCATCTTCAGGCTTAGCAAAAAATAGTTGACCATCTAAGAACAGCTTGTGTGTGAACTCCCCTCCCTGAGTACAGAGGGGAGACTCCACTGCATCCACAGGCCTTCACTGGGGCCCACCCTCTCATCACCTACTGTAGCCTTGGCTTTGAGCCTCTCAGTCCTTGACAACTGCTACGCAATTTTTTTCTTCCCAAGAACTAAGCACTCAATGCTATCATTCCAGTTGAGCAGAGGACATGGTCCCCACTTTACAGATGAGAAAATTGAGGCTGGAGGGAAAGGGTTTGTTCATCTGAGAGCATATAAATGCAGCAGGGAGCCAGGAATGCCTGACTTGTCCCATACCAAAGCTCATTCTACATAGAAAGTGTGCTAACTTCAAAGGGTGGGGATGAGGTGGGATGGCTGGACAAGGTCAGGCTGGAGCACATTGATGAGTGTGGGCTCTGGACTCGGGCAGAATCCGAGAAAGAGGATACAGGATAGTGGAGCGTGTGTGTGCACGTGTGTGCGCGCACACGCACACACGCACACACCTGCACACTTTGGCCTGTGTTGAGAGGGTAGCAGTCAGCCAACAGAACAGCCCCAGAGTCAGATCAACTAAGCTCCAAGTACCAGCTTGCCCACTGACCACAAGCATGCCATCAGCTTCTCAGAGCCTCAGTTTCCCCATCTGTAAAATGATGGGGACGAGGACATCAATCCACACAATGTTGCCCCTCCAGGCTTTACAGTTGGTGACATAGCCAAGGTTTGAACTTGGTCCTTCCCATTACCTGTTTTGAGCCTGTGATGCCTTCCACGTTCCAGGAGCAGCTCCGGGTCAAGGGCACATGTGGGCAGGGTACTCAGCCATGCAGGTCAAGGGCACACGTGGGCCGGGCACTCAGTCATGCTAACACAAGAACAGGGGCTGTCTTTGGGGCCCACTCCTCCCTCTCAGCTGTTTTCTGAGGTCCCACTCAGTTGTGAGCTTATTGCACACGTTAGTGACTTTAGTGGACCTTCCATGGCAGCCCCCACTTTCCATGATGATATTGGCCAGCAGCCCCCCAAGATGCCATCCCTAATGGCTGGAATTGCCAAGTCTCAGAGAGATGGCAGGCGGGGGCTGGGACAGTGTGGGCTCCTGCTCCAGGCGTGTTTTTCCCTTCGGCATACCAAGTGCTGTCTTTGCTCATGGGCTTACGCCAGCTGCGAGTCTGTCATTAGACCTCGATTTTCTCTTGCAATCGAGGCGGGATGCCGGGAGGAGAAAGACAGCTAGGCGCTTGGTGATTCTGAGCACAACAGCCGCACTTAGCCATCAGCTTGTCTGCCAGCTCCGAATCCGGCTCCTAACCACAGCCCACGGGGCAGCAGCTCTCCCTGCAATTAATTCTCACTCCAATTTAAACCCTTCCCAGGGAATGTTAAACAGATGTCCTGGGAAGGGGTGAATCCAGGGACAGAGGGCAAGTCGGGATAGGCAGAAAACAGGGCATGAGGTGACAGCAGGCTTCAACGGGTATGGGAAGGAAAACCTGTAGTGGCACCCATGGAGAGTTGGGGGCCCAAGGACCCATTTTTAAGGATTCTTCTCCTAAGTCCAGAGTCAAATTTATTACCATTCTCCCCGCCGGCCCCTAACCATCATCACCCTTGCTGGGTCTCAAGTCCCACCAGTCCTTTCCTGACTATGCTTTTATCTCCAAATACACCTCCCCCTAAAGTAGTCTGCAGGGGTAACCCCACAGAGATATTCACAGCTCCCAACTGCACCCACCGGGAAGAGCACACAGTGCCCAAGCTCTGACAATCTGCTGCCTGCTAGACAGATGTGAGTCTGCAGCCGGGTTATGGAGGCAGAAACCGAGGCAGTGAACAGCAGTACCTTTGAGGCAGAGCTGAGGATTTGAAGCCAGGACTACCTGGCCCCAGAGCTGGCTCCCTAACACAGAAGGAGATGTGTCTCTCATCGTAACTCAATCCCTTGCCCTCTTCTCCAGATAGGCGCCGTCTCCCTCGTTCCTTCCCTCTGCCTCTCCTGGAGGAAGTGCTGAAGTGCCCCCGTGGCCTCCTCGACCAGCCTGCCAACCACGGCTTGACTGGGTTCTGTCCTGCTGGAGCAGCCACCACCCTGGTGTTGGGTGCAGAATCAGGTTTGCACAGCCTCCTTGCTATGTAACTGGGCAAAAGAAAAACCGCACACCTGATGGCATCAGGTCCATGCCAGGGTCACATGCTTTTGCTTAGCCAGCCTCAGGGGGCCACTGGGAACGAGGCTAAAAAGACAGTTCCCGCTTGGGAAAAAGTGGGGTTTGCTTCCAGCACTGTGTCTGCTATGGAAGGTGGGGACAGGGGGCCCTGGCTGGAGCGAGAAGGCTCAAATAAACCAGCGTAAGAGATGACGTGCCATGGTGGCCCAGATAGTTTGGGCTGTCTTTTCATCAGAGCAGTCACTGAAGCCACTTCATATTGCAGACAGAGGGCAGGCTACGGCCCCCAAGGATGTTCTGCCCTGACAAAATGCTGCCTGTTAGCTTCGGGTCTCCTCAGCCATATCCTGGTGGTTGGTAGCCAGAATCAGAAAGTTGTAGACTGCAGAAATTGAGTACAGGGTTGTCTGTGGCCTCCTCTTCACACAGATGGAATTCTGATGTCCAGAGATTCTCCAGGTCTTCCCTAGGTCACACAGCAAGCATTCTAAGAGCCAAGAACATTAGCCCCGTGCCAAACCACCGGACCCCTGATCTTCCCACACCTTCTACCACCCCAGCTCAGGGCAGGATGTACCATGTGGTCAGTGAAGATGGGAGACGAAGAGTCCCCAGAGCACAACATTTAAACCATGTTTTAGAACACACATGTGAGAGTTTAAAAATCAAGCAGTACAAAGGTGTGTAGGCAGTCATAAAAGAACTTGCCTCTGACATTCCTGCCTTTTTTTTTATTGGGGTAAATAGTATAGACCTTAAACTCACAATTCTAACCATTCTGGTTTTGTTTTTGTTCTTGTTTTGAGTCAGGATTTCCCTGTAGCCCCAGCAGCCTGGAACTCACCATGTAGATCAGGCTGGCCTCAGTCTCATAGAGAGACCAGCTTGCCTCTGTCTCACAAGTGCTAAGATTAAAGGCATGTGCCACCATACTAGGCCCATTCCATTTCAAAAGTAAAGGTTTTCTTTTCATTTATGTGTACACGTGTGTGGGTTTGTGTGTATTTGAGTGCAGGTACCCATGGAGAGCAGAAGAGGAGCCTAAGGTCCCCTGTAGGTGGAGTTACAGGAGGTTGTGAACTGTCTGACACGGGTGCTAGGAACTAAACTCAGATCCCTTGGAAGAGCAGCAACCACTCCTTACCTACTAAGCCATCTCTCCAGCCCTGCTCTGATTATTCTTTCTATTAATTTCTATTTTATGTGTATGAGTGTTTTGCCTGCACATAAACACAGTGCGTGTGGAGACCAAAGGAAGGTGCCAGATCCGCTGGAGCTGGAGCCATGAAAGATGGACAGCTGCCAGACGTGGACTCTGGGAACTGAATGCAGGTCCTCTGCAAGAACAGCCAGTACGCTTAATCACTGAGCCATCTCTCCAGCCCCAAAGCTCATCATTCTTGAGTGTAGCACGACAGCGGAGGCCACACCCATTATGGCTTACCTGTCACCATCATCCTTCCCGGGACCTCCTTGTGTTCCCGAGCTGGCACTGTCCCCCATTTACTCAACACTAATTTCCCTCTCTCCCACTCAGACACCCTCCCTCCTACCCTGAGCTCTGTGCACCTGACAGCTCTGGATGACACCCCTTCCAGGCTGCACGCTCCTGAGAGCCCCTCCCCCCCACCTCCTGGTGCACTCCTCAGCTCTGCCTCCCTGCACAGAGAACCCCAGCCAGGACCCCGTGGCACTCACGTGTCCTCCCTCCTCTACCTTCTTTTGGAAGTGTGGCTGGCTGACCATGTTTCTAACCAGTTCCCCAAATGGACCCTACACCACCTCTTGTCTCTTCACCACTTTGCATGAGGCCAGGCCTTGTGTGGTCCACCTCTGAAGTGGAATTGCATTGTTAATCCTGGGTACTACTTCTAGTCACCCTCAAAGAGGAGGCTTTGGGTACACCTCCCTGACCAATGGTAGGAGCTCTTTTGAGGGTGAATAGGCAATAAGAAAAGTCAGAGGTCCCATTGAAGCTGACATGGTCTCTCTCTCTCTCTCTCTCTCTCTCTCTCTCTCTCTCTCTCTCTCCTTTTCTCTGGCTTGTCAGGGAGCAGGCTGGGGACATCTTGGAGCTGTTCCTCTCAGACTCTGTCTCCAAGCCAGATGACAAGGCCATGTGTGGGTCAGGGATCTGGATGCTCAGCCCCTTGGGCTCAGGCTCTCCACGGTAGGACTATCCCAGAGCGCCTGTGACTGCCAGGGAAGCCTTGGCTGAATTACAACCGACATGGTTTTCTGGTGAATTTATCCAAGGTTATTTATCCCGGGCCTTTCTTTCCCTCAGATAAATAGAAAAAATTCACAGCCAGCAGCACTCCAGGGCAAGCTGGAGTGGGAAGCTCTGTGGGCCCAAGGAAGGGCCTGGAAGGTCACAGGCGCACTATAGTGACAAAGCATGGGCTAGGCAGGGTCTGGCTGCTGTGTGAGTCACAGCGGCAAGCCAACGGGAAGGACCCCAGCCCATCTGCTCTGCTTCCAAGAAAATGTCCTTGGCAATTACACGATGCTGTGGGAGCATCGGTGAACAGTAAAGCAAGACCAGCTCCCTTTTTTTTGGTCTTTTTGAGACAGGGTCTCCCTGTAGCCCCAGCTGCCCTGGAACTCACTCTGTAGACCAGGCTGGCCTTGAACTCACAAAGATCCGCCTGCCTCTGCCTTCTGAGTGCTAGGATTAAAGGCGTGCGCCACCACGCCCGGCTAAGACCAGCTCTTTGAACCTTCCTTGTATTTGTATTTCTTCATGTAACTCTCTTCAAACTCTGCACCAGGAAAGATCACATTTACAGAGCAGGAAATGAAGTCTAGCTAGACCTGCCCATCATAGCCACAGAGCTGGGAAGCAGGCGAAGCTTACCTCTAACCCAGTCTCCACTCCTGACTCCACATCTCAGCCTCCTGCCCCATCCCATGAGTGAAGAGGACTTCCAGAGCAGAAAACCACGTTCTGTGTGTGGGTTCTGGATGCGTACAAGCCTCCGCACCCAGACCCCTTTCTCGGGGCCATTTCCTCCCACTGCAGATGGACACAGAAGCTTCCAGACTATTTCTGGACAGGTCTCATTGCTAAAATCCACCAAATTCAGCTGAGGATGGGGGTCACGGGAACCCATAGTCCTCTTCCACTTCGTACCCCTCACCTTCCTGCCCCTGTCCTCTTACATTCCTTTCTCCAGACAAGCAGGGGAAACACAAAATACCAATTTCCCTCTTGACATCTCCCCTTAGTGGGTTAGGGGTCAAAGGATCAAAGGTCAGAGGCTGGCATGAAGAGGTCCTGGCCCTGGAGTGGGAAAGGCAAGATCTTTAATGGTAGCAGGCTCAGGGCAGGGATGCACTGAGCCATCCAGCCCTCCCCAACAGCCCCTGTGGCCCTGATCCCTGACAGGCCTCCTTGGGTCTCAGCCCCAAAGGCCACCAGCCTGCCTGACTCCTGGTGGAAGCCCACAGTCTTCTGGGACTCACTGCCGACAATAATGATGTCTCATAGGGATGAAGCACAAAGGAGTCAGAAGCCTTCAGGACGGTATTAGCACACTAACTCTGCTTGCGGCTTAGATATTAATGTCAGAGGGTAATTACTGCCCCTCCGTCAAGGGCAGTGGTTTGGAAAGTCTCAGCCTAGCAAATGTGACCCATCCACCCTGAATCGCAATGTGCAGAGGGAGGGAAAGAGCTCTTTCTCAAGAATTCTGGAGCTTTTGGAACCCTAGGCACTTAGAACAAGGGTCACACATTGGCAACCTAGGGGCCCAATCTGGTCCACAGACCGGACTGTGAATTCTAGCCTGCAGCATGTTTACACAGATGATGGATTTGTGGAAAAACTGGGTTAGGGCTGTAGCTCAATGGTAGAGTGCTTACCTCTCACCTACCCTGAGTTTAAGCCCTGGCACTACCAAAAGGAAAATCATAAGAAAACCCTAATCTATCACCTCTCTCGAGTGATGAGGAAACGTGGCCAGGCCAGGCCACCGTCCCACACAATAACCATGGACGATGGGGTGACTGTATTCTACTCTAGTTTGCCACAGTCCTTGCTGCTCCCTATTGTCCCGTACCTCCCACTTTGCTGGGCTCGCTTTGCTCAGCTGAGCCCTGCAGGCATTTTGAGTTTGCAAATCCTGATTTAAAACTTGAAAAATTTAGAAACAAAGAATGTTGTTTCAGAGCTAAGAGCCAGGTTCCAGGAGTGCCAAAGGGGACTATCCCTTGGAGTCAGGGAAAGAGACCACCTGGACCACAGGAGCTCGTCCCTGCCCTGCCCTGCCCTGCCCCATAACAGATCCCATGGCACTCTTAAGTGTTCTTTTTTTTTTTTCTAGGTCTCTCTGTATAGCCCATGCTACTCTGAAACACACTACCTAGCCCAAGCTAGCCTGAAGCTTACAGCAACACTCCTGCCTCAGCACACATATGCACCTAAGTTTGGTATTACGGATGAGTGTTATCACACCCAGCATGGATTTCTGCTCATCTGACATCACACCTGCTTGACCCAGTTTCCTCATTTCACACAGGTTGATGGCTGCAGAGAGCTCTCCCTTAGGTAGGGAATCACACAGCTCACTCCTGTGAGATGGAGCCTGTGGATAGGGACTGTTGTAGAACTTGGTCCTGTGAGAAAAACAGCCACCATCCTCACAGATCAGCTGCGCCTGCTTGCCAGAACCCATTACGAACAGGCCTGTGGACTGTTGAGGGTCCCTCGTAGAAGGAGGGGACGGGAAGTGTCATTGGACCCTCACCTGGGATCCCAGCCACTCCTCCCAGCCTTTTGTATGCAACTCTGCCCTAATTGAACAGTCTCTGGAGACACTGGAGTACATGGGCTGGGGAGGTTGGTTGAAGAGGGGCTCCATCTATAGAGCTGTGGGGGAGCCACCATCAATGCTGAGTGAAGACTTTCCAGTGCAGTAGCTCTGGGGTCACATACACTCCTGCAGGAAACCCCTCACCCATGCTCTATAACCCCAATAAATTCACTGGTTCCCCAGGGTGAACTCTGGTGGAATGGTACTTTGGTTTATTGTTGGAACCTTATAAGGAAGATGTTGTTTACATCTCCCCAGGGAAGAAATTCTCACAACAGGGCCTTGGTTTGAGGACAGAAGAGGAACTTGCCAAGTGAGAACATAAAGCAAGTCCCCGCAGTGTTTCTCCCTAGCCTGAATGAACTCAAGCAAGTCCTGTATCCAGCGTGTTCTCCTAGTCTGGAATGAGGGAAACAGTGCTCACTGCAGAGGGCTGAGGGCAGAACGAATGGAGCCCATGCCCTGACACTCTGGCATGGCCGGTGCTCAGAGATGATGGACATTGGACATGACTTTCTGGACTGGAGTCAGAAGAATGAAGACCACTGTGTGCTGGGAACTCCCAGGGCTGAGGCTTGGAAGGGCAGGCGATGACCACAGAAAGACAGCATGGAGGCTACAGCAGGAACTGGCCGGGTCTCCTCGATAAGCCCAAGGGAATCACGATCACATCAGGACACGAATGAGTGCCAGAGTCACAGTCCTACCTGGGCAAAAAGGGATTATTATAGTTTTAAAGGTTCCCTATGGGGGGCAGGGGGCTGGAGAGATGGCTCTGCAGTTAAGACCACTGGTTGCTCTTGCAGAGGATCTGAGTTCAAGTCCCAGAATGCACAGGATGGCTAACAACCGTCCTTAACTCCACTTTCAGGGGATCCGACGTCCTCTTCTGACCTCTGCAGACACTGAACAACACAGGTGCGATTACATAGATTCAGGCAATAAACTCATACATCTAAAATAAAAATAATAGAATACTTTTTTAAAAGGTCCCTATGGGTCCAAGGAGTGTGGGAGCTGGGGGCCATGACGGCAGATGGCTGTCTGGGGGTACTGCTCCCTGCCTGTACTCTTCTGTCTTGTGTGGACTTTCCCATGTGTGTCGGCCTGCCCTCTGGTCTCTTCCCACGTGTGTCGGCCTGCCCTTTGGCCTCTTCCCACGTGTGTCAGCCTGCCCTTTGGCCTCTTCCCACGTGTGTCGGCCTGCCCTTTGCCCTCTTCCCACGTGTGTCGGCTTGCCCTTTGGTCTCTTCCCACGTGTGTCGGCCTGCCCTTTGGCCTCTTCCCACGTGTGTCAGCTTGCCCTTTGGCCTCTTCCCACGTGTGTCGGCCTGCCCTTTGCCCTCTTCCCACGTGTGTCGGCTTGCCCTTTGGTCTCTTCCCACGTGTGTCGGCCTGCCCTTTGGCCTCTTCCCACGTGTGTCAGCCTGCCCTTTGGCCTCTTCCCACGTGTGTCGGCCTGCCCTTTGCCCTCTTCCCACGTGTGTCGGCTTGCCCTTTGGTCTCTTCCCACGTGTGTCGGCCTGCCCTTTGGCCTCTTCCCACGTGTGTCAGCTTGCCCTTTGGTCTCTTCCCACGTGTGTCGGCCTGCCCTTTGGCCTCTTCCCACGTGTGTCGGCCTGCCCTTTGGTCTCTTCCCACGTGTGTCGGCCTGCCCTTTGGCCTCTTCCTACGTGTGTCGGCCTGCCCTTTGGTCTCTTCCCACGTGTGTTGACCTGCCCTGTGGCCTCTTTCACTGCACCTTTCAGCCCCTTCTATCCACACCTGTGTGTCTGTGTGTCTGCCCCTGGCTGTCTTGCTGTCTTTATTCTTTCCTGTCTTTCTCTCATCCCCCTCTCCTTTCTTCCCTCCCTCCCTTCCCTCCCTCCCTCCTTACCCCCTCACTGTTCCACTGTCTTTCTGTTGGTCTGTCGCTATCTTTATCTCTCTGTCTCCATTCCTGTTTCTCTCTCTCTCTCTCTCTCTCTCTCTCTCTCTCTCTCTCTCTCTCTCTCTCCAATGGGCAAATGTGGTGTGGAGTTTTTTGAGATGGGTCTCCACTATGTGGCCCAGCCTGGTCTTAAACTCTTGGGTTCGAGCAATCCTACCTCAGCCTTTCGATTAGCTGGGACTGTACATGTGAGCCACTATCCCTGGCTTAGAGTCACAGATTTTAATGGAACAAAAGAGAGAGTGTGTAAACACAGCCCAAGAGACCTGGGAAAGAGTATGGAGAAGGAGGTTGAGGGGTCTGGGAACTCCCAGGAGGTGGGGGACTGGAGCGGAGAGGAAGAGGAAAGCTGTAATTCATCTCACTTCATCTCTCTTCATTGTGGACAAATAGAGCAGAAATGCAGACCAAGGAGGGAGGAAGCAGGGCATGAAATTGCACTGCGCCTTGTAATAGCTCTGCCGGCCAGGTGGTCGAGGCTAATAACCCACCCCACCCGGCCCCATGAGGAGGGTGCGTCAATACCCAAACAATGGGTTACACTATGGCTGCCCGGCTACTGTCCAGAAATCACACATTCAGCCACCTCTCGGAGCCTGAGCAGCCCCAGCCAGGGCCCAGGGGCTGGGAAGTCTCCACCAAGGATGCTCCAGGAGTCCCAGGAACAGATCTCCTCCAGACCCTGCAGAAAAGCCATGGGAATTTAAGAGTCTATCCATGGATACAACCCAGATCCAGATGGTCAGAAGCATGTCTTCAGGCAGGGGCATGGAAGCCACCGAAAGCTCTGGCAGGATAGGGATCAGGAAAACCTTCCTCTCCCTCAGTGCCCTAATTGGGATGGGTGGGAGGAGATGGGCCAGTTGGGGGGTCTCTGGAGAAGGCAGAAAGAGATGAAGGCTTAAGTGGTTTCTCTTACCACTGCCTAGCTTGGGCCTGCTCTGTGGGCTGTGCAGAAGGAC
Organism: Rhizomys pruinosus; assembly: GCA_009823505.1. NCBI lineage: Eukaryota > Metazoa > Chordata > Mammalia > Rodentia > Spalacidae > Rhizomys > Rhizomys pruinosus. The sequence continues at coordinate 948,355 of VZQC01011538.1, forward strand.
AGGGTATCGGGAATAAGACACATTCCCTACTGAAAGCTGAAGACCTTGCTCCCTAAGTGGGTCCTCTTCTGGGCAGGATGGAGGAGTGGGCTGACCGGACACCTGTGAACATCCTCATCCTCCCTCCCACATTTGCAGCTTGGCCAGTGGCCAGCTAGGTCCCCAGCCCAGGACTCTGGCCCTCTGACCCCACTCGCGTCCCTTGCAGGTAACCTCTCCTGCAGCCCAACTGTGACCTCAATGCTTCCCTGTCTCATGGGCCCCAGTGGCTTTGGGGTAAATCATGTGAATCTAGGTAACGAGTGACACTGTGCACTGAGTACTTTCTCCATCCCAGACATGGTGCCTGGGATGACAGGTACCATCCCACAATGCCACCAACTCCTTAACAAACTCTGGATAACTACCACCTTGTTATCATACCAGACACAAGTCACTGAGATGTGGAGACACTGGGTTATGTAGGGGAATTACTGAGCCAGGACTAGAGCCAGGCCACCTGCTCCAGGGTGGATGCTCCTAGCTGGGCTGTGGGCCGGGCAGGATGGCAGGAGGAAGAGATGATTGGGGTTAGGGAGGAGGGTGGGGGGGCATGGGTGGTGTACTGGTGGATGGGTTAGGAGATGAGCTGAGGGGCTGGGGGTTAGAGTCATGGGTGGGTGGGTTAAATGGGTTGGGTGGTTGGGAGATGTGCGGAAAGGTGGCTGGCAGTGGGTTGGTGTATGGGGTAGAGGACTGGATGAGTAGATCGGGACTGGATGGTGAGGTGGTGGTGAGGTGGTGTGGCGGGACTGACTGATACCGGGCTCCCTGGCTCTAGAACATAGCGTGTTGTCTTCTGACCTCTACAGATCACTTCCTCTGCTGGCCATGTCTACTTTCCAAGGTGGCCGGAAGGCAGGCACTGTGTGCTCATGACAGGGCCTGCTCCATGGGGGAAGGGATAAAGACCTGGTCGGCGAGTGAGAGCCAGAGGTTCTTTTCCAGTGACTCCCTGCCATCTGGCCTGGAGCCTTTAGAGTCAATCACCAAGACTCAGGGGAGTGAATAGAAGAACATACTTGCCAACCCGTGTCTCACTACAGGTTCCTTCTGTGCAGGGCACCCTACACTGCGAGGCCCCAAGCCCCAGTTTCTGACACTGGCAGGTCCTAGGCTGTGAAGGTACTCAGAACAACATACAGCATAGACCCTAGACCAGGAGCTGGCCCCCAAAGCCTTAAGTGGCCACTGAGACCAACGTGGAGGGCAGAGCCCAGGGCAGGAAACCTCTAGACCACAGGTGCCAGCTCCTGTGCTGCTGAAGCCCACGGCCTCACTGCCCCCTCCTGTCTGTTTACCTTCCTGTGGGACAGCAGAGGAGGCATTGGGAGGACAGCCTCCCCGTATCAAGGCAGCCGCTTTCTTGCTAATTGGTATTTGCACGGCAAGTCCTGGTAAAGATGGGATCATTTGCATGTTCTAGGGGCAATGATATTTGATGTTGTCAACTTATTACAACCTTAATCACCACTCAATTTCCTGCTTTCCAAGCTCCCAATCACACCGCCACCCAAAATAACCACCTCTTTGAAACTTGCTCAGCGCTCCCCTGGGAAAGAGATGTGAGGAGATCTGAGCTGAGGGGGCTGAGTGACTTTTGCCCCATGATGACGCTCCCCCTCCTCCCTCTCCTGCTCCTCCCCCTCCTCCTATCTTGACTCCTCCCCTCCTTCCTCCCCTCCTTCCCTCTTCTCCAGCTTGTTCTTTCTCCCCTCCCTGTCTCTCCCCTTCTCCCCTCCCTCCTTCCTCCCTTTCTCCCTCTTCCTGCCCTCCCTCCCTCCCCAGGAGCTGCTTCTTCAGTGAGCTCTCACTTTACTAAATGGAATTATTCCCAAGAGGCAGCATGTTTGTTTCTGGGAGCAAGAAGGGGCCCTTCTTCCACTCTACGAGAAAGATCTTAAACGAATAACAAACATGCAACGAGAACCTCACTGTGTTCAGCCTTCACCTGGCCTCCACTCTCAGGAAAGCACCCTGAAGAAGACCCCAACCTGCCCACCTCCCTGGGATGCTGTCTCAGGCTTAGCCACATGGACCTCATATATTTGGGGAGCTGCCCTCTTTGTAGCTCTCCTCACCCTGGCTTCCTCCCTGTACCTACCCCCCCACACACACTTTAGTACTGTGACCCAAGCTGCTCCAAATACAGTGCTCATGTGACCCAGCCTGCTTCCAGCACTGAGGCCTGTCTCATCCTGTCTTCTTTCTCTTGTCTTTTTAACATAGTACATCATCATCTTGCTTAGTATGTGTATTGTCCCCCTCCCACCTGGAGACCACAGGCTGGATCTGCCTGTCTAGACAGGGCAGGGTCTTGATCATTGTTTATGGTCTGAATGCAAGGGGGTGGGGGGCTTTGCTTTGCTTTTGTATTTGGGGTTGAGATGTTGTTTGTTTTTCTTTTAGAGACAGGGTCTTGCTGTGTCGCCCAGGATGGCTTTGCACTCACAATACTCCTGCCTCAGCCTTCAGCGTGCTGGGATGACAGGCATATGTGCCAGCACACCTGGCTGAACAGAATACTCTTCATAGTTGTCCTAAGAGTCCAGCGGTGGCATTGTCCCCATTTGGCAGACAAGGAAACAGAGGGAAAAAGAGGCTCTATTACCTGCCCAGAACCACACCACGGTCTTTGGTGGCAGGCCCCAGACCTGAGCCCAGTCTGCCTGACCCAGCACCATACTCTTAGCATCTGTCTCTGCCAGCCAGGGCTCTGGCCTGTCTAGTTGGAGTGGTCTAGCCATGCCCAGCCATCATCACCATTAGCCTGGAGTCATACAGATCGGATATGAACTCACACCTGCCACTGAATAGAGTGGGTCACTGTTACGATGTCTCGACCAGCCCCAGTTTACTCATCCAGGAAGTGGCACCTGTTCCTAGAGGTGGGAGGGATCTCAGGAGGCTATGATCCAGCAGTGGCAACTTCAGACAGTGCCTACACAAGTCAGGGCTCAGTGGATACTGGCTGTTCTCAGCACTTCCTAAGGGGTCTGATATGTACTTTGTGATGTGGTAAGTGTGAGTGGTCACCACTGGGCTCTCTATGGACTGGGTCAGCATCCAGATCTAAGCTACTGTGATAGCTATTGCTAACTGCCCCCTCCTAGAGACGTCCTGTGGAGTCACACCCCTCCCCCACACACTTCAGGCCCCTAATCAGCACGATTGGCTAATCAATGCTCTCATTTGTTGCCTCTAAATGGTCAGGGAAGATGGTCGTTAAATACTCATGTAATAATTCAACAAATCACGGCCTTTTACAGCGTCTGAGGGAGACGAAGGTAGTTGCACACCCAGCTGCCCATTCCTTATAGATAAATCCAGCCTAACAGAACAGCTGCAGTGGCTGGGGGGGTGGGGGGCATGGGCATGCACGCAGTTCTTGCAGTTGGAGAAGCAGGGCAGCAGCCTTTGTGCCGGGAGGGTTTCCCAGGAAAGCACTTTGAAGAAGGAGGTGTTGGGGGGAGCTGGGAGGACCAGCTCGGAACCAATGAATTAAACATTCGCTGAGCCTTCCAAGCAGCTGCTACTAGAGAGGGGAATGCTTTAATTAATAAAGCACAGTAGGGGAGAGAGCTGTTTCCCCACGTGGAGCCCTGGAGCTCCCAGAGCAAGATAAACAGAGGAGCCTTCACCTCTGCCCTCCCTGCAGAGCTGGACAGGGAGACACCCTGTCCGGAGCTGAGTGATAGGGCTGCTCAGCCTGCCCTAGTCCCAGGAAAGCAGGGGGAAGTTTGCCCTCAAAGCCTGGAACAGAGCAAAGGGCATCCATCTCATGGAGATCCTGGAGCTGTGGTAAAAGAAGCACTGAGCTGGGAGTCCATGGACATCAGATAACTCATCTCCCCTTTTTGGATCTTGGGTTCTCCACCTATGACTGGGCTTGGGGAGCTATTGGGTTCCTCCGAGGTGTTTCAGGGAAGCCTCTGGTAGAGGTGATATGGGCAGCTCAGGCTGCCTTGATTTGCTTTCATCTACAAATATACCATGTTTCAAGTAAGACGTCCTTTGAAGAAAGAACACTGATAGGGTTTTCTCTGAAAAAAAGGAAAACTATTGGCTTAGATGTTTTCTCCTATCTCTTCAGGAGCCTGGGCCTCAAAGTAGAGCAATACTCAGTTGGCCAATCAGCTACCAGGCATGAGCAGACACCTAGCCTATGCCAGCTGCCAGGGCCCTGCAAAGAAAACAAAGAAGACCCTAACTTACCTCCTTCCATGGGCTTCCAGTCCAGTGTAGCAAATATGTGGCACACATACCATTACTTCTATGCCCATGCAGACATTACTAATCACCACCGCCCTCTCTCCTCCAGAGATCATCTGTGAACTCAACCCTCTCTTAGCTGAGTGCTGCTACCAGTCAGCTGGCCTTGATGCTCACAATGTATTGCTGTCCTCCCTCTGCCATCTATGTCTGCTCTAACAAACAGAAGTTTCCCAAGATGCTAAGGGCTGCTTCCAGGAGGAAGACGACTATTCCCGCATCCTCCTTCACATAGCAGGTACTTATTGTGTATACCAGGCTCTGCTCTAGGGCTTTAGATATTCTTTTGGGTCTTCTAATAGGAAAAATTATGTAGTCAACTAGAGTGAAATGAAGGGAAAGGACTGCCCAGACAGTTGGTCTTGGGTTTCCAGAGCAGGCCTCTCTGAGAAGCCATGATAGGAACTGTTTGAGTAACGGCCTATAAATCATCTAAAGATGTAGGGAAAGAGCCTTGTTGACAAAAAGAACCACCAGTGCAAAGGCACTGAGGCAGGGCATGTGAGTTCTAAGAGCCATGAAGAGGCCCCTGGACTGGACATGGTATAATAGAAAGGTGAGGCGGGCAGTGAGTTCTGAGAAGCAGTGTCAGGAGCTTATTTGAGTGTGGAGTAGTGGAAGCCATTAGTAGGAAGTGGCAGAGCTTAGTTGGCTTTAGAACAACGCTTTCCCCTGGGGCCATCATAAGTGGGGTTTTCTTCTCTAGGAGGGAACTGAGGCTGGTGAACCCACCACAGTTTGGTCAAGCACTGAAGAAGACTGCACCTCTGCATCACCCCACCTCCACTTCTAGCCAGTCCTGGGAGTCTGCAGCCTCACCTCGGCTGACCCTCTGGTTCCTTGGACCCGTCCTGTCTGCCTCTCTCAACCACCAGACCTTCTTTGTTTGTGTTCTGCCTCCCCTGTCCAGATAGCTTGTGCATGCTGAGATATATGTGGGCGGCCTGCAAGGGGAGACATGAGGGGTGGACAGTGAGAGCCCCACAAAGAGAGCCAGGCATGGTGGCACATGCCTTTAATCCCAGCACTCAGGAGGCAGGGGCAGGCAGATCACTACGGGTTCCCGGCCAGCCAGGGCTACATAGTGAGCCCTGTCCAAAAAAAAAAAAACTTCAAAGAAGTGAGTAACTAGAGGACAGAGGAGAGAGAGGCCGATTTCCCTCTGCAACAAGTCTTAATTAATGTTACAAGTCGCTTGTTCAACATATGGGACACTCTAGGCCAAAGCTGCTACTCCCTGGGCCCCCAACAGATGACAATGGCCCTTCTCACCACTCTCTCCTGATTGAAGCTGGCCACAGATCCCAAGAGGTCACAAATTGACATGGCCCATAGATCACAAGGGATCCACATGCCGATTCAGGATGGCCTGCAGATTAGACAAATGAAGCATCTCCCTGTCTACATAAGATGGTTTTCAAGGGTACAAAGACATTTGTGATTCATAAAGGATGAACTGATGGATGTATGTCGGCTGGACTCACAGTCTGCCAGCATCTGGAGTGTTCTCAGTCAGTTAATGAATGAGAAAGCACAGCTAATACCCCGTGGGACTCCATGGACCAGCTGGACCTGGATTGGGGGAGGATTCTCGGATCAGTTGTCATAAAACAATCAGGGGCTGGGAAAAAAGGCTCACGGAGAAGCAGGGACAAAGTAGTCCATGTTGTCAGATATGGAAGAGAAGGGACTGGGGCCACAGCACGGATACTGTGACAGAATCCACAGGCGCGGATGCTAGTTCTTTGCACTCATTCCCTTTCTCAATACTCTTCCATGAGTTTTATCTCCTAAACCTTAAGGAATCATTGGGGCCCAAGAAGAAATCTTACTCATCTTTGTGCCCTGCTAGGAGGAGTCAGCCAGTTCTCTGTGCCAGCCTAGCATGCCCCTTAATCTGGAGCTGGGTGGTTGGGTGGAGGAAGGAGAGAGGAAGGGGCAGGACATCAGGGTCAGAAGGTCCTTGGCTGCAGGATTGCTCCAAGGATGCCTACAGAGACAGTCCAAGAGAGAAAGAGAAGGCCTGTCGGCAGCCAGGACCCCCACCCCCATTCCTGTCTGCCTGTTTCCCACAACTCCCTCATTCTGGCCTCCTTGGGCATAAAGGCTTTGGCTCAGATGACAATTAAACCCCTTGCGTCCTCCGTTCAGACTGAGGAATGGAGTCTGCACAAAACTCAGCAGCTCTGGCTCGCTCCACCTTCTGGGCTCCGCTGGCAAATTTCTCCGACAATGACTGCACTGGATGAGCCTACTTGGTTGCGGCGGGTCAGCAGGTGGCTTGCCCTTCACACATGCCTGTGGGAGACACAGAGCCCCCACCTTCCTCAGGGGCAGGACAGATGGGAGATAGTGGTGGGCAGGCCGTGTGTGAAGTTGAACCTCCCTAGCCCCCTACTGCTGACAGATAGCTGGATGGGGCTTTGGACTTCATTCCCTGAGACAGGATCTGCCCACAAGGGCAGCTGAGAAAAGGGAGTTCCCTAGGCTCCCCAAGCCCTGCACCCACAGGAGCTGGTGTCTACCCTGGCTCCCAGCCTCAGTGCCAGGCACCTCCGGTGAACAGCCCTGTCTTGGTCTCCCTGGGGATTGGTCCAAGGATGGGCTCTCCATCAGCAGCCCCAGGAAAGCACTAGGCTGTGCCAGCCATCTGCTCTCCTCTCTGGAGACTTGGAACAGTCAACAGCAGGGCCAGGTTGGAACTCAGGTGGCATAGAGGATGATGCAGGACTTTGGTGATGACCTCTGGTCCTTGTTGGATGAGGCACCCCTTGGTCTCTTGATCCTGAGGGTGACATTGTCCCTGTAAAAGTGCATTCCATGGCTATTCCTCCTTGGCTGGGGTGGGTGTGCTATCAGCCAGCCCATGCAGAGGGGCCATTTCCACAGTGGCCTGGGTGCCCAGAGTTACCATAACTCAGGGTCTAGGGTGGACAGTAGCCATCATTTCCCACAGGGGACATCAGGCGATGGCACAGCTGCTTCTCAGGAAGATTTGCTCTCCTGATCCACTGATAAGATTTCTAGGCATCATATTCAGGACCTAGGACAGGGATCTGACAGGCCGACACACTGGTTTCAAAAGACTTCCACTCTGGACTGATATCAACCCTCCTCTTGATCAGCCTCTGATTTTGTTGCAGATTCTAGGCAGGGATAGTCATTCATTCAGCACATCTTTGTGGACCACTGGCAATAGGCTGGGCACCATGAATAGAGCTGTGAGCGGTCTGGACAGGGCCACCACCCTCCTGAATAGCAGCACCTCATTGACCTGGAGGATCTGCTAAAGGCGGCATTGGCACATCTGAGGTGTTTCCAACAGACTTACTAGAGAGGATGAAAGTCCATCCTATCAACCCAGAGGGTCTCATTCTGTTTCTTTTGTTATTGTTTTGTTTGTTTTCGAGATAGGGTCCTTCTATGTAGCCCTTGCTGGCCTAGAACTCACTCTGTAGACCAGGCTGGCCTCAAACTCACAGAGATCCACCTGCCTCTGCCTCCCAGGTGTTGGAATTAAAGGTGTCCTCCATCATGCTCAGCCTGGTTCTGTTTCTTGGAGCACAATTGTATCTCAACCCAGCCTAGAGTCTCGACTGTTCATTCATTCTTCATTCACTCACTCATTCAGGAAATATTTTTTGAGTACCTATTACTTGTTTGGCATGATTTTAAACACTGAAAATAGATCAATGAACAAAATAGTCAAAGTCCCTGTCATGGTGGAGGCATGAAATGATAAACAAAGCCATCTCTGTGACAGGTGATCACCAGGAATGAGAAGGAGTGACATGGTAGCTGGCTTCTGCTGTCCACTTGACGTAAACTATAATCTGGAAAGTGAATCTCAGTGAGGGAGTGTCTATATTGGACTGGCCTGTGGCCAGGTCTATAGGGCATTGTCTTGATTCAGTTAATTGATGTCAGAAGACCCTCTGTGGGCAGCACCATTCCCTAGGCGAGAGTGCTGAGCTACACAAGCATGAAGAAATAGAGCAGAACACAAGCCAGCAGCTGAGCACGCACACCTATGTTCTCTCTGCTCCTGACTACAGATGTGATGTGACCGGCTGTTTGAAGTTCCTGCCTTGACTTCCTCACATTGATGGACTATAACCTGGAATTGTGAGCTGAGATAAACTCCTTCTTCCCCTAAGTTGTTTTTTGTCAAAGTGTCTTATCAGCCACAGAAATGGAACTAGGACAAACAGTAACAGGGTTTCCACAGGTGACCACAGACACCCTTGCTGAACAGCGACATCTGAACAAAGATTTGAAAGAAACGAGGACTCAGGTGAGTTTGTCTGAAGGGAATGAGGAGGGGGTGGTTTAAAGAATGGTCAGGGGACCATGGGGCTGGAGTAAGGGTGGGAAGAGGGGAATGGAAATAGGTACAATCTCTCTCAGCTGGTAGGGGGGGTCAATGGTGGGCCCCAGAAGGCATCCCCACAACCTAACCTCAGAGCTAGTGATTCTGATCTTATTTGGAGAAAGGACTTTGCAGATGTGGTTCACTTAAGGTGCTGAAGCATGGAGAGCATTGCTGAATGACCTGCGTGGGCCTCAAAGCCATTTCCTTCTAAGAAAGAGATGGAGAAAGGAAGTTAAGACAGACCATCTGGAAGCTGCGGGAAGGACTGTCCCCTTCAGAGCATGGCCCTGGGGCTGGGGACATGGGTCAGATCGGTCTACAAGCATGAGGACCTGAGTCCACATCCAGAGCACCCATGTGAAAAAGCAAGCACACACTGTAACCAGCAGATCCCCTGAGAGTTCACTCGCCAGCCACCCTAGCCCACATGGTGAGCCCCAGGTTCAGTGAGAGACTCTCTGAAGGCAACTGAGTGGAGAGTGTCAGAGGATGTCCAGTTTTGGGCTCCACATGGATACCACACACACACACACACACACACACACACACACACACACACAGATGCACAAAATGTAGCCCTGTGTACACCATGAATTCAAGGCTCCCTGGCTATCACACACCTCTGCTGGGGGAGATTGGAGGCAGAAAAGAGGAGCTTCCGTTACTCAGGCAAGGCCTGGGCAAGCATATGTTGATGCTGAGGTATAGCAGGATGTTAGCACAGAGGGGGAAAAAAGAGCCCCAGGACCAGCCCCGCCTCCCCAAGCTCACTGCCCAGGAGAGCTTGTAGAGAAGGGAACGTACAAGAGGCCAGGCTGTGTGCATGCGTATGGAAGGAAGTCTACAACTCATGCTGTAACCATTATTTCTGCCTGCACCTTGCTAACTGCTTTCTGTGTGTGTTCTCCTTTTGTCCCCATAAGAACTATAGAAAGTGGGTGGTGCTGTGCCCATTTTGCAGATATAGAAACCGAGCTAGCAAAGACAGCTGGAATTTGGTGCAGAGATTGAGACGTTCTTGTCCTGAGAAGTGGGAAGAAAGGAAAAAAAACCCAGCCATGGTCATTCAGGAGGCAGAGATAGAACTCGAACCCAGGACCTCCATAGTCCACAAAGCACAGATTCACATTTGAAGCAGCTCTGCCTCCACCAGACTGGCTACAGGCCGATGAGGAGTCAGGGCTATTGTATGGGGGCCATAAGGGCTCGGATTTGGAAATGGAGCCTGGTGCTCAGAGGAAGACCCCCTGCCAACCAGGAATCCCCTGTACTCTGATAACCCGCGCCCTCTTTCTCTCTCTTTCTCTTTCCCCTAGACTAACCTCATCAGCAAGCCAGCACCTTGCTTTTAATTGTTTCTGAATCGGCATCCTAATTATTATGCAGTTCTAAATCGGAAGTGATGGCAGAAGCACAGAGTTGGTTTCGATGACATGAGGAATGAGGGATTACAGGTTCTGAGCAGCTTCCTGGGGACCCCAGCCCCCGCCGACTCGCCGGGTATTTTGTCTTTTCTTGTAGCTGTTTCTAATAACTACATCAGACCAGAGAGTGGAGTGGGAAGCTGACACCTTCCATAAAACAACTGTGGTGAGCAGGCCCTAGGGAGGCCAGGCTGACGGGCAGGAGAGAAATGGAACATGGCGTGGTAGCTGGTGGGGCCAGCCTACCGTGTGTGGAGTACATGCATGTATCCAGCTGGCCCTGTGACGCGCCATGGCTGGTGTAGGAGAACAGGGTTGTGGGGTACAAGTGACGTGGAGTAGGAGGACAGGGAGGGGGGCAGGAGCACTCCTCCATCCCGCTCACATGCACCAGCAACACCCACATGCCCCTTGGCTAAGCTCATCTACAACATAACTGACCATCTAGTTTGTCAGTCACAGGAGTGGGATGCTGTTTGGTGGGGGTGGGGGAGTAGGTTGTTCTGAGAATTTAAATAAAAAGTATGTTCTCTCTCCTGAAAAAAAATGTGCACATGTGAGCTTGGGGAGTTGGAGGCCCTGTGTGTCTCTCTGGGTCCACAGATGAGCTTTGGCTCAAGTCTAGGATACATCGGCTAGAGTTTGAAAGGCTGCCCTAGTTTGGAATTTTGATTCTACACTCTACCAATGGAAGGATCCTAGAGCAAGGGCTGGGGGTGCTCCTGGGTGGGCTGCAGGAGGGGGGATTGTTCTGGATAGTCAAGGCATACTCTAGCAAGCACCACTCCTAAGGGTCCAAAAAAGGGGGCTGGATAAAATCATCCTAGGAAATGTATTGAGTGGATTAAATCTTCATTTCTTCATGACTGTTCCTTATTTTAGATATGTGCTTTCTCATAGATACATGTAATTAAACTAATAAATTCAATATTATAAGTAAATATGTAATTCCTTTTGCCCATGGCAGAACAAAATCAGATTTAAGTTCTCATTGGGGACATGGAGAATCTTTTTTTATTCTGGGCTCCATTGTCAGTTTCCTTCATGGTCTTCTGGCTCCATTGCTTTGGCCTGAGAAGAGATGGTGGTGAGCGCTTAAGGCAGAGGCTGCTCCCCTTGTGGCCAGGAAGCAGAGAAAGAAAGATGAGAAGGGGCCAGGGAGAAGATAGATCTTTCCAGGGCCCAGCCTGGGGGACCTACTTCCTTTAACTAGGCAGCGCCCTCTCCTATTCCCCAACTCCCAATTATGCATCTAACGAGGGATTACTATGACTGATTAGATCATAGCCCTCAGGAGCCAATCACCTCTCAGTGATGGACCCACCATCTGGAGACCAAGCCACAACACACGAGTCTTGTGGAGATGTATTAGCTACTTTTGTCAGTGCTTTGACAAGATTTCTCTCCAAAGCAACTTAAGGCAGGAAGTTGGGCTTACGGTTTGAGGTGTTTGGGAAGTCATGGTCGCTGGAGCATGAGGGGGCTGGGCATGCTTCATCCCCAGTCAAAAGGCAGAGAGAGATGAGTGCTGGTGCTCAGCTCACTTTCTCTCCATTGTCCAGTCCAGGATCCCAGCCCCTGGAATGATGCTGCCCACAGTTAAGGTCCTACCGCAAGGAACCTAAACTTCATAATCCCTCACAGATGTGCCCAGAGGCTAACCTGATCTATATAATCCCTCACAAGAGGCTAGCTTAATCTATATAATACCTCACTGGTGTGCCTGCCCAGAGGCCTATTTCCTGAATAATTCCAGATCTCATCAAATTGACAATTAAGTCTGACCATAACAGGAAAACACTTCATATCGCCATCCTAAACTATTTAGTTTTTTCCCCCTTTTCTTTTTTTTTTTTTTTTGGTATTTTTGAAACAGGGTCTCCCTTTTAGTACCAGCTGTCCTGGAGCTCGCTCTGTAGACCAGGCTGGCCTTGAACTCACAGAGATCTGCCAACCTCTGCCTCCCTAGTGCTGGGATTAAAGGCTCTCACTACCACACCTGGCTCATCCTAACAATTTAGGAAGTAAATAAAAGGTCACATGTCTGGAAAAGTGGAACTTGGAAGATTTGGGGGGGGGTTCTTTGGAGATAGGGTCTCCCTGTAGCCCCATCTGGCCTAGAATTCTCTATATAGACCAGGTTGGCCTCAGTCTCACAGAAATCTTCCTGCCTCTGCCTCCCCAGTGCTGGGATCAAAGGAGTTTACCACCATATCCAGGAAGGTTGGAAGATTCTGGAAGGCCCTCCCTAGCTTTATAGAAGTAGTAAATAACTGCCTGGGGGAAGACTCGGATCAGCAGAGCTGAGACCTATCTAGATGCCTGCAAGCTCTGCAGAAGGCCCCAGGGTCATGGTCTTCATGAATCGTTACCCATGTCAGGGTGAGTTTTCAGTGATGAAACCACTTTTGAGGCACCCTTACCCCTCCTCCAGCTAGTAATCCCAATAAACTCATTGGTTCATTAAGTTGGATTTTGGTGAAGTTCTTACTTTAATTTATCATGGGTTTCCTTTTTGAGGTGAGTAGCTGCGTGTTGTCGGATCTCTCCAGAAAACATCTCACAGTTCCATGAATCTGTTTCCTAGACTCCCTTGCAGCTAGGGTTCTGAATACAAAATAGCCCCTGTCAATCTTATTACACTCTAATTATGGACACATGGAACATTTGACCCACCAAAAACCCATAAACCATCCCAAAAGGCCAGCCCACCATATTGAGAAGCAAGAAGGGCCATACCTGTCTGCCCAAAGCAGATGACGTAGTTAAGAAAAAGCTGTGTTCAGCCTGGCAGGTGTTAGGCTTGGGGAAATCGGGAAGTGTAGGGAGGGCCAGAAGCATAGGGACATTGACAGGAGGCAGTGCAGCCCAGCGACAGTCAACAGCCTATGCTGTACAAGTCACGTTGGCTTTGATCACAGCTCTGCTTTCCCTTGGCTGTGTGATCTTAGGTGACCCAACCTGGAGTCACCTGGGAAGAAGGGATGTCAGCTGAAGAATTTCCTCAATCGGATTGGCCTGTAGCCATATCTGCGCAAGACTGTCTTGATGGATGATTGATGTGGGAGCCCCAGCCCACTGTGGGTGTCATCATCCCTAGGCTGAATAAGAAAGCTAGCTGAGCGTGACTCAGGGAAGGAGCGAGTAAGCAGCCTTCCTCCACAGTTTCTGCTTCAGTTCCTACTTGAGCTCCTGCCTCGACCACCCTCAGTGATAGACTGTGACCTGGAAGCTGAAATAAACCCTTTGAGTCTCCTCCAGGTTGCTTTTGGTCAGTGTTATCATAGCAACAGAAAAACAAAGTAGGACACTGGACAAGTTATTAACCTCTTTGCTTATCACCTCATCTGTAAAATAGGGATAACAGAGCCTGATTTCTGTCTTTGTATGACTCTGGAGTGGAATACTAAACATAAAGCATTTAGAGCAAGGCCTGGGGAATGGAGATACTTAGTGAACATAAGATGTCACCAGCATGTCAGAGCGAATGTTCTTAAGCTCCATCACCAAGCACAAATCCTGGGGACATCCTGGGACACCCAGGCCACCTCACAACTTCTCTGTGAGGTAGGTGGCATCACTACCATTGTAAGAGAGAGGCTTCCAAGGGGTGAGCCTGGTGGGTTGTGGGGAAAGGAGAGGAATCCTGGCCTCTCAGTGAGGTATACGTGGGTCTCCATGCGCATACAGGGGTGGGCAGAGCACAGGCAGAGAACTTCACTTCTGTCTGGCCTGGTTTCAAAGTACTATGAGCCCTGAAGTCTGAGATAGGAGACTGTCTCTCCCTGAGAAGTGAGCCAGAGTACACAGCAAAGTCTCTCCTCCAGCCCCAGGAAATCAATCTCCCCAAGTGTCATGTGGAGGTGTGATAACTGAGTCTAAGGACTCAACAGGAAAGACCACAGCGAGGTGCGGACCGTAGAAGGAATCAGCCTGTTGGAGCTTGAGGAGTTGCCAGGATATATCTGCTGAGAAAATGAGTGCCTGAAATAGCCTAGTGTCCCAATCCCACAGAGTGGGATGATGGTACCCAATTCCAGGGCCATCTGTGTGCATAGTCAGTCAACAAACACTCAGTGAGCACTCACTCAAATTAGACTGTGATATAGAAGATATAAAAATGAACGAGCCTGAGTTTTTATCTCAGAGCTCTACAGGCATCTGTGGGTACCTAGGGATCCAGGGAGACTCAGAAGGGCTGCCCTAGAACAGTAGGGAGGGGAGGAGGTCTGAAAGATTCATGGAAAGAGGTATATTTGTGTGGGGGGGGTTAGGTGTGTGTGTAGGCCAGAGGACAACCTTGGGATCCATTTCTCAGGCGCCATCTGCCTTGTTTTTTTTTTTTAATTTTTTTTAATTTTTTTATTTTATTTTATTTATTTCTTTATGTGTATGAATGTACTGTCTGCATGCAAGTTTGTGCACCCGTGTCGTGCAATGCCGCGGAGGTCAGAAGAGGGTGTCGGATTCCCCTGGAACTGGAGTTCTCCTGGAATTGGAGTTTCAGACGGCTCTCGGCCGCCATGTGGGTGCTGGGGATCGAACCCGGGTCCTCTGTAAGAGCGGTCGGCGCTCTTAACCGCTAGGCCATCTCTCCAACCCTGCCTTGTTTTTTAAGATGGTCTCTCTCTGGCCTAGAGCTTGCTGATTAGGCTACACCGACTGCCCAGTGAGCCGCAGGGATCTTCCTGTGTCCACCTGCCAGTGCTGGGATCACAGCACAGGCCACCACTCCTGGCTTCTTTCCACGTGGGTGGTTCTGGGATTCAAACTTGGGTCTTCATGTTTGTCAATCAAGCATTTTACTGACTGAGCTATTCTTGGTGGCCTTTGAGCTGAAGCCCAGAGATGAAGGGCATTCCAAGTGGCAGGACCGGCATGGGCAGAGGTTTGGAGGTCACAGGAATTAGGAACACCTGGGGAGTTGGATGTGACTCTTTTGGTCTGGAGTGTGAGGCACGTGTGGGCAGCAGACGCGAAGGGCTCAATGGGCCATAACACATGAAGTGGTGATAGAGTATGGGAGTATCACCCAGAGCTGCTGAGAGAGACCAGGTGTCCTGGGAATGCACAGGAAATACACCAAGGACAACAGGACCACTCAGAGAGAAGGGATTCGCCAAGCTGCTGTGCCCATACCTGACTTCATGTCTCACAGAAGACCCCAGTGGAGACACCAGTCAGTGACAGGCAGGAGGCTCTGCAGAGGGTGGGGGCGACAGAAGGGCTCACTTTGGGTTTGTAATTCTGTTACTAAAGGCAAATCCCTGCGAGAAGAGGAGGATGCAGTTGTCAGCTGCTTGTGATCCCAGTACTGAGGTGATTGATTACAGGCCTGGAGGGGACCTGGGAGGGCAGTGAAGTACCCTATCGCCTCAAGTGACCTTGAGGAAGTCCCTCTCCTCTCTGGATCTGGGGTGCCCATCTGGAAATATAAGTGTATAGCCTGTGATAGGTAGGAGGAACCCCTAATATGGTCTTCATGCCTGGAATCTGTGATAGGTGCTGGGTATGGGAAAGGTGCTTTTGCAGGTGTGGATGGGTTAGGTGCTTTGAGATGTGGGTTACCCTTGCTCACCTCAGTATGAATAGTGCAGTCATAGGGGTTACCATGGGGCAGGGCCTTTCTTAATTGTGTGTGTGTGTGTGTGTGTGTGAGAGAGAGAGAGAGAGAGAGAGAGAGAGAGAGAGAGAGAGAGAGAAAGAAAGAAGCTTGCTACCTTCAAGGACAGACACACAGACACCTTTAGAAGCTGGAAAATTCAAGGAACCCGATTCTCCTCTAGACCCCTGGGAAGGTGCCCTCAGCAGCAAGAAGCTCAGCCCACACCTGACAGTATTCCACTGAAATCCGTTCTGACCTTCATAGCTGCACGTGCGCAGATCCATGGCCCGCTGAGCTGCTATGTTTGGGACTATCTGTTCCAGCAGCCACAGGAAATGAACCCTAGCTACTCCAAGATGTTCAACACCAACTAGGAACAGCTGCTGAGACTGGACAGGTGCCACAAGTACAGGAATCTGCACTGTCATGCACAGGCCTGCACTGTCCGGTAGAATTTTCAGACTTCCCTGACCTACAAGCCACTAGCTGAGTGTGCCCATCAGCCCTGGAGTCGTAGTGAACAAAGCCAAGGCTGCTCATTTTCCTTTGATTTTTCTTTGAATTAAACGATCCACACGTGGCCAATGTGGCCAACAGCTCCTCTGGGAGCAGAAAGTTGCATAGACAGTGCTGCACAGCGCCAGAGCAAGAGAGAAACAGCCAGCAGCAGGCCACAGGATCCTCATCTCCTGCTCAGTCCAGATGTCTGCCTTTCCTGGGCTCCTGATGTCTGTCTGTTAATTAGGTGATGACCTGTCTGATGCCTTGCTCCCTGAGGTACCCAATGGAGTCCCACTCCTATCTGTGTAGTAAACGTGGGCACCTTGCCACCTTCAAGACCCAAGATGCAGGTCTTGGCTGCAAAGAAGCTGTGCAGACCAGAGGCTCAGGCAACAGCACTGAGACAAGGGCTCTCTGCGTGCTGAGGGCCAGGGCATGGCGACTCCTGCAGCCAGTCTCGAAATGGCCACTAGCTCTTAGCATGCCATCCACTTGTTTCTGGTACTGAGGACTGAACCTGGGGCCATATGCATGCTAGGCAAGCACTGTACCACTGGGCTACATTCCCAGCCTTCTGTCTGTCTGTCTGTCTGTCTGTCTATGCTTATGTGCATGTGTATATGTACATATAGGTGTGTACTGTGTGTATATGTATGTGTGTTTGTATATGTGTGCATGTATAAGATGTATGCTTATGTATATGTATGTATATGAGTATATGTTTTTGCATGTGTGTATATGTTTGTACATCTGTGTTTGTGTGTGTATAGTATGGACTTTTTTTTTTTGGTCTTTTCAAGACAGGGTCTCCATGTAACCCCAGCTGTCCTGGAACTCGCTCTGTAGACCAGGCTGGCCTTGAACTCACAAAGATCCACCTGCCCCTGCCTTTCAAGTGCTAGGATTAAAGGCATGCCTGGCTGTATAGTATGTACTTTTATGTGTATGCATTTATGCATTTGTGTGTAATGTGTATATGTGTGTATGTATGTTTGTATATGCATGTGGTTTATGCTTATGTGTAATTGTGTATATGTGCATTTGTAATGTATGTGTGTTTATGTATGTGTGTAATATGTATATGGTATAAGCTTATGTTTGTATGTATGTATGTATATGGATATATGTGGTGCATTCTTATGTGTGTAAATATGTGTATGTATCTATGTGGGGGTAGGTTTATATGTGTGTGTATGTGTGCATATATTATATGCTTATATGTGAGTGCATGTGTGTTCATGTGTGTATGATATATGCTTATGCTTATGTGCATGCATGTGTGTGTGTGTGTTCAAGTGCATTGACACAGAAGTTGACCTCTGAATATTGCACTCTGGCCTCCACATACACCATGACACACAAGAATGGATGCATACACACACACACACACATGCACAAGCACACATGTAAATAAGTGTAATTTTAAAATAAAAATAAAAGTTCAGGAAACATTGCTTCTCCTGGCCTTGGACAGATCTGCTCTCTCTGCCCCACACTGGCTCTCAGCCACACTGGGCCACAGGCTCCAGGTTCTGCCCCCTCCCGTTGCTTCCCTACCCAAACTTATTAGGAAAGAGAAAGTCACATCAGGTGTACTTCTGGGGAGACAAAGTGGGGTGTGGAGGGGAGCACATGTACAAACAGACTGATCTCCACCAGAGAGGAATTATGAGAATTACAATTGATTTTCCGCCGTTAATGAAGCATGAGCCTGTGTGATTGCATCTTGAAGAGATTTATAATTATTCATCGAATCTTGGAAGATAATTAAACTTCATTAAACACAGACATGACAAGCCTTCAGAGGGACCTGAGACCTCCGCTCTGGGTTCAAGATAGGAGCAGGAGATTCTAGGCTGGGCAATGTCAGGTGGGAGGTGACGGTTGGCAGAGGTGAGGGAGAATTAGGGGAGATCTGTCCCCAGGGGATCTGGTGACATCTGACCAGAACCCCGGGAAGAACTTAGGGAAGGGGGAATGGGGGTCCTTTCAAATGATGTAAAGATTCTAGAGCAAAAGGAGGGATGAAGGAACCACAGAGTCCCCCAGGTGGGTAGTTGTGGATAGTCGTGTGTATGTGTGCATATGTGTGCGCACACACACACATACACACACACACACACACACACACATGCATACTGGGGAGGGCATCTGCTGAGGTGGGTGTGTGGTACAGTCCTGCACAGGGCTATGGGGTAGCCTGTTCCTCACAGCACAAATACATGGTTCTGGAGGCACGGGCCAGCAGCAAACTTCTTTCAGTGGCTGGCCCCTTGGAGATGAGAAGGGATAGGACAGAGGGTGGAGTCTCACCCCATAACTCAGACCTTCCCAGTTCTTCCTGCTGCGTGTGTGTGTGTGTGTGTGTGTGTGTGTGTGTGTGTGTGTGTGTGCGTGTGTGTGTGTGCGTGTGTGTGTGTGTGTGTGTGTACTGGTGTGGCTGGTGTGTGTGTGCTGGTGCAGCTGGTTGCAATAAACACCCCTCACCTCTCTATATAGGTCCCAAAGAGTCAGCCCCATCTTCGACGGTGCCTGTCCCCTTGTCACCCTGCCTTCAGCCCTTCTGGGCCATGATCTCCATCCCTTGGTCCTGTTCTGAGCATCCCTCCCAGCCACCCCATCCCATCCCGGTCTTGATGCCAGGCTTACACCTCCCTTCCTCAGGATGCCACATACAGCTCCTCCCCGTGCCTCGCTGCTCCCTGCCAAGGTGACAGAAGGAGAATATTAATGAGTTTGTCCTCCCCACGCCCTCTCACAGGGCTGCTTCTGGTGGGGAGGAGTCTTGTTAAGAGCAGGCTGGGAGGACGGCTGTCCCAGTGACGCAGGGCTCACGGGCACTAACTGGCCAGGTGGTAATAGGAGGTAGAGAAGGAGGAGGAGGGGCTGTGGGGCTCCATCCCTCAGCACCAAGGCTGAGATCCCTCTCCTGTGCACCTTGACCAGCCCTCCAAATGTTCTTCAGCACATCCTGCTACTGTGTAGCCTGCAGCAAGTCACCCAACCTCTGTGCTCCAGTTTCCTCACCGGTGTGCTGAGAACACAGCCTAGACCATGGTGCTGGTGAGGGCAGTTGAAATAGAGTGTCAGGCATTGCAGAGTTGCTCAGCAGAGACCTGTATTTGTGTAATTTGAATTCTTTCTCCAAATACCACTCACCTTTGTAATGGTCCTTATTTTCTGGAGAACTAAGAGTAGGGTTGTGTTTTATGGATCTCTGCCTCCTGTTTGCCAGGACTTGGCACCATATTGATACCAAGGAAGTGTTTGTTGTAAATGAACTAAATGAACAAAGAATAAGTAATATTAATACAGGGTCACCTGACTGAGTTCAGTAGATCCTAACACAAGCCACCCTAAGATGTTGGGCAAAGTATTTTTAAAATATCTTAATGTGTGGTCAGGTTGTAGGGAAGTAAAAACAACCTTTAGAAGTCAGATAAAGCAAAAAATGAAATTAGATCCAGAGAAGAGAATTGGCTCTCAAGTGAGCTTTCCCTGGAGACATCTGGTCAACCGACCCAAAGCCAGGGCTTCTATGCCATGCATTAGAGGAGCAAGAGTGAAGGGCCGAGCCTGGTCCAATCCCATGTAAAGAAGATCCCGGCCAGGCGTGGTGGCGCACACCTTTAATCCTAGCACTTGGGAGGCAGAGGCAGGCGGATCTTTGTGAGTTCAAGGCCAGCCTGGTCTACAGAGTGAGTTCCAGGACAGCTGGGGCTACAGGGAGGCCCCTTCTCGAAAAGACAAAAAAAAAGTTTTAGGGCCTGGGGATGAGCTTGGTTGGGCTAGGATGCTCGCCTAGCGTGCTCAAAGCACCAGGCTCTATCCCCAGCATCACATAAGCCAGGGGTGGTGGTGCATGCATTTAAAAAAAAAAAAAAATGGGCGGGGGGGGGGGGGGGGGGTCAGGACAATTAGAAGTTCAAAGCCATTCTCAGCTACATAATGAGTTTGGGGCCAGCCTGGATTATATGAGACACTTCTATGAGGTAAGAGAATACATAAAGAATTTGTAAGGAAAAAGTTCTAAAAAAAAATCATGAACATATAATTTTAAAAGTCAGGGACAGGCATGGTGGTATACATCTATAACCGCAGCATTTAGGAGGCTAAACCCACAGGAGAATCATGAGTTTGAGGCTAACCTGGGCTCAAAAACAAAAAGTCAAAGCATACAGGACACAATCTGCTTTGAGGAAGAGTCAGCAACTCCACACCTAAGCTGCCAAGATAGCAAAAGCTGGATTTGTATGTAGGATAGAAAATACCCATATATACATTTTTAGATATAAAAGTGGGTATCAAAACTCCGAAAAGCCAGTGAGGTGGCTCAGTGAGTAAAAGCATTTGCTATCTGAAGACCCAAGATGAATTCCTGGAACTTGTGGTGAAAGGAGAGCACCAAGTCCTCCAAATTGTCTTCTGATCTCCACATGCACACTACAGCATGAGCAGACCTGCACTCTCTCTCCCAAACACACCGATGATGATGATGATGATGATGATGATGATGATGATGATGAATTAGTTCCTTTTCTGTTGTGACAAAAACACTGACCAAAGCAACTTATAGAAGGAAGAGCTTATTTGAGTTTACGGATCCAGAGGGACCAGAGTCTGGCGTGGTGGGGAGGCGTGGTGGCAGGAAGTGGCTAGAGGAGGAAGGGGAGCACTCACATCGTCAAGCAGGCACAGGAAGCACAGAGAAACAGGAAATCCAGCAAGGCTTGTCCCCAGTGACAGGCTGTGTCCCTCACGGCCACACCTCCGAAAGCTTCCCAAAACAGCACCACCAACTGGAGACAAAGTGTCTAAATACTTGGGCCTATGGGGGGGGGGCCTCATTCAAAGAACCACAAATAATATAAAAAATTAAAAATTAGTTGATAGGATGACTCAGTGGGTATGAACACATGCCACCAAGGTTGACACCTGGAGTTCAGTCCCCAGGACCTGTACGGAGGAAAGAGCCATCTCCATGCCTGAGATGGTGATTTTAAAAGAAATCAAGTCTGAGAATGAGGAATGTCATAATTGACTTTAAAAACATGATATTATTAGGGGCTGGAGAGATGGCTCAGCAGTTAAGAGCACTGGATGTTGTTTCAGAAGACTCAGGTTCAAATCCCAGCACCCATATAGCGGCTAACAACCATCTGTCTCTCCAGTCCCAGGAGATCCAATGTGTTCTTCTGTCCTCTGAGGGCACTGCGTGACATGGGTACACTTACATACATGCAAGCATAACACTCATACACACCCCAAAATTTTTAAACATGATATTAACTAGTTGGCATTGGCCATAAGGTGAGAGAGTCAAGGAGAGAATTCATGAACTGGAAAGAAGCTAAAACCACATTTCTCAGACAGTAGCAGAGAGAGACAAAGAAATGGAAAACACGAAAGAGATGGGGATAGAGCAGGGAGGCGGAGCAGAAGGGGATATCAGAATAGTGGAGAGTCAAGTTCAAGGAGAGGTAGGTTTCCAGAGCAGGTGAAAAACCTCCAGCTCAGACTCAGAAAGCTCATTGAATCCCATGCAGGATAAATAGAGATTTCCATCTGCACACACATTGGTCAAAGCACAGAATATTGCAGACAAAGAGGAAATCTTAAAAGCAACCAGAGATAAAAGACTGCCAAGAGAAGATGTCGAGTCGACAGATGGTGGGGTTCTCAGAGACACCCTGGGAGCCAGCGACGGGAGCACAGCACCTTCAAAAAGCCAACCAAAGGCAACCATCACGTGCGAATTCAAACACTTCTGAAACAGTTCTCCAAGAATGAGGGCAAAATAAAGACGTTTTCAGACAAACAAAACCTGCCAGAGTTTATAGCCAAGTATCTCACTGAACAGAATCCTGAAAAATCAACCTCAGGAGAAAAGAAATGATCCAGGCAGGGCAGGTCCTGAGAGGTGGGAAAGAACAGCAACAGAGCAGGGTGACCCTGGTGGGAAATCGAAACAAGCATGACAGAGCAAAATGGCTCATTTGTAACATTAGAGAAAATAAGACAGAAGAGCAACAGTTGCATGTAAGTTGAAAGGGTGTGACAGTGTGAGTGTGTTAAAGGTCCTGGAGTTGTATGAGAGGGTTTGCAGACAGAAATTGTAGGTAACAATTATAACCTAAATGTGCATGTGAAATTTTCTATGATAATTATAGTAGAATATAAATAGCAGGTATTATAACTTCCACATTAATAGAAAAAAAGAATTATGGGGTATGTCAATCAACAATGGGAAGGGGGACGGAGAGAGAAAGGGAAGGAGATTGGGACGAGAGTCATTAAAGAGCAAGGGGTTCAAGGTCAAGACGGCAAGTTTAGAGGACATGTGAAGACTCAGCTCCAGACTTCACGCTTCTAACCCAGTGCTTGTCTGCCCCAACCTCACATCCGCTCTCCATGTGAAAGGGGATCATCAAAGCAGAAACCCACAGCTACCCAGGCTCCCAACTACAACAGAGCACACTGCTCAGAAGTATCTATAGCAAAAGCATTTTGGGTCTGGATTGATAGGGGCTCACTGGGTAAGAGGGCTTGTTACGTAAGCGTGAGGAGCTGAGTTAAAATCCCCATTATCTACATAAAAAGCCAGGCGTGACCACATGCACGTCTGTAACCTCAGTTCTGTGGGGACTGAAAAGGGGGATCCTTGGGGCTTGCTGGCTGACAGCCTAGGGTCAGTAAAAGACCCTGTCTCAAAAGAATAAAGCTGGGGGTTAGAGAGATGGCTCAGTGGTTCCGAGCATTGGCTGCTTTTGAGGAAGATCCCAGTTCAAATCCCAGAACCCACCTGATGGCTAATAACCATCTGTAATTCCTGCTCCAGGAGATCCAACGTCTTCTTCTGTACTCTGTGGGCACTGCATGACATGAGTGTACTCACATATCCACATAAAATAAATAAATAAATAAAATTTTTTTTTTGGTCTTTTCGAGACAGGGTCTCCCTGTAGCCCCAGCTGTCCTGGAACTCGCTCTGTAGACCAGGCTGGTGTTGAACTCACAAAGATCCGCCTGCCTCTGCCTCCCAAGTGCTAGGATTAAAGGCGTGCACCACCACGCCCGGCTATAAATAAATATTTAAAGGAATAAAGTTAAGAGCAATAGAGCAGGAAACTCAGTGTCCTCCTCTAGCATGAAACACACACACACACACACACACACAAGTTCTTTTATGGGAGGATCTTTTTTGTTGTGACATGGTCTCCCTTGTAGCCCTAGCTGGCCTGGAACTCACTATGTAAACCAAGCTGGACTTGAACTCCCAGAGATCCACCTGCTTCTGCCTCTTGAGTGCTAGGATTAATGGCATGTACCACTACACCCAGCTCCAAGTAAGCTCTTTGATTTACAGATGCCAAGGATAATTATCTCAGTGACAAATGTCACTGACTTCTATATAACCACTTACTATACGGGCACCCATATGCATAAGCCCCTGGATGTTCACAGCAACCCCTCCAGGTGGGTGTCAGCAGTACGTCCCATCACAGATCTGGTACCCAGAGCAAAGGAACAAGAGGCCAGGTCCCCAAGTCACATGGCTGGGAAGTGGTCATGCAGGGACTTCAACCCCAGCAGCCTGGCCCCCTCCACTACCCTCTGCCTTTCCACATCCAGATGCAGGGATGTGCTCATGGAAGGAGGCAATGTCCCAGAATGATCCTAATTAGAGCCAGAGTCTGAAACAATACATAAAACAGCTGTAAAAGCTGGTTTGGAGGAAATTTGAATATAGACTCAATATTAGATGGTATTATTGCAACAGTGCTCTGTGTCTTGAATGGAATCATTATATTACAGTTATGTAAGAGGGTGTCCTTAGAGGACAGACGCTGAAATCTAGAGTAGAAATGTCAGGATGTTCATGACTTTCAAATGCTTCAAGGAGGAAGAGAAGTAAGGCACATCTTACCAGCAGGTTTCTTAGGTAAAGACAAGTGGTAATAACAGACCATGCCCAAGCTTACAAGGGCTGTGATCTGTTGCTTCTCAACAGCCCATGGGTGGTTGGCCAGAAAATTCCACCAACCAGAGCTGAGCAGGTGCATGGGTGTGTCACCCACTCCTGAGTAGCCTGAAGCCTGCCTGGTCTGGGGTGATCACAGGTTGTTACAGCTCCACTCACCTGAGTCCTCTCCACTCTGGGCTGGACTGTGAGCATCCTTGGATATGCCAGAAGGGAGGAGGAAAAGGCTGCCGCTTTTGAAGCTGCAGCCCTGCTGCATGCCTGTGCTGCGATCCTGCTGCATGCCTGCGCTTTGACCCTGCTGCATGCCTGCGCTGCAACCCTGCTGCATGCCTGTGCTGCGATCCTGCTGCATGCCTGCGCTGCGACCCTGCTGCATGCCTGAGCTGCGACCCTGCTGCATGCCTGAGCTGCGACCCTGCTGCATGCCTGAGCCGCGACCCTGCTGCATGCCTGCGCCGCGACCCTGCTGCATGCCTGCGCCGTGGCCCTGCTGCATGCCTGCGCTGCGGCCCTGCTGCATGCCTGCGCTGCGGCCCTGCTGCATGCCTGAGCTGCGACCCTGCTGCATGCCTGTGCTGCGGCACTGCTGTCTCATTGATCAAAGAAAGTCTGTGGCCAAATCCAGAGTCATGATGGGACACAGGAGGGAAGAGTTGCTGACACCATCAGCGTGCTACCACTGTAGTGTGTGTGTGTGTGTGTGTGTGTGTGTGTGTGTGTGTGTGACAAACACTCTGACCAATTGACCAATACCAACTTGTGGAGGAAAGGGTTTATTTGTCTTACATCTCCCAGGTCACAGTTCATCACTTAGGGAGTTCAAGGTAGGAACTCAGGGCAGGAACCTGGAGGCAGGAGCTGGAGCACAGGCCATGGAGGAATGCTGCGTACTAGCTTGCTCCCCTGGCCCATGCTCAGCCTGCTTTCTTATACAATACACAACAACCTGCCATGGCTGGCACTGCCCACAGTGGGCTGGGCCCTCCCACATAACTCAATAATCAAGAAAATCCCCCCCCACAGACATGGCCACAGGCCATGCCAATGGAGGCAATTCCCCAGTTGAGGCTCCAGGTGTGTCAAGTTGACGCTAAAGCTATCCAGCACAATGTGTGTGTGTGTTGTGTGTAAACATGTGAGGGATTTGGGGAGAAGGATGGGGAGGCAGAACTTGGAGGATCACAGGGAGGTGGGAGAGAACCAACTCCTACAAGTGTCCTCTGACCTCTCCAGGTATACGTCCCAAACAAAATAATAAATAAATAAATGTTTTCTAAAAAAGAAAGGGAGGGGGCTGGAGAGATAGCCTAGCGGTTAAGAGCGCTGACCGCTCTTACAGAGGACCCAGGTTCGATCCCCAGCACCCACATGGCGGCTGAGAACCGTCTGAAACTCCAATTCCAGGAGAACTCCAGTTCCAAGGGGAATCCGAGACCCTCTTCTGAACTCCGGGGCGTTGCACGACACGGGTGCACAGACTTGCATGCAGACAGTACATTCATACACATACAGAAATAAATAAAATTAATAAAAAAAAAAAAGAAAGGGAAAACCAAAGGCATGTTCACAGTATGATACAAGTATGTGAAGTTCAAGGGCAGAGAGAAAATGAATCTGCAGCCATTACCTTCAATAGCATTTATCAGGAAGGGCACAAAGGAACTTTATAGACTGCTACAAATGTTCTATACCTCAGTTTGATGTGTGTGTGTGTGTGTGTGTGTGTAAAAATCAATTGTATCTTTAAGATGTGTGCTTTAAAGACACAGCTCAAAAAAATGTAAACACACACACACATACGCACGCACGCACACACGCACGTACACATTTAGGCACACACACACATACAGCAAATCCTGAAAATTTGGCTGGTTTCTTGGTGACCCTTGAACAAGATCCCAATCTCTTAAGACTGGATTTAATCTGGGTGTGACAGTACACACTTTTTATCCCAGCACCAGAGGCAGAGGCAGGTGGTTCTCTGTGAGCTTGAGGCCAGCCCAGTCTATCTAGCAAGGTCCAGGCCAACCAGGGCTACATAATGAAAACCGGTCTCAAACAAACAAATAAACAAAGAAATGAAAAAAGACTCAATTTAGTTGAATTTAATTAAGTACTTCTTTTTACTCTTCCCAACTTGCCACAGATAGTAAACAAGACCACCTTACATGTCTCCTTACCCTGTACAGATGCTTAATAAACACACGTAGATCTGTGTGGAGTCTCTCATGCATACTCTGGAGACTCCTTCAGGGTACCCAGGCACCAGATGGGTGGCATCCTTAATCTCGGGGCAACTTTCAGACCACTTGCCCTCCTGCCCAATGTCTCCTCCCCCTCCTCGGCACAAGCTGCTGCCTCAGACCCCACCCCTCACCGTTACACACTTTACAGCTATTGTCAAACAATGATTCTTACCCTGGAGAGAAATTGGGTTCCATTTTATATTTTATTGCCTCAAAAGGGATATTTTTTACCTTCCCACAGTCCGCAGCTGGCAGGAACAGGCAGATAAATCTAAGCAGAGGTTTCCACTGAGATAGATAGTCCAGCCAGGAGACCACAGTGCTCCAAGTAGGGATGGAGAAAATAAACAAGCAGTCAGTTCCACTTTACCACCCCCCACTAGTGACCTGTCCCCAGCTCCACCTGTGCAGCTTCGGGGAACAGGGACAAGGGAGGGGCTGTGGCTCTAAGCCCTGAAAGCAGATTTAAGAGAAAACCTTGCATTTGCAGCTGCCTCTCCTCCAGCCTTCCCACCTTCTTTGAAAGGCATCTGTCCTGAGCGCTTGCCCTGCACCAGTCCCGGGTTTCATCCTCATTGCCCCGTAAATTGAAATGGTGAAACCCATCTGTAATCCCAGAACTCAGGTGATGAAGGCAGAAGAATCAGAAGTTCAAGGCTGGGCTAGCAAGATAGCTCAGTCCTTGTCTAGTGACTGACTTTGATCCTTGAAACTCACATAAAGGTGGAGGGAGAGAAGAGACTACAAAACTGTTCTCGGATCTCCACATCCACATGTGCACCTTGATACATGCACCCCGACACACGCAAACATGCACACACACACACACACACACACTTTTTAAAAATTAAAATAAAAAGAATCTCAAGGTTATCCTTATCTACAAATTGAGTTCCAAACCAGCTTGGGCTATGTGAGATCCAGTCTCTAAAACTTAAGAAAAAAGTCTTCCCCCGGGGAACACAGATGGTTTGCCAGGCCTCCTAATACATATGCATCTCGGGGCCTGGAGAGATGGCCTAGCGGTTAAGAGCGCTGACCGCTCTTGCAGAGGACCTGGGTTTGATCCCCAGCACCCACATGGTGGCCGAGAGCCGTCTGAAACTCCAATTCCAGGAGAACTCCAGTTCCAGGGGAGACTGACACCCTCTTCTGACCTCCGCGGCGTGCACATCACGAGTGCAGACTTGCATGCAGACAATACATTCATACACATACGGAAATAAATTTTAAAAAATTAAAAAAATACATATGCATCTCCTGCAATACTGGATGCAGCATTTTTTTTGGGGGGGGGGTTCTTTTTGAGATAGTGTCTTCCTGTAGCCCCAGCTGGCCTGGAACTCTCTGTGTGGACCATGCTGCCCTCAATCTCACAGAGATCCACCTGCCTCTGCCTCCTTGGTGCTGTGATCAAAAGTGTGCACCGCCACACCCAGATTAAATCCAGTCTTCAGAGATCCACTGAGCCATCTTTCCAACCCCTCATTTCTTCATTATTTTTTAATCTATTATTCTGTTGTTGCTGCCACTGTGTTTTTGAGATAAGGTCTTGCTATGTAGCCCAGGCTGGCTTCAAACTAGTGACCCTCTTGCCTGTTCTTCCAAATGCTGGGATTACAGGGGGCACTGCCACATCTACCAACTACCTTTCTCTTCTGATGCAGTTAAACATGTGGAATTTAACCATCAGTTATTTAATAACAAGATCTTGGAGTTGTAAAATCTAGCACTTGTGAAAGAAACCAGGTCCACAATCATATATCATGCGCATGCACACACATCAAATACCCCAAACAGGAAAATCCAGGGAGACAGGAAATAGATCAGTGGTTGCCTAAGGCAGGGAAGAGGTGCTGTATGGAACAGGAATGAATCCTACCAGGGGAAGAAAACATTCTAAAATCGGTCCTGATGATGGCTCCATGTCACTAAGTCCACTAAAAAACCATTGAACCGTGGACTTAAACTGGCCACTTTATGGTATGTAAATAGAACTAAGTAAAGCTGTTTTTGGATAAAACCATTAGCTTCTCTCATTCTGTGTCCTCACTGTGAACTGATCATGAAAGCTGTTCATGCTGCCATTATGAGGCTGGGTGAGCTCGTGAAAATAACCCGGCTGAGTGCCTGGTATGGGGAAGACACTCCCCCCCCAGACATCCTTTGAGCACATTTGTTATAGCTGGGTATGAAGTGTCCCCCTCAAAATGCTCCTGCATTGAAAGCTTAGTTCCCAGCTGATGGCACCACTGAGAGACGACTGGATCTTGACTGAGCTGACCTCATCCATTCATGAGTCCAGAGGTGAATAAGCTGTCAGAAGGTGGGTTGGGACCTCACTGGAGGAAATGGGTCACTAGGGCATTCCTTTGAGTGTACATCTACAGCCCTGTCCCCCCCGAGCTCCAGCCATTTGATGTTCTCCCGCCCCATGGGCCCAGGCAGTGCAGCCAGCTGGCCACAGACCAAAACCGCTGAAATCAAAATAAATCTTTCCTTCTTTAAGTTGGTTTCTACAAGTATTTTGTCACAGTAAGGAAAAATTACTATCAACATTTATTCATTAATTTGCCTACTGAAAGCCTACATCAGTCCAAGTCAGCACTGCCCAACAGAACCTTCTCTAGCCAAAGACACATGCAGTATTTTACAGTGTCCAATGCACAAATAGTAGCCACACGTGGCTAATGAGCCCTTGAAGTGTGGCTAGTGGAACTGAGGGACCGTTTTTTAATGCATATGTGTGCATGTGTGTATCATGTT
Source organism: Rhizomys pruinosus (assembly GCA_009823505.1). Classification (NCBI taxonomy): domain Eukaryota; kingdom Metazoa; phylum Chordata; class Mammalia; order Rodentia; family Spalacidae; genus Rhizomys; species Rhizomys pruinosus. The sequence goes on from VZQC01011538.1 coordinate 977,564, forward strand.
CATGTGTGTGAGTGCACATGTGTGATTCAGCTAGATAGCAAGCTCCAGGGATCTTCCTGTCTTGACTTCCCTAGTGCTGAGATTGTAAGGTACCACCAACCTGCCTTCTTACATAGACTCTAACCGTCAGATTTGCAAGGCAAGCCCTTTGCTGACAGAGCCACCTCCCCAGCTTGAGGGGCTGCGTTTGTGATGTGATTTTCACTAATTTACATTGAAACAGCCATGTGATCTGAGGGTACCTCTTCAGAACACCAAGGGAATTTCAAGGCCAACCAGAGCAACTTAGTGAGATTCTGTTTCAAAATAAAAGATAATTAAGAAGGGTCATCCCTGTAATCCCAGCATTCAAGTGGCTGAGGTAGGAAGATTACCAGGAGTTTGAGGCATACATTCACCCAGTGAGTTCCATTCAGCCTGAGCCAAAACAAAACAGAAAATGAAACCAGGTCTAGGGCTATAGCTTGGTGTGGAACACTCGTCTAGCATGCCCGATGCCCTAGGTTCAATTCCCAGCACCCAAACAAACAAACCAAAGCCACATGTGGCCAAAAGCTGCCATGAAAGACCTTGAGATGGGAATGAACTAACCAACAAAACATTCCCTGTTCTCGATGAGTTCCTGCTAAGACAGACCAAATGGTTTTTGTGGAACAGAAAGCTGGATAAAGCTTGAAGAAACATAGCAGGTGTCTCAGTTATTTTACTGTTGCTGTGATAAAATACCCAGACAAAAGCATCTTAAGGAAAGAAGGATTTACCCTGCTTGGTTTGAGGTTACAGTCCATTATTACACGGTATTCACAGTAGCCGGCTTGAGGCGGCTGGTCACATGGCATCCTGATTCAAGAAATGGAAAACCACAAATGCCTGTGTTTGGGTCCCTCTCCTTTTGATTCAGTCTAGTACCCAGCCCATGAAATGATGCTGCCCAAATTTAGGGTGGGTCTATCCAATCACAATTAACCTAACCAAGAAAATGCCACTGAGGCATGCCCACGGGATAGCACAGTCCAGACAATCCTTCAGAGAGGTTCCTTTTCCAGGTGATTCCAAGATCTGATCAGGTTGACAATTGAGATTAACTTTCTTTTTTTAATTAATTTATTATTTTTTATGTGTATGAATGTACTGTCTGCATGTAGGTTGGTGCACCTGTGTTGTGCAATGCTACGGAGGTCAGAGAAGGCTGTCGGATTCCCCTGGAACTGGAGTTCAAGACGGTTCTTAGCTGCCATGTGAGTGCTGGGAATTGAACCCAGGTCCTCTGCAAGAGCAGTCGGTGCTCTCAACCACCAAGCCATCTCTCCAGCCCCGAAATTAACTGTCAAGGCAGGAGAGAAGACTGAGCAGGATGACATGTCCATTCATTTTGTGCTGCTTTAACAAGTGACCACAGCTGGCCAGTTCCGAAGGGTTATTAGGTTCAGGCTTCCAGTAAGGGGAGGACCCAAATGGCACAGAGCTGACATCTTGGTAAGGACTCCTTGGCCATGTAATAACATGGCAGAGGAGGAAAGGGAACCAGCTCCTGCAGACAGAGAAGGAAAGGGACCCAGCTGCTGCAGACAGAGGAGGAAAGGGACCCAGCTGCTGCAGACGGAAGAGGCCAAGCCCACGGAGGACCTGCTTCCCTGATGAGCTCACGCTGGGATGCCAGCACCAATCTCCCCCAAGGCTGATGCTCCCACAACTTAGGACCTCCCACTGAGCCGAGCCTCTTTATTGCCTCAGTGCTACTACTCTGGGGACCAAGCTTCCACCACAGGAAATTTCAGGTACAAAATACATCCAAATTTGATGGAGTAGATGGTGGGGAGAATCTCGGAAAGAAAAATCTGAACAGACCTGAAGGCAGGGGCTACACAATGACCTCAAAGAAGTGCTTTTGGTAGCCTTGGAAGCCAATACTGAAGCCCACAGAGGCCCAGCAGAGGCACGCTTGTTAAATTAAGGGATGGGTGAGAAGTCAGTGTGACTGGAGGCTGGAGTGGGTAGGTAGTGAGGATGGAGATGAGTTCTGAGAGGCAGGAAAGAAAGCTGAGGGCAGGGGCCTAGGGGCTGGGTCAGCACTTCTGGGACAGGGGCTGATGGCATGGGCCTAGGGGCTGATGGCATGGGCCTAGGGGCTGATGGCATGGGCCTAGGGGCTGGGTCAGCACTCCTGGGACAGGGGCTGATGGCATGGGCCTAGGGGCTGGATCAGCACTCCTGGTGACAGGGGCCGATGGCATGGGGCCTAGGGGCTGACAGCATGGGCCTAGGGGCTGGGTCAGCACTCCTGGGACAGGGGCTGATGGCATGGGCCTAGGGGCTGATGGCATGGGCCTAGGGGCTGGGTCAGCACTCCTGGTGAGAGTGGCTGATGGCATGGGCCTAGGGGCTGGGTCAGCACTCCTGTTGACAGGGGCCGATGGCATGGGGCCTAGGGGCTGACGGCATGGGCCTAGGGGCTGGGTCAGCACTCCTGGTGACAGGGGCCGATGGCATGGGCCTAGGGGCTGGGTCAGCACTCCTGGTGACAGGGGCCGATGGCATGGGCCTAGGGGCTGATGGCATGGGCCTAGGGGCTGGGTCAGCACTCCTGGTGACAGGGGCCGATGGCATGGGCCTAGGAGCTGATGGCATGGTCCTGGGGGCTGGGTCAGCACTCCTGGTGACAGGGGGCTGATGGCATGGGCCTAGGGGCTGATGGCATAGGCCTAGGGCTGGGTCAGCACTTCTGGTGACAGGGGGCTGATGGCATGAGCCTAGGGGCTGATGGCATGGGTCTAGGAGCTGGGTCAGCACTGCTGGTGACAGGGGGCTGATGGCTCTAATCAGAGTTGAGATAGTTGTAACAGTGGGAGGCTAGCTGATTCTGATCAAATTATTTTTAATTACTTTTAAATTTTTATTTATGGGGGTGATATATGCAGGCCATGACACTTGTGTGCAGGTTGGACAAAAACTTTCTAGAGTAGGTTCTCACCTTCCACCGTGTAGGTCCTGGGGATAGAACTCAGGTAGTCAGGCTTGGTAGCAAGCACCTTTATTTGCTAAGCCATCTTGCCAGCCTTGGGCTTTTGGTCAACTTTTGAAGGCAGAACTGACAAGATTTCCTTATAGGTGGCATGTGTGACCAAGCTGTCCAGAACAAGGCCAAGGTTGAAGCACCATTATCCGAGCCTCTTGGATCTGTTGCATTGGGAAGCTGACTGGGAATGATTGCTGGGAAAGCACACCTGGGGGGCATGAGCCATATGCCCAGATACAGAAGTCCAAGGTGGGCCAGCAAAGCTACCCCTAAAGACCAAACATGGGGACACCCCTCAGCCCTTCCTCTGGCAGGAGACATGTGACTGTGCTTGGAAGGAAGGACAGAGTGACAACAGCAGAGGCCCCAGAAAGAGCCAGTCAGAGCCATCAGTGACCTCAGCTGCTGGCCTCTCAGAGGGGCTTTTGATGGGTTCCCAGGGGCAAGGAGGGCCACCCAAGGACAGAGAATCCTGCTGAGCAGATACATACCAACAAAGACCTCTAAAGAGGTAGCTCTGAAACACCTCGGCTAATGATTACAGCAAGATGTTGTTCCAGTGTGCACTGGGGAGGTTGGGGAGGGTCCCAAGGGGCTGCCAGCTCTGTCCTGGGTCAGCCTGGATGTGTTGTAGAGTCATTTGGGTGGGGAAATGTGGGGAAGTGTAAGGGACCGAGGAAAAGGGAGCTGCCACCACCTGGCTTCGTCCTGATGACCATCCTCTGGTCTGGCTCTTCCTCACGAGTCCTTGTGGAGATAGGACCCGGGACACTCTTGGACATTCACAGGGACACTCACCACAATATTGTGGAGCTAGGAGCAACCCCACCTGGGCAAAGGCCATTCATGCCCATGCATCTGGTCAACCATATATCCCTGAATACCTTCTAAGTCAGGGGACACGGGAGAACATCTGAGAACAGCGTTCCACACTTCTCCATGCTGTAACCAATTCCTGAGAGAAGCAAATCGAGGAAGGAAGGGTTTATTTTGGGGCACAATTTCAGAGGGCTCAGGCCATCATGGCAGCTGAAGTGCAGGGCTCCCCAGTGGGAACTTCTCACACGGTGCCAACCGGGAAGCAGAAAACTCAGCCTGGAACACGAAATGGACGTCATCTTTAAGGCCTGTCTCCAGTCACCCACTTGTGCTAACTGGACCACCTATCTATCCCAAAGGATCCATAACCTCCACAAATAGCACCATCAAGTGAGAGCCAAGGATTCAAACACACAAGCCTGTGGGTCACACTCCACATTCAAACCATCACAAACAGCAAAATATATGTGTGTCAGAAGAGGGTACGGGCTATGCTAATCTGGAAGGCAGACAGGACTTCTGTGTGTCGGGAAACCTCACAGCCCAGGGCAGAACCACCATACCTTTCCTTAGTTCTTCTGGGCAGGAGTAGGTCTGCTCACAGAGCCTCCCAGGGGTTCTCAGGGCTGATTCACAGGGGCTGCTGTTCTGGGGTCTCCCAGACTGCAGCACTCCTGAAAGTCCTCCTTCCTCCTGGCACCCCCAGCCTGTCCCCAGAGAGCAAGGAGGCAGTGGAGAGAGTATTATCCCAGGATGCATCATGAGCAGATGCCTCTGGCCAGAGAAAGCTGACGAAGGCCCTTGGGACAGAAAGACAAGGCCACAGAGGGGTTCAGAGTCCCAGAGCAGCAGTCTGGGTTCTGAATTCTGTCTCTGCTTCCATTTTCACCCCTGGCACATGGTGGGCTGCAGCCAAGGCCTTCGTGTGGGTGGAAGGCAGGGAAACAGAACCGGTGGGGGCCTAGGATGCTGGGCGCTGTCCTTGGGGAGTGGGAAACAAAGGCTCATCACTCTGACAACCAAGTCTTTTCTGGTAGGGAGAGGCTAAAAGCCACTTACCACACTGCTGACTGCCTGCCCCCATTATGGCTACCAGGGAATAAGCATATAAGTAAATGGTTCTTGTTTCTTCCTGTGGCCAGATTGTCGGGGATGATTCTCAGCTGGCTTGGTAATTTGGGGTGAGCAAGACCTGATGACAAGGTGAGACTAGAAACCTGAAGTGGCTCAGAAAGGCTGTGCAACTTTATTCATGTTTTTGCCTTCTCTAGACCTCCAAGGTCTCATGATAAAGAGTGGATTTTTCTCGTTTTTGCCTGGGCCCTGAAAATACATGACATTTTGGAGAGGAAGATAACATGGGGACCTCAGAGACATCAGTCCCAGGGCTCCTGCCCACCTCTTCCCAAATAGTTTCCTAGACCCTCTCACACCCTCTGTGACTGCAGCCACACCCAGCCAGCAGTAATGCACACATCCCAGCTCTGGCTTCTAGGCTCTGGGATATCCTTTTCCCTCCTCTGTATCCTCTCCTCTGTGAGCTCACCAACAGATCCCACCCACCCTATATAGGTCTCTACTGAAAAGTCCCCTCAAGTTGGACACTCTCCCTGGTTCCCTTATCTACAACGCAGATGCTTCCCCTGGCTTGCTTGGCTACTTTTCTTATACAGCCCAGGCCCACCTGCCCAGGGATGGCACTGCTCACAGTGGGTTGGGCCTTCCCACCTCAACTACCAATCAAGAAAAAAACTCACAGACACCTCACAGGCCAGCCTGATGGAGGAAATTCCTCGCTTAAGGACCCTCTTCCCAAATGACTCTAGTTTTTTTTGTCAAGTTGATGAAACTAACCTGCATGAATGGATGGATGGATGGATGGATGGATGGATGGATGGATGGATGGGTAAAAGAGTGGGTGGGTACATGAATGGATGGATAGATAGATAGATAGATAGATAGATAGATAGATAGATAGATGGATAGATGGAGAAATGGATGGATGGGAGAATGGACACATGAATGGAAAGTTGGGTATGTGGATGGGTGGATAGATAGGTGGAAGGGTGGGTGGGCAGATGAATGGATGGATAGATGGGTAGGAGGATGGATAGATGGATAGATGAATATATTATGAATGGGTGGAGGATTAATGGATAGATGGGTGTGTGGATAGGTAGATGAATGGTAGGCGGATGGATGGATAATAGATGAATATAAAGGTGGAGGATGGATGGATATGTGAGAAGATATGTGGGTAGATAGGTGGATGGGTAGGATAGATTGGTGATGGGTGGTTGGGTAGGATAGATTGGTGATGGGTGGATGGGTAGGGTAGATTGATGATGGGTGGATGGTGTATTAGTCAGTTTTCTGTTGCTGTGATAAAACACCAGACCAAGGAACTTATAAAAGGAAGAGTTTATTTGAGCTTACGATTGGCGGTTCCAGGGAATTAGTCCATTGTGGCGGAAGGCGTGGTGGCTGGATCTGGAGCAGCAAAACCGAGGGTCACATCTCGCAAAGAGCACAGGAAGCAGAGAGGAAGCAACTGTATACCACCAGGCTTGTTAAACTCACTAAGCCTGCCCCTAGCAACGCACTTCCTCTAGCATGGCCACACCCTCCAAGACCTCCAAAAACAGCGCCACCAACTGGAGGCAAATGTCTGAATACCTAGAGCCTATGGGGGACACTCATCCAAACCACCACATTCCACTCCCTGGCCCCCATAGGCTCCTGACCATATAAAATGCAAAATGCATTTAGTCCAACCTTAAAAGTCCCCATAGTCTTTACCAGTTTCAATGCCATTCAAAAGTCCACAGTCCAAGGTCTCTTCTGAGACTCAGGCCAATCTCTTAACTGTAAGCTCCTGTAAAATCAAAAGGCAAATTACATACTCCCAATATACAGTGGAACCGAATACACATTCCCATTCCAAAAGGGAGGAATAGAGGCATAGTGAGGAAATACTGGACCAAAACAAGACCGAAAACCAGCAGGGCAAACGCCAAGTCCAGTAGCTCCACATGCAACCTCTGGGACTTGACTTCCAAAGGGCTTAGATGGCTCAGCTCTTCCAGCTTTGCTTGCAACATACATCTCTTTCTTAGGCCGGTACCACTCCCCGTATGCAGCTCTCCTTGGCAAATATCTCACAGGTCTGGCATCTCGAAAGTCTTCTTGGGGTCTCCGATGCCCACCAGGCTTCACATTCACAGCTTCACGCAATGGCCTATCAGGGCCTTCTTTATTCAGGGACACCCCTGCTGTACTCTGCCTGGCCTCTTTGGCTCTCTGAAACCGTGGAGGAAGAACTGATGACCCCTTCACTCTTGCGAACTTCATGCCTCTAAAGCCAGCACCACGTGAATGAAATTGCCGAATCTGGCTGCAAGTTCGGGACGGACCCTGGCCCATTTCAACCACATTTGTAACTTTTCTTTGCCCTGGGCTTGCTGGAGGATTAGCTGGGTGTGGTCTTGCCCTGAAGGTACTGATTCTTTTGTTTACTTGTAAATCTCGAGGCCCTTCCTTAATCACTTCAATCTCCTTATCAAAAGGAAACTCTCCTTCACAAGCCTTGGCCCCACCTTTAATCTTCCTAGTGCAGTTTTCAGATCCAACCTCTCCTTTACATGCCTTGGCCCCACCTTTAATCTTCCTAGTGCAGTTATCAGATCCAAACTGTACATTTTGCATTTCTTTCTGCCCCATCTGCTCTTTTTCACTGTAGATCTGTATAATATTCACCATTAAAAGCCACGCCACCATTTCTACATTAGGCTGTCTTGAAATATCCTCCGCCAAAGACATCAGTCCACCGCTTTTCAACTTAGCATCAGGCAAGCATCTGGGCTGTGGGCAAACTGCTGCCAGACTCTTTATCAAAATATCCCGGTTGCTGCCTAAGACTTTATTTTCCCCTGGAACCACATCTTTTGCAGCCATGCTTTCTTCCAGGCCTCCACTAGAATGGCCCTTTAAGCTCTGCTTACAATAGTCAACAGCCTTTCCAGCCCAAAGTTCCAAAGTCTTCCACACTTCTCCAAACATACACATGGTCAGGTTCTTCACAGCCAACAGCCCACTCTCTGGTACCAATAACTGTATTAGTCAGTTTTCTGTTGCTGTGATAAAACACCAGACCAAGGAACTTATAAAAGGAAGAGTTTATTTGAGCTTACGATTGGCGGTTCCAGGGAATTAGTCCATTGTGGCGGGAGGCGTGGTGGCTGGATCTGGAGCAGCAAAACCGAGGGTCACATCTCGCAAAGAGCACAGGAAGCAGAGAGGAAGCAACTGTATACCACCAGGCTTGTTAAACTCACTAAGCCTGCCCCTAGCAACGCACTTCCTCTAGCATGGCCACACCCTCCAAGACCTCCAAAAACAGCGCCACCAACTGGAGGCAAATGTCTGAATACCTAGAGCCTATGGGGGACACTCATCCAAACCACCACAGATGGGTAGGGTAGATTGATGATGGGTGGATGGGTAGGGTAGATTGATGATGGGTGGATGGGTAGGGTAGATTGGTGATGGGTGGATGGGTAGGTAGGGTAGATTGGTGATGGGTGGATGGGTAGGGTAGATTGGTGATGGGTGGATGGGTAGGGTAGATTGAGATGGGTGGATGGGTAGGGTAGATTGGTGATGGGTGGATGGGTAGGGTTGATTGGTGATGGATGGATGGGTAGGGTAGATTGGTGATGGGTGGATGGTGGGGGAATGGGTGGATAGATAGGTAGATATATTGATGGGTACATGGATAAAGTCCTGACTTTTTAGAAGAATGCATTGATCACTTGACATATTACATAGGAATAACATCCCCAGCAGGTGTCAGAACACTGTGACCCAAACACATGAGGGTTTCTGTCAAGCATAAAAGTCCATATGTAAATGGGAGCAGAGAGGGAGAGTTATATAAGGAAATTTGGGGATAAAGGGAAAGAAGGAGCTCAAGAGACGTGGGACCATAGGGAACTGGTGTTATCAAGGGAGAAGTGGGGAAATGGGAAACTTTAAATGGGGATGGCATGGAAAGAGGGTTAGAAAGTAAAAAAGAAAGAAAAGTCCAGATACAGACAGCATGAAGTTAGAAAGAGCTTCCCATCAAGCAGGCTCCTATTTCTGCCCCACCATCTTCAAGGCACCTCCTATCTTAGTCCGGCTGGTGGTGCTGTATCCCAGCTGCATTCTAGGCAATAGGAAGAAGGAAGGGAGAGAGGATTCAAAAGGAACAATCTTCTTTTAAAGACTTTATGGTTGTGCCAGGCATGGTGGCACACGCCTTTAATCCTAGCACTTGGGAGGCAGAGGCAGGTGGATCTTTGTGAGTTCAAGGCCAGCCTGGTCTACAGAGTGAGTTCCAGGACAGCTGGGGCTACAGGGAGACCCATCCCGAAAAGACCAAAAAAAAGAAAAAAAAAAAAAAAGACTTAATGGTTGTCCTTACTTTTCAAATAGATAACATCTCTCTGGGAATTTTGCTTGGTGTAAGTTCCTTCGAGAGCCTTGGTGAGCTGGGAACAGGGAACCTCTAAACTTGGATCCTGACACTAGGGAGGCTCAGTCCCACCCTCTGTGACCTTTCTTTGCCGAAACTTCCCAGCCTACCTGTCTTTGCTGGTCATAGTTTTAATTGCTATACCACACTGTTTCTTTGACTTCATGCTTTGCTACCCATGTGACCCTACCAAGTCCCCTGAGTCTCAGTTGTTATACCCACAATGTGGGAAAAATAATGACTTCCAGTTGTAGATCAAGAGGCTGAGTTGTAGATCAAGACATGTATGTAGAAGAAGGTCAAGAAGTTGAGAATCTGAGTGGGCTCAAAGCTTGAATTGAATTCCCAATAAAGACAATGTGCTCCACTGCCTCCTGGATGTTGCTACAAGCTGTGCTGGTGGACAAGTACATTCTGCAGTAAGGAGATGGGTCCCTGGGGTCCCTGAAATGGTCCATTCTGAAGCACAATGAGAGGAGCAGTTCCCCAGTGTTCCCCTTTCCAAGATACCCACTGATCGTCTGGTGCTTTTACTGCCAGTCTATTCAGTGCTGGTCTGGTGAAGCCTGCTCCTCATTTCCTGTTTCTGGCTCAGAGTTCCCAGGCTCCCAAACCGTTAGCTGGTCCAGAGAGAAGCAGACTGCAGAAGGAGGTTGCCCATTGCTATGGAAACCAAGGCCAGAGCCCAGCACCCTGCAGCTCCTGAGCACAAGGCAGATGTGCTGCCTCTAAGTGCCAGTCCCCATGCATCCTCCCACCCAGCAGGTACACACACACACACACACACACACACACACTTGGCTGACCAAGAGGACTAGCAGTCATCACACTGGGCCCCCAAGGACCTAGACTTAGATTCTCCCACTGGTAGAAAACTAGCTCTCTGGGCAGAGAAACCAGTCCCTGTGGTTGTCAAGGACAACAGAGGAAAGTGTTAATCTGATTGAAAAGGGACTGAGACAGGTTGCTGAGGGTAACCCTTGGCCATCATGCTCATGAAGCCACTCACCTCAGCTCCTGCACAGCCATGCAGACAAACCACATGCCAGCAGAAGCACTGGCCCTTTAAGAGACAAATGAGTCTCCCAGTTCCCAACCATGTGAGCAGTCAGTGGATGCGCTATAGTGTATTCACAGGGCCTCCCAATATCACCAAGATAACGTGACCACTACAAAATCCAAAGTGAAGCCATGAAGCCACGCCTTCCCAAAGGAACAACCTAGCCGTTATCACCTTGACCAATGTAGGTCACCAAAAATAGACAAATGGGACATTATGTACCCCTTTGGATAACACCATAATAAGGACATGATAGTTCCTATTTAATATTCACACCCAAAAATGTTGAAACGGAACTGAATCAGGAGAAAACAATCAGAGCCATTCAGGTCACCAGTGTTTTACACCACATCAGATACAGTGTCTTTAAAATACCAATTACAAGAAGGATTGGAAGACTAGATTAAGGCAGAGCAAAGAGACAGGTCAATCAAATGCCAGGCACAGTCCTGTGGATACCAACAGTTATCAGATACATTTGGGAAACAATGGGGAAAAGCAGGCAGATAACACTGTCCGATCCCGGCGAAGTCCTCGCCGCTGCCAACTACCTTCTGCTCTTGGGAAGAAGGTCCTTGTTCCTAGGAGATAGGTGCTCATTGTTTGGGGTCCTAGACGTCTGCAATTTGTTTCCAAATGAGCAGAAGAAAGGAAAGAAGGAGAAGGGAGAGACAACCAGTGTTGACACCTGGTGCATCCTTGTGAGAGATGGAGGAGGAAGAGGAGGAAGAAGAAGAGGAGGAGGAAGAGGAGGAGGAGGAGGAAGAGGAGGAAGAAGAGGAAAAGGAGGAGGAAGAGGAGGAGGAATAGGAGGAGGAAGAGGAAAAGGGGGAGGAAGAGGAGGAGGAATAGGAGGAGGAAGAGGAAAAGGGGGAGGAAGAGGAGGAAGAGGAGGAGGAAGAGGAAAAGGAGGAGGAGGAGGAAGAGGAGGAAGAGGAGGAGGAAGAGGAAAAGGAGGAGGAAGACGAGGAGAAAGAGGAGGAGGAAGAGGAAAAGGAGGAGGAAGAGGATGAGGAAGAAGAGGAGGAAGAGGATGAGGAAGAAGCTACTAGTAGGTTTAACTACAGCTTTTTTTTTTTTTGTCTTTTTGAGACAGGGTAGCTTCAGGTGTCCTGGAACTCGCTCTGTAGACCAAGGTGGCCTTGAACTCACAAAGATCCGCCTGCCTCTCCTTCCAGAGTGCTAGGATTAAAGGCGTGCGCCACCACGCCCGGCTACAGCTTCTGTGTAACTGCCACTGGTCCCAAGGCTGATTTCATTGGTTCCCCTGGAGCCCCTGAGAGACCCTTTGACCTTAGCTACCACCTTACCTCTCTAGCTAGGCCAAGCCCAGGGAACCCCAGTCACCATGTCCTTCTTTGTTCGAGGCTGCTGATGCTCATTTACAGTGAAAGATGGGGAAAGGAGGGGCCAGGTACAAGGTACATGCGTGTGATCCCAGCACTCAAGATGCTGAGGCAGGAAGATTGCTAGTTTGCAGTTAATTAGTCTGGGCTAGATAGCAAGATACCATCTCAAAAGAAAAAAAATGGGGAAGAAGGGAGGGAGAGACCCATGGAGTGAAGGAATCAAATTGGTCTCCCCTCTGGAAGCCATAGTGCTCTCCCCTGTCAGTCAATAAAGTCACCACCTTCTAACAACACGGTAATGCCTTTCCTGGCCTGCTGGTCTTTGGATACAAGGAAATAACCAGGTAGCAGGTGGAGGTTAAAGTATAATGGAACTCTCAGTCTGTAGCCTGGTGAAAGTGCTCATATCTAGAACCAGATGAGACCTTTAGATACAATACACAGAGCTTCACATGCATCTAAGATGTTAAGAAAGAGATCCCTGGGCTGGAGCGATGGCCTAGCGGTTAAGAGCGCCGACCGCTCTTGCAGAGGACCCGGGTTCGATCCCCAGCACCCACATGGCGGCCGAAAACCGTCTGAAACTCCAATTCCAGGAGAACTCCAGTTCCAGGGGAGTCCGACGCCCTCTTCTGACCTCCGCGGCATTGCACGTCACGGGTGCACAGA